>KB644875.1:134188-401248 GCA_000347475.1 Penicillium paxilli ATCC 26601
GTGTTTTTTTTTTTTTTGCCCCTTTTTTTTCTCTCTTCTTTTTCTGTTGGGGTTTCATTTTATTTTTATTCTTACCCTTTTTTTATTTTTTTTAGTCATTTTTTTCTTTTCGAGCCGAGCATTAGGGAATACATAACATCCCATGAGGATGCTTCGATGAGTATGGTCCCTATCAATCGTTGTCAAGCGAGCAGTATAGTAATAACTTTCTAGTACTAAATCGTAAAAATAGCCTGAATTATGCCTGTGCAGTAAATTAGCTACAGTGCTAGGTACGCACATTCATTTCTGTAACTCGCTGTCTAGTTAGTGTTTCATACCTTATCCCTAGGGTACTCTTGTATAGTTCTTGTGGTTACTCCGCATGCAGCCTGAGGCAGCCACACTTGGACCAACCGGACTTGCCAATAACCAAAGCCACCCGACAGCTCAACTCCGACTCTCTTCTCACCTCCCCCTCCCACTCCAACTTCAAACCCCTCATCCTCCTCTTAGCCAGGTACCAAAATGGAGGGAGCATCTCGTCAAACTTCGAGGCTTCTGCGCTCTCGCGGTTCCTCACTCCTCCAGCAGCACAGACGCCTCCCACGACCCACCACCGCAACCTGCGTGACCACGACACAATCACGGACTCTGTCAAATTCCCCGCGCAACCTGGCCCCAGAGTCCCTATTCAGTGGCTTCGCAGCTGCGCCTCAGCAAAATTCAGGTGGTGCGCCCACTTATTTCAATAACCGCCCCTCCCTCCCCGCAAATACCGTCGTGCGGTTCGTTCCGCAACAGACAGCATGGATCGTTGAGCGCATGGGTAAATTTGACCGGATTCTGGAACCCGGTCTTGCTATCCTGGTTCCATTCTTGGACCGTATCGCCTACGTGAAGAGTCTGAAGGAGTCCGCTATTGAGATCCCAAGTCAAAATGCCATCACGGCGGATAATGTTACATTGGAGCTGGATGGTGTGTTGTATACCCGGGTATTTGACGCTTATAAAGCAAGGTAAGCTTCTCACTTGGACAGTGGAGCTCCATACGAACCCTCCTCATGACCATAGAACAAGTTCAAGTTGCTAATCGCCCGCGGGGGCCATTGTAGCTACGGAGTCGAGGACGCCGAATATGCCATTTCCCAGCTAGCGCAGACAACCATGCGATCCGAGATCGGCCAGTTAACCCTCGACCACGTCCTGAAGGAGCGTGCAACTCTCAACACAAACATCACACAGGCAATCAACGAAGCCGCACAGGAATGGGGTGTCGTATGCCTCCGTTACGAGATCCGGGACATTCATGCGCCAGAGGCCGTTGTGTCCGCCATGCACCGCCAAGTCACCGCAGAACGATCGAAGCGTGCCGAGATCCTCGACTCCGAAGGTCAACGTCAAAGTGCGATTAACATTGCCGAGGGTCAAAAGCAGTCTGTTATTCTGGCATCCGAGGCCGAGCGTGCTGAGCGGATTAACCAGGCGTCTGGTGAGGCTGAAGCTATTGAGCTTCGGGCGACTGCTACGGCGCGAGGAATTGAGGCTGTTGCTAAGGCTATTCGTGAGGGCGAAGGTGATGCTCACAGTGCCGTGAGCTTGAGTGTTGCGGAGAAGTATGTTGATGCTTTCTCTAAGCTTGCTCGTGAAGGCACTGCGGTTGTGGTCCCGGGTAACGTTGGTGACATGGGTGGTATGATTGCCAATGCTATGGCTGTCTACGGCAAGGTCAGCGAGTCCCAGGCGAGGAATCTTGCGGCCAAGGCTATCGGCGCAGAGCAATCGACACAATCTACGCAGTCAGCACCGTCTGTTGGTGATGCGGCGAAGGTTGAAGAGGTAGCAGCCCGAGATGGCATTTCTGAGAACGCCGTTGGGGATATCGGTGAGAACAACCAGTTCAAGCAATGAAGGATTAGTATGTGAGGCTTGTGCAAGTGCAAACAGAAATCCCGGGTTCAACTGGGACCGATGATCTCCCCTTTTCGTGACGTGTGCTCTCTTTCTCTCCCTCTTCCTTGCTCCTTTGTCTGTATTCCACCTGTCTCGAGTGCCTCTTGCAACTATGAGGGGCATCTCTGTATCAGTCTCTTCTCCTTGTGTCAGCAGTCAGCAGTCAGCATTATAGTTATGGTCTATTCTGGTATTTGTACATATCAGTACGAACACTGCGGGGAGAAGCTGGGAGGAGTTGGGAGCTGCCTATTGGTACTCTAGGGTATGAAAGGATATTTGTATGATAGTGTAGAACAATTAAATTCTACAAGATGATCACCTTATTGTATCGCTAGTAGTATTTTATTCAACCCCAAAGTAATGCACTTAATCTAGAGGTTTAAGTATAGTATTACCTACTATAAGTATTACCCCAAGGCGAAGGGTAAACGCGAGCTCGGGCCACGCGCAACTGGAGATCGCGACTTTTCTATC
Source organism: Penicillium paxilli ATCC 26601 (assembly GCA_000347475.1). Lineage (NCBI taxonomy): Eukaryota > Fungi > Ascomycota > Eurotiomycetes > Eurotiales > Aspergillaceae > Penicillium > Penicillium paxilli. Next base: position 136,598 of record KB644875.1, read on the forward strand.
GGGCGCGACTTTCATTACTCCAGGATACACTCTAACTAGGGTACTCTAGGGCCAACACCTCCTTTATCTCCTCAACTCCCCCTTGACTCCCAATACTATTACTCTTACTCTTCTCCAATTTACCCCCTCTCACCTACAGCTTTCCCCGAACAAAGCACTTCTGCAATGCCGAATACAACAAACGCCTAAGCCTTTCCTCCCCGCTACTTTCGTCGTCTCCGCTTCAAACACGCTCTCCCTCTCTCCCTCTTCCGCACCTACAACTCCGATCCCTACTCCTGGAGACACCCCGACATTCGCGCCAAAGGGCCCGGAATCTAGCGCTGTTTCTCATCCCTATCTCGTTATACTCGAGACGAATATATTGATCCCTTTTCTTCTGATCTTCGGGCAAGCGGCGCAAGCTGCCTGCGCTGCGCGATGCATATTATCAAGCCTGTTTGGCTCACGCATGGAGGTAGGTTTACATCGTGTGAAGCTTCGATGCCGAATGGAATGGGATAAAACAATTCTATTCTACTCCTTCGATCGGCTATCTCCACTGTGAAAGCTACATCGGGCTAATTTGAGGTTTCGCGCAGGTGAACGGAAAGACTTCGAGGTTTATAGCTGTGATGTGTCGCCGGATGGAAAGAGGCTGGTTACAGCTGCTGGAGGTCAGTCGTTTTCTCCTTCCCCTAGGATTGTACGGGGTGGAAATGATGCGTCGCATTGCTTGGTGGAGCGGAGGAAGGAAGGAAAGAAACAAAAGACTTTATGACTGACATCTGCCTGTCCTTGTGTGCGATAAATAGATGGATACGTTCGAATCTGGTCAACCGAGGCCATCTATAATACTGGGAATCCGGAATTCGCCAACAAGCCGAAACAATTGGCTTCGATGAGCAATCACTCCGGTACTATTCACACAGTTCGCTTCTCGCCGAATGGGAGGTATCTCGCGTCTGGAGCGGATGATAAGATTGTGTGTGTTTATACGCTTGATTCGAATCCGCCGACACACTCGACATTCGGTAGGTTTCTGGCATGCTTGGATTCTAGATTGCTGGTTTGAAAGCAGCTGTGGCTAACGGTTCGGTTGGGATGCTGCGCAGGTTCGGACGAAGCACCACCGGTTGAGAACTGGCGAACAATTCGACGATTAATCGGCCATGACAATGATGTGCAAGACCTAGGGTGGTCATTCGACTCTTCAATTCTGGTATCGGTTGGTCTGGATTCCAAAGTGGTGGTGTGGTCTGGACATACATTCGAGAAATTGAAGACCATCGCCGTGCATCAGAGTCACGTCAAGGGAATCTGTTTCGACCCGGCAAACAAATACTTTGCGACTGCGAGTGACGACCGAACGGTTCGAATTTTCCGATTCACGTCGCCTGCGCCGAATTCCAGCTCTCACGATCAAATGAACAACTTTGTCCTCGAACAGACTATTACTGCCCCGTTCGCCAATTCACCTTTAACTGCATATTTCCGCCGATGCTCTTGGTCTCCGGATGGTATGCATATTGCAGCAGCAAATGCGGTCAATGGCCCTGTCAGCTCCGTCGCTATTATCAATCGTGGTTCATGGGATGGCGATATCAACCTCATCGGCCATGAAGCTCCCGTCGAAGTCTGCTCGTTTTCGCCTCGTCTATATTCAAGGGAACAGCCTAAGAAGAACCAACCAGAGAACCATTCGGGACAACACCATATTACGGTTATTGCTTGCGCCGGTGCAGATAAGTCTCTAAGTGTCTGGATTACAAGTAATGCCCGTCCGATTGTTGTCGCCCAGGAAATGGCCGCCAAGTCCATATCGGATCTGGCCTGGAGTCCCGACGGAAGATGCCTTTTCGCTACAGCCCTTGATGGTACAATCGTTGCCGCTCACTTTGAAGAAGGCGAGTTGGGCTGGGCTACAGAAATGGAAGAGAATGAAAAGTCTCTGACCAAATTCGGCACCAACCGGAAGGGTGCTGGCATCACAGAAACTACAGACGGACTACTTCTAGAAGAGCAGAGCAAGGCGGGCGAAATCAAGGGCGTCGAGGGTCGTATGGGGGCACTGATGGGCGATGCGCAGGAAGCTGCGGCGAATGGAAACGCGGCCCAGCCTTCTAATGGCTCAACTCCTGCCCAAGCACCTTCACCAGCGCCGGAGAAGACCCAGCAGACTAATGGAACCGCGTCGACACCAGCTGCTACGGACGCTCCGAAACCTGACCCGTACCAAGCGAAGCTCGAGAAACTCAAGCAGCGACCGACCTACACTAAGGATGGCAGGAAACGTATCGCTCCGCTACTAGTTTCTGGGGCTGGCGGCGGCGAGTCTTCTCTCCCTCAGACTCGCCTGATAGCTTCTGTTAGCAACCAGGCGAAGGGCGATGCGCCGACATCTATCGTGGATCTTTCAAAACCTTTCGATGGCCTGCCAAAGGGAGGTCTTACTGCCCTTCTCCTGGGGAACAAGCGCAAATTCGCTCAACTGGAGGGTGATGAGGATAACCAGGTCGAGAAGCAAGTGGCACTGGCAAGTCAAAATGGTGCTACTCCAATCTTGGCCAATACCCCTGATGGACTCCTTCCTGCTCAGGTTCAACCTGCTGTGGATGGGCAACAACCTACCCCGGAATTCATTCGACCTGCCGTGACGAATCCATGCATGTCGGTCAGTCAAACACGGCTTGCAGTTCCAAAGATCCGAAGCCATATCTTGCGGGCGCTGGATTCCACTGGAAAGCCCACAGAAGCACCTGCTACTGCCGGCTCAGCCGCTACGACTTCAAACGAACCAGGTAGCAAGGCTCGAGTCGATGTAGTATTCGAAGCTCGCAATCCTTCACCAGCAAGCTTGACCGGCCGTGCTGCTGATCGAGAACCTGTTCGTCTTACGCTCTTCCGTGGCGAGCACCCGTTATGGCAAGACTTCCTCCCCCGTCCTGTTCTCCTCGTCACTGGAAATCAAAACATGTGGGCTGCAGGTTGTGAAGACGGCTCTCTTTACATCTGGACCCCTGCCGGCCGCAGACTGGTCAGCGCGCTTGTCCTCGAAGCACAACCTGTCATTCTAGAGTGCAATGGCCCGTGGTTAATGTGCATCTCCTCCGTCGGCATGTGCTACGTCTGGAACGTAAAGCACCTCTCTTCTCCCCACCCCCCCGTCTCCCTTCAACCTGTCCTAGACGCCGCTCTCCACACTCTCGTCGCCCAGCCCAGTCCCGTACCCGCCATAACAGATGCCCGCGTGAACTCCGAAGGCCGAGTAGTAGTCTCCCTCACAAATGGAGAAGGTTACTCCTACTCCCCATCAATGTATTCCTGGCAACGCATCACAGAATCCTGGTGGGCAGTCGGCAGTCAATACTGGAACTCAACCGATACACCCATCGGCAACCTACAATCCCGCGACGCGCAACCGGATAACAAGGATGCCAAAGCCGCTGTCTCAGCTGGTATCATCCCATTCCTCGAACGCAACACCACGAACGAAACACTCCTCCGTGGCCGAGCTTACTTCCTCCAACGACTTATCAAGGTGCTTCTATCCCGAGAAGGCTATGAGACTTTCGAATCTAGCGTTTCCATTGCTCATCTTGAGAACCGCATGGCTGCTGCTCTCTCGCTGGGTGCGAAGGAGGAGTTCAGACTTTACCTGAACATGTACGCCAAGCGAATTGGAGCCGAGGGACAGAGGTTGAAGGTCGAGGAATTATTGAAGGGGTTGATTGGCGGTTTGTTCGATGATGAAGAGGGTCAAGAGACAGTGAAGAAATTACAGGATAATGAGCGGGAAGGCCGAAGCTGGCGTGAGAGCTCTGAGGATCTGTGTGGCTGGCCGCGAGAGACTCTACTGAAAGAAGTCATTCTTGCTCTCGGTAAGCTTTATCTCTCCACCGCATCCGCGTGTATTTTTGGTGTTTTTATGACGAGTAATACTGACCATTGTGATCTAGGTAAATACCGCGAACTCCAGCGCGTGACGGTGCCCTATGCCAAACTGCTTGATATGGTGGTTAGCACTGATCAAGGTGATGCGATGGATCTATAATTTTTCCCCTTTCCCATCTTCTTTCTGGGTGGCTGTGGCTATGACTCGGTGTTCTTTTCTTGCTTGCTTTTAGCTTTTGCTTTTTTCCCCTCCTTTCCTCTATTCGTCTTTTTTCTTTGTCTCCTCTCTATCTCTGTCTTTCCATCTTTTACCTCTTTAAAATGGGAACTTTCACGGCGTTACACAGGGTTTGCTTTGGTTCTCGGGAACCACATAGGGAGTGAGGAGGGTATGGTATGGGATATCTATTCATCTAGTCCGTTTCTGCATGGCTGCTTTCTTTATATTTTTCTTTTTCATTCTTATTTGATTTCGTGTTCCGTGTTCAAGATGGGGGTATCTGATCGTTCAATCTTCGGTCTGGGATCAGGTTCGTTTCTCGCCCTATTTGTATCATATTTCAAGGCCATTCAGATACATCTGCTACACTGTGTAATGGCAGCACTCTCAAGTTCAAGTTTCTTTAGCCTCCTTGAAGTTCTTAAATTCTACTACCTAGTAGTAGCTACCTAGGTAGGTAGTACGGTAGTACCTACTATGTATAACCCCCTTCATCAAAATCATCAAAAATCCAATTCTCCTCCAAAAGCCTCCTCTCCCCCTCATCCAACGCCGCCTCCAAACTCTCCATCTTAAATTTCCTCTCGCGACTCCGAACCTTCTCGGCTTTCTCAGCGGGCATCCACCCTTCACTACCAACGCCAATGAGACTCTGACATTCCCGTAATTGTTCATCTGCCTCTGCCTGTGCAATATCAAGACGCAAACATTCCCGAGCTTCCTCTGCTGAAAATGAGATCGGGCAGTGCCTGCTATCAGTGGATGTGATATCCGCCCATCGACTATAAACCTCCACCAAATCCGCTTTCAACGTCACAGTATCGCCTTCCCAGGGGTCACCTGCGTGATGCCAGAGTCGACGGCGAAGGGTATTGAGTTTTTCGAGGAGAGCGTGGTGGTGGTCCGGGTTTAGACGTGCTGTTTGCTTGATGTATTCATCTTGAAGATATCTTCTGTGACGTGTCTCCGGGTCTAGTACCACTACCTTTTCAAGCCCAGAATTCCTCTGTGCAGTAGTAGTATTTTCAGACTCGGATTCTTCTTCTACTGATTGTGGCCGACCTTCAAGTTCTTGGTCACGACTTGATGGAGTTGGCCGTTCGAGTTGGAGATCGATGTTCATGTTCGCGCTCTCGTGGCTTTTCATCGCGGACGGGATACCGGATTGTAGACATAATGGTAGGATTGTGCTGTGTTGCCAGTCTATTAGACCTTTTACTTCGAGATTGGCGGTTACAATGACGTTGTTGGGTCGCAGGTCTGGGTGTCGGATTACTGGGCAGCGGAGGTATTCGTATTGTTCCAAATCTTCCTCTACTTTGTCTTCTTCGTGTGCTGCTGCTGCTGCTGCTGCTCCTGGGATCAAGTATGGTGTTATGGCTAGGTATTTCTTCAAGTTCTGAATGTGTTCTAGGTGAGATTGGGGCTGGTGATTGTAGATTTCCCTTCGGAGTCGTTGGAAGGGGAGAAGCGGGGTGCCGTGTTTTTCGAGGTAGTGGATTTCTTTCGTTGCGCCTGTTGTCAAGGCTGCGAAGCAGTCTTGATCTGGCATTATTCAAGTTTAATTAGATCAACTTATGCCAGTCGGAGCTGGGTTGTCGATGTTATCGGGGATGGGAGGGGGGTGTCACTTACAGGGACCGCGTTCTACGGGTAGATTAAGTCGTTTACCAAACCACAATCGAAAAGAAGTATCCGGCCCAATGCAGAACTGCCTCTCCAGATTTTCGCTAGTAGAAACCAAGTTCCCAGCTTGAATGGGAATGCGTGGGTGAGCACTTGGAAGATCATCAGAGTAATACAAACTCCCACCGGCAGGAAATCGCATAGCCATCAATTTCGATTCGAGCTGGACCAGATTCGTAATGATAGTCGTCTGCTCCCGATCTGATAAGTCAAACCAGACATCACCAAGATTAATACCTTGGACCAATTCCATGAAGATGTACTCTGTTCCAGCGGTATTATCTGCGACGGTGGAATAGCCGAAGACCCTCGGGATGGGGAATCCGTGAGCGCGAAGGAAATCCATCGTTGCGACTTCACTTGCGATTAAGAGAGATTTGGGCTCTGTTACTGGGAATGGGATGCGGGCGACGAATTGGAATTCATCGCGCATGGTTATGAGGAATGAGCGGTTGAAGCCACCTTCGGCGAGTTTTGTGAAGTTGATGATATCCCTTTCTGACTGGTTGATTGATTGGGCTGCTAGTTTCTTGAAGTTGGTGATGTTGAAGAGTTTTCTTCGTTCGGTGTGTCTGACGGAGTCATTGTATCTGGTGGTAACATAGATTTGTTGATAAGTTCAAGTTCAACAGTGTTCATGGTCATAGTAAGTGGGGTGAGTAGGAGTGTGGTGTGGCGTACATCCATTTCCCTGATGTGTACTCAAACAAGTCCGAGTCTGAGTCTGTGTCTGGCGTTTTACCCTTTGCCATGGTGTATACTTAGGTGCCACTAGTATTTTCTTGGTAATAGTGCAATTAGATAGAGGGGAATGCTGATTATATAGTAGTAGTTGCCGGTGTGGTAGTGCTAAGACAATGCCCAGGTGTGGCATGTCCGAGTCCGAGTCCGAGCGAGGCTGTGAGAGGCAAAGCTTGCGCGGCCAATGCTAAAGTGGCTTGTTGATTTCACTCACTTACCATGGTTATTAATTAGTACTGCCAGTGATGATTGATCACTAATGACTTCAAGATCAAAGACTATGACATTTGAAAAAAAAAATATTCTTGAAAGTTACTGCTAACTCGAAAAATGCTATTTCAAACTACCTGAAGGTCATTCGTGCCACCAGTCCCATTCTCAGGCTGTTCGAGTTTGGCACCAGATCGGAAAAATCCAACATTTGCTTCACGAAGTTCCCGCGTAGCTTTCAAGTCCTTGAGAGAAACGTATTTCCCAGTATTCTCTCGATCCTTCACTGCCTGTGCAATGATTGGAGCGAACCGCGCCGCTACCTCTGCCTCATTTCGTCCTTTTGCATAGACCCGTTTCATTGATCCCTCTGCCTCGGGATCCTTTATTGCTTTTGAGGTTTTCCACGCCGTGCTGACAACCTCATACTGCCCCATCGTAAAGTACGCAAAGGGTGTCCATATAAGCCAGAGGGGTGTGATGACCAGAAAGGCTTTAAACCACCCCAAGCCCGCGATAGAATAAATCCAATGTGGTGCAAACACGAAACAAGTGCTGCCCACCACATTTGTCTTTACTGTGAATTTTCCTTCATAGTCCAATGATTTGAGATACCATAGTATTTCAGACTCGAACTTTGGTCCGCTCCATCCATAATGATCTCGTTGCAATTTGAACCTTTTCAGCGGATTAGGATCACGATAGAATCGCTCACACCATGTCATGAGAGCTTCATCCTTTTCCTTGTCCTTTCCTTTCAAGTTCGACCTTGCCGACTCTTCCGACCAAGCAAATCTTCTTTGGCTTTCCACATCCCCGACGTTGACATCGCTTTCTGTCAGAACGCCTCCCCTGGGTCTCCATTCTGCTGTTGGGTACCAAGAGCCGCGAAAAGCTGCGTTGCCGTCTCCATCACGGATAACCCTTAATTCGTTCCACTCTTCGTCATCCAGGTCCCATTGAAAAATGGTAGATGCGAGCTCGAGCCTAAAATTGATCTCATATCCGAAAGGCCCTGTATCGCTTCGACCTTGGATGATCACCTCTATAAGTGGTGGTTTTTGCATTTGTTCGGAAATGAGACGATAAAGGGCATGTGGATCTGAAATGAATGCTCTGTATCGAAAGAAAGGCACTTCTAAATTGTCCGTTCTTTTGCTGGCAAGAGATGATCCAAGGGGTCTTGTTGTCGAGGATGATTGGTTTTCTGCAGGTTCATTCAAGTTTTCAAGTTCATGCATTTGAGGATCATGGCTTTGGCTGAAAGTTGATAGGAGCGGTATTTCCGCTTCAGAGTTCTCTCTCATTGTGTCGGATACCAGTATAGTAATAGTACAGTGTAGGGATACTGGAAGTAGTGTTGTATTCAAGTTGAAGAGTGATATTTCTAGAGACTCTTGAGGTCGATAGTTGTTATAAATACTACCATCGGGGCAGTGTCAATAGTGTGAAACCCTAGGCACCCGCCGCCATATTGATTGTGATGGCCCCTTCAAATTTTGGCCCCAACCTGCGCTCTAAAGGGTTAAGACTCGCAACTAGTATTTCTGGTAGAGCTGTTTGAAGCTCTTGGCAAATCAGCCTTGTGTGGGAATCAAACCGAAAAAACTATCCATGGGTAGAGACGGGCCCCAACTTTCTTACCCAAGTGTACTTTTTATATTTCATCTTATAGTGTAGTATACCAGCCTGCAGTGGTACCTACCTACACTTGAGCATTGAGCACTCCTCATACTATTTTAGTTATTACACCCACCACTGCATAATCTACACCGTGTTTCCTACTTCAGACCTGTAGAATAGTGTATTAATTAGCTACTTCCACTATTCAATTAATATTTATTCTATATTATACTACTATATCGTAGTATACATATAGCTGTACAGCTGCAGTGACGTACAGGGCTTGTGTCTCACGTGAGCGGTGAATCTCCGCCGGCAGAAAACTCCGATGACATCGCAAACAACAACGTCAACTTCTGTTCGATCAACTTCTCCTTTCCCTTAAATATACTCTCCTTTAGCCATTGACCTTGTCCGCTGTCACCAGTGGACAAATCTACACCTTTCACCACGTCTTCCTCAAACATTTTCCTCTTTTCCCTTCGTCTCGTCGATCGAACCGCAGCTGGTCCTGCATTTACCGGGAGCCGACCTTCTTTAGCCCGCTCCAACTTCCGCCTTTGCATTCCCCCCCACCTGCACCTCATCCCACCTCTCTCTTGTCGCTTCTACTCCAGCAAGAAGAAGAAATCCAATAAAATGCCCCCCAAGAAGGCGCAAGTTCAAGAAAAGGTCCCTCTGGGCCGTCCCGGAAACAACCTGAAGAGCGGTATCGTATGTGAGGACCCCACTCCTGTTCTGTGCGAGTTTTCTTTTTTTTCTTTTTGGTGTTCTCTTTTCAGCACAGTCCACTTTTTACTCCCACAAAAAACTATTTAAGCCTTCCGCTCCCCTTTCTTCCTTTCTCTTCCCTTCTTTCCCAACATCAATTCTTCCAACTCTTGAGCAATCAAGGGCTGGCAATTGTGATTGTTCGAACACTGCTCACCATGCCGTGATTCAATAGGTTGGTCTCGCCAACGTTGGCAAGTCCACGCTCTTCCAATCCATCACCAAGTCTTCGCTGGGTAACCCGGCCAACTTCCCCTATGCCACCATCGATCCCGAGGAAGCTCGCGTCATCGTCCCCGATGAGCGCTTCGACTGGCTCTGCGATCACTACAAGCCCAAGTCGGTCGTCCCCGCCAACTTGACTGTCTACGATATCGCCGGTCTGACCCGCGGTGCCTCCACTGGTGCTGGTCTGGGTAACAACTTCTTGTCTCACATTCGTGCCGTCGATGCCATCTTCCAAGTCGTTCGTTGCTTCGATGACGCCGAGATTATCCACGTCGAGGGTGATGTCGATCCCGTTCGCGACTTGACCATCATCAGCGAGGAGCTGCGCGTCAAGGATATCGAGTTCGTCGAGAAGGCTCTCGATGCTCTCTCCAAGCAGACCCGCCGTGGTGGCCAGTCTCTGGAGATGAAGAAGCTCAAGGAAGAGGAGGCGACCACTGGTCGTGTCCTCGAGTGGTTGCAGTCCGGCAAGGACATCCGCCAGGGTGACTGGTCTCCCAAGGAGGTACGTATTCACTCACCACCCCAATTTCCCCCTACCCATACCACACCCGCCCACCGCCAAACTCCTTATCATGATGAATAAGAGCTATTGCTCGAAAATAAACCCAGCTCGTCGAATGTCTTCATATATAAACTCACGAAGAGGGCATCTTGAGAAGAACTTTTTTAACTGAAAAAATTTGGAGTTTCATCTTGAATTCAACCAATTTCACACTCATGCCATCATTGAAATGCATTCGTGCTAACATCAATGATTCTAGGTCGAGGTCATCAACCCTCTCTTCCTGCTCACTGCCAAGCCCGTCGTGTACCTGGTCAACCTGAGTGAGAAGGATTACATCCGCCAGAAGAACAAGTACCTCCCCGGTCTTTTCGAGTGGTGCAAGACCAACACCCCCGGCTGCCCCATTCTTCCCATCTCCGCCTGCTTCGAGGAGCGTCTCGCCCTCATGAAGGACGACGCCCTCGCTGCCGAGGAGTGCAAGAAGCTCGGTACCAAGTCTGGTCTGCCCAAGTGCATTACCACCATGCGTACTGCCCTGAGCCTGTCCAGCTTCTTCACTACCGGTGCGGATGAGGTCCGTCAATGGACTATCCGTAAGGGTATCAAGGCCCCTGCCGCTGCCGGTGTCATTCACACCGATTTCGAGAAGACCTTCATTCAGGCTATTGCCTACAACTACAGCACTCTGCGCGAGTTGGGTGACGAGGCTGCTGTTAAGGCTGCTGGTAAGGTCATGACCAAGGGCAAGGAATACGTCGTCGAGGATGGCGATATCCTGCTCATCAAGGCCGGTGCTGCCAAGGGCTAAATGTACAAAGCTCTATCTATAAATGATACACCTGAGAATTACCACTCAAACACTTTTGTCCTAGTAAACGTAAAGCATGTAGATTAATCTGGTGCTGCTCAGCATAACTATCAAGTAGCTTATGGTACTAGTAGTAGGAGTACCAGCTCATTCGATATTGAATTGGAACTGCAATTGCAATGTCCGTCCATCCCACCATTTGCACTACATTACCATTCCCATCTGCAAATCTGATATCATCACGTGACCTCCCCGCGCATCCAACGATATCCCACTTCGACTTCTTGCCTACACACCAAACACTCATCAACCAGCACCATGTTCAAAAAAGAGTGAGTGATTGTACCCAGAAAGCCTAGCCTAATACCCGCAGCTCTGCTATCCTCAGCAACCCCCAGAAGAGGAGCAAAAAACAATTGGCTCTTCACAACTAGAACCAGCTCTCACCCGCAGCGCAACAAAGCAAAGCAAATGCAACGAGCAGCAGAGGATCACAATCAAGACAACACAAGAGTACCACAAGAAATAACAGACTAACATATCTTCCACCAATTAGTATCCCCCCCAGCAACCGATCAAAGGTTAAATCCTCCGTGCAGCGCGGTCTCCGCCAGAAGCTGCTAGAGACGTATCCCGGATTCGAACCATATATCGAAGAGATAATGCCAAAGAAGGGTTCTCTCGAAGCCGTCAAGCTGTACGTTTTTCTTCTATCCAGCATCGAAAAAGAAACTCCTCCCACACTCCCAATTCTTTTCTACCCGGTCCCTGTTCCCGTCCATCTTACTTTCACGAATCACCTCTTATCTCTTTCTCTACTATATATTATACTACTCGCCATACTAATTCCTGAACCTCAATACAGCCCCGACAGAGTAACCCTGTACACAATAGACTCCATCCCCCTCTTCTTCCAGCCCTTCGACGGCCCTCCAATCCCCCACCTAAAGCTCGTCCACCAGTTTCCCTCCGCACTACCAACGATTCAAATCGACCGCGGTGCCATCCGCTTCGTGCTCTCGGGAGCAGCACTTATGGCGCCGGGTCTGACTTCGCCCGGTGGTCGCTTGCCCGAGAAAGAGAATGCGCTGGAGGCCGGACAAGTTGTTGGTATCAAGGCTGAGGGCAAGGAGGAGGTTTGTCTTGTTGGTGCGCTTAAGGTTGGGACGGAGGAGATGAAGGCTAAGGGCAAGGGTGTTGTTATGGATGAGGGGCATTATCTTGGTGATGGGTTGTGGAAGATGCAGTTGGATTAGATTGGGGGTTGAGGGATTAAGTTGTGGTTTGAGCTGGGACTTGATGTTCACGGCACCGCTATATGTATGGATGGGGTTGGGTTGGGTTGGGTTGATTGGTTGCATCGTATATACCTCGGATGATTGATGAAATCTTGATGGAAATGAAAATTATTTTGTATGCACCTGGGTACTATTATTCGTACTGCTACTAGTAGTACTAGTTTCAACATTAAATTATGTGAAGGATGGTACTACACTTTTGTAGAAGTTGTACCTTGACACGGCACTTACTGCTAAGATCACTACTATTGCTAGCAGAAGGACGGTAGAACTTGAAGGAAAGACACTTCAACTCCTGTTGGAGCTATTATTGACGAATGAGATATATACAAAATGTCAGGGTATCATTAATCCCAAAAATACACACACTATGATCCATCCCGACTATCCAAGGAATGAGGATATTCATCCGAAACATCACCATCTCTGGCCACATGCTGCGAAACCGAAGACGTCGGAGAAAGAGACGACCAAGACGGCGTGCGTACAGGGAGACTCAGTCCAAGACCACGAACACTAGCAGCTGAACCGGTCCTTGAACCAAGGCCGGGTTGTGCTCCATTCGGAGGCCGGCGCAGACCAACACGGGAAATCGCACGCTGCAGCATCTCACCCGAGGAATCGAGCGCGATTAAGAAGCGAGCTAACTCGCCGCAGAGTTCCCAGTCTCCTTTTTGGGAGGCCAGACCGATTAGGCGGACGACGTATTCCTCGATACGGCCGTCGTGATTGTGCTCTTCGTCCTCGAATGATTGTAGTACAAGGAGGTAGCCAACGGCTGTCTTGAGTGAGTCTAGGCGTAGGGCTTGCTCAAATAGGTCTTTGGGTGGTGGTAGGTAGGTGAAAAGAGTGCGCCAGAAGCGTAACTCGGTCTTTCGTGTACATTGCACGATGATGTCCAGATATTCTCGAGTGGGTAGTGATGCTTGAAGGAAAGCAATCACGGTGGGCAGGAGTGGTCCTTCGCGGATGATTGGGGTTTCGGACTTGCTGGCACGGCTTTCGTTGTCCACCTCTTCGTCCAGAACATGGTGGAGCAGGATTTCGAGACCGTGTGCAAAGTAGGATAGATGGGAGAAGTGTCGACAGAGGGAGAGGGCAGCTGGTGTTCCAAGGTTCATGAGACTGTACTGCAGGAAGTAGGGAAGGAAGAGGTGTGTCTACGAAAATATTAGCCCTTGTCTGCCAGGATACAATAGAGCCGAATACATACCCGAATGGCGAATTTCAGAGTGGTAAATGTCACATCTCGCCGTTGCATCATCTCAGACTCCACTCCCAGCACGATACCCTTATTCAACAGCACCGAGAGAGGATAGAAATCGAGTGGAATGTTCAGTGGCGCTGGTACCGTTTCTTGCTGGAGAACATCATGCACATCATTCCAGGCTAGAAGATCCTTTCCTCGGAACATCCATAGTGAGTCCCGCAACGAGAGACTGCTGTGGGAGGGACCGAGAACCATTTCTGCAGATGGGCTGTTTGGCAAAGACTCATCCACAGACGGCGAGAAGTTAAACGCCAGCTGATCACGCATCAAAATATAATACTCCACATCATTAGATATGACACGCATGTCATACTTGAGATCGCCTCCATCCGTCACTGTTGGCTGTAGGAGGACAAGATTGCCATCAACAAGTAGAAGCACAGACGCAACCTTGACATCTTGGGAAGGGTCGCCGTTGTCTGTCATAACATCAGAGGAGTTCAACTTCATGCTTCTTGCTGGGCAAAAGACCGAACTTACGCATTTGTTCTTCAGGCAGAACCCAGCTGATTGAGCGGACTCGGGTAGGCGCCCTCACGATCCCATTGAAAGCAATCTGGCCCACAGGGACAAGGGTGATTTGAGGCTGCGTTGCGTTGATGACATAGTGGTAAAGGATGTTGTCGTAGGTATAGACTAAAATAGAATCCTCTCCAGAAGGTCCAATGAATACCACCGGCGCTGGAAGATATTCAATGAACATGACAGAGCTTTCTTTGAGGGCGTCCTCTCGTGAGTAGAGACGTATCTAGAAAGACCGAATAAGCTTTAGAACCAAGACTGCAAGACGAAGAAGATGAGATACCTCATATGACCCATCGCTTTCAACAGCGGCAATCAATATATGTCCATACCAGCACATGCCTCCTCGAATAGCAAACGAATTCTCCACTTTAGAATCTTCAAACACCTTCCACCTACCACTGTTAACACTGTAATGTGCAAGTCCCCTGCGGCCAGCAATGGCGACATATCGACCATCCTGTGACACAACGCAGGACCGGATCGGCCATTGTGAGTGAAGATAGGCCGGCGGATATTGACCATGGTGCCATAGCGAATCTTTACCCGAAATAGTCATCAATTCAGGAAGGTCATGTCCGCGGTAGAGTATGAACTCAGTTCCGGTCTGCAGCAAGCCTCGGGCCAGGTTGGCAGCAGAAAAGCACCCAGTTAAGGCACTGCGAGCAGTTTCCAGGATCCACAAACGTCGATCATTCTTCGCCGACAGAATGATGTCGGATCCACCACCGATCCAGCAGCCATTTGAAACCCCTGTTAACCAGTCCTCGCGATTGGCATCTGTCAAAGTAGAATCAAGCGTGAAACTGTTGCCACCAGGCTTTCCAAAGACACTCCATGTCGTCCATCCGTTTTCATAACCCGCAAAGAGACAGTATCCGTCCGGCGAATAGCTCATGAAAGTCAATGCCCCTGTTGTGGAGAGTGATGCGGGGAGATGCAGCTTTTGGGAGAGCGGTACATTGCCAGTGTAATCTTTGGCGGTATAAACCAAGACCTCCCCATTGGCACAATATACAGTCAATAATGAGAAGCGGGCGTTAACCGTTACCTTCAAAGCTTTCTCGCCATCGTCCTTGGGATCGTGGAAGCAATGTCCTTGAAACAGCTTCTTGTGAGCTTCAGGGTCTTGCTGTGTACCGGGAAGTCGCTGTACAGTATATGCTTGACCATTGCTGGTAAGCCATATGAGGAGATTCATGGCACGGTCATAAACCATATCCGTAATCGTGACCTTCTTCGGCACATTTAGGATGTGATTTAAGACCTCCGAGGTGGTTTGTGAACTTCCAGCTTCGGGTGTCCACCTGATGCATTGTATGGCTGAAGGTTTTTGGGTGGCCACAACTAGCTCCTGATCTAGCGCCAGCGCCTTAACGATCCCGGATTCAATCTTAATTGCCATTCGAAACCTGATATTGATATCCCCAACCACATTGGCTTCTTCGACCGCGGCGAAATGGGCCATTTGTTGACGACGAGGATGTGTACTGTGGTCAAATTGTTGCTGGTAGACGCGGGTTGCTGGGTCCGAGGCAACGGAATAAGTGAGAAGGTATCCATTTTGTGTTTGAATAACGAGAATTGACGAGTCAGGGTGCATCAGTAATGATACATTCGAGCCATAAGTTTTCAGCGAGAAAGAGGAGCGAGCTATGGCAGCTACCACCGCCGTTGGCTACCGAGCATGTCAAGTCAGATTCACGTTCACATGTTGCCGGAGTATGGGATTGCTTTAGTATTCTCAAAACATACCCTCGTCTGCCACAGAGAAATCGACGATTCTGTTATAGTTGCAAACATATGCCCTGATCGAGAGACACAGAGGCCATTGATTGCTTCGTCCTCCCATTTTGGGGTCTCTGTATTGGATGTTGGTTCCTCTGTAGGCTCCTCTTTGCGCTGGACGGCTGGACCCTCCGAGTCGGCGTCGGCATTATCAATGCTCTTCTCCTCTATCGAGTTTCGATCTTCGACTGTAGGTTCAGTGTCCTCAGAAACCACTGAAATATTTGGGCCATTGACCGCGTAGACCCTCGGTACTCCATTGGGCCAGTACATGGCGCGGCGCGAAGAAGAGAGTTGCGAGATGTGAGCTCCGATGTTTAGCAGTGAGGAACTCCAGCTCGCGAGTGTTGATCAGTCATCTAGTTTGAGCCTGAGTCATCCAAGTAAACCCTGGGAACAAAGAAGAAAAGAAGGAAGGCGCAATGGACTGTTGCTCCTGCGCTCTTGCCAATTGTTTGGTCTCTCTCTCTCTCTCCCTCTTTCCCCTTTCAGCATTGAATTGGAGATTCCCCCCAAACGGGGAAGCTGCGACCAACGGGGGAGATAAGCGGCGTCACGTGTGGCGGGCAGTAGCTGCCCCCCGCATCAAATAGACCTTTTTTTCTTTCCCCTGACCGAGAAGCCAACTTGCTTTTTCTTTGTTGATTAAACCACTTCTAACAATATGGTGAGAAGATATTCAATGTCGCTACGAATTGTGGATGATTATTGGAAGTTGTACTGACCATATTGTTATCACTAGGCCCCAACCGAAAGCAAGAAGCGCCTTGCGCTCGCTATCGTCGACTTCCTCGGCTCCAGCCTGAAGGACGGCACCCTGACCGCTGATGATGCGGAATCCATTGAGATTGCCCAGTCTTGCATTGCCGATACCTTCAAGATCGACCCTTCCGATGAGGCCGCTGTCAAGGATGCCGTCGGTGGTCAATCTTTGGCCAATATCTATAGCGTCTACGAGAAGCTGCGCAACAAGTCTACCCCCCAGCCCGAGGCCGGTGCTCAACAATCCAAGGACGAAAAGCCCAAGGCTGGTACTCCTACTGATGAGTCCGACAAGCTGAAGTCTGAGGGTAACTCCCTCATGGCTAAGAAGGACTATGCGGCTGCCATCGATAAATATACCCAGGCCCTGGACATCGCCCCCGCCAACCCCATCTACCTTTCCAACCGTGCTGCTGCCTACTCCGCTTCCCGCCAGCACGACAAGGCCGCTGAAGATGCTCAGCTGGCTACCACTGTCGACCCCAAGTACTCCAAGGCCTGGAGCCGTCTGGGTCTTGCCCGTTTCGATATGGGTGATTACCACGCTGCTAAGGAAGCCTACGAGAGCGGTATCGCCGCTGAGGGCAACGGTGGCAGTGATGCTATGAAGCGTGGTCTTGAGACCTCCAACCGTAAGATCGAGGAGGCAAGCCGTGCCAGCGAGCCCCCATCTGAGGAGCTGGATACCGCCCCTGGTGCCTCCCGCGGAGGTGCTGGCGGTATGCCCGATCTTTCCTCTCTCGCCGGTATGTTCGGTGGTGGTGCCGGCGGCGGTGGCGGTGGGATGCCCGACCTGGGCTCCATGATGAACAACCCCATGTTCTCCCAAATGGCCCAGAACCTTATGAGCAACCCTGACATGCTGAACAACCTCATGAGCAACCCCCGTCTGCGCCAGATGGCCGAGAGCTTCGGAGGAGGTGGTGGTGCCGGTGGCGGCGGCGGTGGCATGCCTGATATGTCCAGCCTGATGAGCGACCCTAGCATTGCTGAGATGTAAGTTGATATACCGCTGTGCCTTGTTCTTTCTGGTCTTTACTAATAGTTTACTATAGGGCTCGCAACATGATGGGCGGTGGCGGCGCCGGCGGTGCTGGCCGTGGTGGTCAGCAATAAATATTCAACGAGATTGATGACATTTGGAAAACAAAAAAGACACGATGATGATGCTTCTGTGGCGATTTCAATTCTGCAACAGCGTTCCTTAGACACGAACACATTTCGATTCTGATTTCAAACCTACCCTCTGGTCCTGTTCTCTTGCATAAAAACTATAATTACGACGTGGATGACAGGTGAGAGATTGTACATCATGAACAAGCTCGGGAGAAAGCTCATGGGGCTAGATCCCATGGATACTTCTACAAGTACTAAGTAATTAAAGTGGTCACCACAAAAATACATTCTCCTTGAATAATATGTACACGACTTTCAATGCAACTCCCAGCAAATTGCTCTCTGGATCTTGGATAGAAACATCCACAGGCACAGCGCGAGCAACAAAAATTCAAATGACCGTAGGAACGGCCTACATGCAGATCAGACGGTGTCGAGGGGAGAGTGAAAAATGCAAGAAACAAGTAGACGCCACGAAACACCTCGGGACCGAATGCCATCAGACCAACTCAACCCAAAAGCGCAGTCCATGTCTATGGAGATTGAATTTTTAATTCCCAGTGAGGACTGGAAAAAAAGGACTTGCGCGGTAGGTAAGGAAAAAGACACGTAGAAGGAACAAGCTGAAACATTAATACATGAAGAAAGAAAGCCGGGCCTCACTCTTCGGAAGGCCGGGTACATAACCGCGAAAAAGGCGCCAGCTCCACATGGCTAGATATCAAACAGTCATATTGTACAGTCGAGGACGGAGAATAAGTAGGAGAGATGGGGTGGGAGAGTGGAAGCTGAAAGAAACGAGGTGTGCACAGTGTGTATGTGCTTGCGAGAGAAAGACAGACCGGTCTGTCATCTTAGATGTAGTCACGAGCAGCCTTCTGCAGCTCGATCAATCTCCAGCCCCGAGTCTCAGGGTTGTTGACCTCTTCGGGGATGCGGGTCATGCCGATAGCGTAGGTAACCAGCTGGACTCTGTCCTCCATACCGGCAGCGAGCTTACCAGTCTTAATCTTGCGGTAGACGTGGATCTCCTGGGCACGGCAGGTCACGACGAAGACGGGGATCTCACCAGGGTCCAGGATACGGGCGTGAGAGATATCGACACCACGAACATCCACAATGCGTCCATCAGACTTCAGACCAGCGGTGGTATATTGCTTGGCGAGAGCAGCGTAAACGGAGAATTGAGCATCGGAAAGCCAAAGTTTGAGAGTCTCGACATCACCCTTGACGTAGGCGTCCAGAACCTCGGGGAGAATGTACTCACGCAGCTCGCGCTGGAACTCCTCCATCTTGAAGTTAGGATCAATCTCGCGGAATCGCTTGATGACCTGGGCGGTCTCACTCTCGGCGAAGAAACCACCAATACGGTCGGTGATGCTGCGGGCAGTGCTGATGAGGGGGTTCTCGGATTCCTCGTAAACGTCACGGAAGGCGAACATCTTCTGCATCATCGGGTTGGAATCCTTGAAGTTGCGCCATGATTCCTTCCAGGCGGCATCCTTGTGCAGAGTAACGTTGGTACCGGCGCTGGTAAACTATTAGTGATGTTTCCCGGAAAGGTTGACTTGCACCCAAAAAACAACAATGAAAGGCTGAAACTTACTTGGGGTCTTCAACGGGCACCTCGTGGGAGCGCTTTCCTGACTTGAGCTCCATCTCCTCGCGGGCCTGACGCTGCTTGCGGCGCTCCTCCTTCTCGATGAATCCACCATAGCGAGAGCTGCTGCCATCATCAATGGCGGTCTTCACGCTCTTGTATGCCTCGGTCTCACGGACAGGTCGCGTGGCCTTCTCAAGACCTTCTCCAGTGGCGTTCACACCCTTGCGAATACCCTTGACAGCAGTGGTGTTCCAAGTCCAGGATGCACTCTTTCCGATAACCTGACCAGTCGACTTCAGGGCCGCAGAGGTGCGAGTGGCGGTAGCTCCGGAGGCAGCCTCGTAGGCGGCGCGAGCACGCTTGATGTTCTCGTTCTCACCGAATTGGTGAGCAGAAGAGGCCAAGGCCTTGGTAGACTCATTCCACTCCTTGGAGGCCTTGAACTCTGATTGCAGAGTTTCGCGGAATACCTGCCAAGGGGACTTGTCACCGTGGGGTGGCGGCGGAGGAGCATCCTCCTTCTTCTCCTTCTGCTCATCCTTAGAGTCCTCGCCTTCCTGCTCGGACTTGGATTCTTCTCCCTGCTTCTTCTCATTCTTCTGCTCCTTCTGTTGTTGCTGGAAGAGAGGGGTGGCGACATGGAAAGATCTGGTCAAGGGAAGGACGGCGAATGGCGAGACAAGCTGGGAGACGGGGGAACGGGAATGCTGAAGAGCGCTCCTTTGAGAGACATTCAGAGTCTGCGATGGCAAAGCCGAGTATGAAATTGATCGGGAACCTGTCTTAAGGACCGCGACTTGGGACCGCAAGGTCGCTGCACGCGCAGCAGTAGACATCTTGGTGGAAATCATGCTCTGGGATATAAGGGGAAGGAATATTAAATGAGAAAAGAGGAAAAGAGAAAAGGAGATGAGAGGGAAAGGGAGAAAATATGAGAAGTAGAATATCCAACCCAGCCCGGACGGCAGTTGAGAGGAATCGGAGGTTAGACCGGGGGAAAGTAGGTGGAAGTTGAGGTGTGAGTAAAGACAAGGGAAAAGTTCGAGAGATGCCAAGACCTTCGAAAAACTTCCAGTTTCTCTTTCCCGCTTTCTCGGTCCGACGGCCTGCGGAAACCACCTCACTATCACTCAATTGACCAGATCGTTCAGTCAAGATACATTGGGTCTTGAACATTGTATTCAATTGATTACAGACTGGGCTTGCTTTATTTACAGTCAATTCTCGCATCTCTACCCCCCGAAATCACCGCCGACGTTCTCGGCACGCCCACGCCAGCGCCATGAACACTTTCTCTATGAACGCTCTGGCGAAGACGCTTCCGTCAGTATGCCGGTCAAATATCACTCGCACGGCTGCTCCTCGCACCATCCGTACCATCACCTCCTCTTCCTCTCAACAAGCCGCAGACCAGAATGAAGCTCCGAGGTTGGCACGCGCGCGATCCATGGAGAACCAGATTCTGGACCGCGAGCCAGCCAGCAACGACAAGGCATCTCCTCTGTCCGCTATCACTAAGATGATGCAGGGAGGCCAATCGTCTGCCAACTCTCGTTTCACTTCCGACTACAGCAGATTGGCCGAGAGCCTGGAAGCCGATATGATGCGACACCCCTACGCCGACCGCGCTCCTCCTCACCACCTCCACGTCTACTGCCACAAACACAACACAATTCTCACTTTGACACGACCAAATGGAAACCCGATGTTGTCTATGGGAACTGGTCAGATTGGTTTCCGCAAGGGTGGCCGCGCTGGTTTCGATCCCGCCTACCAACTGTCTTCCCATGTGTTGTCGCAGATCCAAGAGCGCGGGTATCTTCTCGAGATTAAGCGCCTGGAGGTTGTTTTCCGTGGATTCGGAAAGGGCCGAGAGGCTTTCACTAAGGTGTTGCTGGGCAATGAAGGGCGCAATGTCCGTGGATTGGTGAACCGAGTGACGGATTCGACCCGTGTGAAGTTTGGTGGTACTCGCAGCCGCAAGGTCCGCAGACTGGGTTAGTTGGATTTATTCGAGATGTTCCAGGGTGTCAGAGGCTTTCCCTACTGCAGCAGTTTCGAGGCGGCCCTGGGAGAAGTGTACGAAGTCGGAAGAGCAGGGAGTATATTGGAATTGTCAGTGGCCGAGTGTCACCATCTATTATTGTACCATAGCAAAACAGCATTTACTTTATCTCTACAAATTCCTCAAGTAAATTTATCAAGTCCGTCTACTAGTATGTATATTGTTCCAGTCTTTAGTTAGTATTCATGTATCCATTACTCCGTACCCTCCCAGGGTATCCCATTATCTGATGGTTGCCCAAACAGGCTAGCGCAGTGGCAGCTCTCCCGCAGCGATCACTTCAGGCTTTCCTTTGCTGCTCCCTCTTTCTCTACTCTCTTCTGCTCTCTCTTATCTTTACTCTCTCCTTCTCCTCATTCAATCTTCTTTGGGCGTTTCTGCATTGCGCCTCTTTCCATTCCCTTGGTCTATTCGGCGACTTAGATTTGAAAAAAACACAAGGGCAAAAACGAGAAAATCACCGACCTCACTCCTCTGTTCCCCACACAGACTGTTGTTGCCTGCAGTCGAATGCGCCGGAAGCTCTTCCCCGCGAACCCCCCGTCTACGGCGCACAATCCCCGCGTTTGATATAAGAACGCGATACGACTTGATGATTCCTGGTATCGATCTCTCGGGCCGTCCATTACCGTTTGGATGCACCCTCTAAATCCCTTCCTCCGTGCCTTCTTTCGAAGCACTGTTCCCGGGCAGTGTATACCCGTGGAGAACCATGTACGTCCACCTACTCTAGGGTAGTCCACACCACAGAGACCCCCCGGATCAATCGGGTTGGCTAACCAGCCTGCTTTTTGATATATAGGTCCTCCTTGTTCCCACCACAGAGTCCTTGACCGGCTCGCGCGATCGCGAATCCAATATACTCTATTCGGATCTGGTCGCGTCAGAGGAGTTCCTAGGTAGCCATGTATTACGGATCCCGATCAACTCTGGCTCCACGAACGGAAAGGAAGAGTCGAATGTTCGAGATAATAGGGGGAAGGCAAAGCAGTTGACCACCTTCAACGGGAGAACCGTCATTATCAAGGAAAGCTCGGTTTACAGTAACAAAGGTACGGGGTCCATAGCAATTGCTCGATGTGGCTACAATTCTAACCATGAAATACCATAGGCTTCAAGTCTTTAACCCAGGCCCAACTTCTGTCCGACGCGCTTTACTATGCCCCCTCTACCGACTCTCGACCATGGCTCATATACTACATCTCACGTCCACTGATCGGGACATTCGATCCTTTCAAGATAATCTCCGCAGTCGTGCCAGGAACTATCCCCACAACAATCTTACCCACGCCACCCGATAAGAGGAGCAATGGAGAATCGACTGTATCACCACCAAAGCAGGAGATCAAGACATTTGGGGAACTGCTGGCCAATTTCCCGATGATCGCAAGGCAGATGCAACCCGGTCTAGAAAGATTGTTCAAGGAGTTTGGTAAAGAGCTTGGAAAACCGTTGCCCCCTCCTCCTTCGCGGTCACCATCTGCATCAGGCAGTGAAAGTGAGAGAAAACTCACCCGGGCAGAGTCTCTTGCAGATGAAAGCTCGTCCATTCGCAGTTGGTCATCCCGTCGGGGACGATTGCCATTTAACAATGACGAATACTTCGAAGATGATGAGGACCTTATGCGTCGGAGTCTAGAGACTGCAGTAACAGCTGCGATTGATCTTTTCCGACTAGTAGACAAACAACAGCTTTCCCTTCTCGGGGCGACTACTGATCTGACTGGCCCACTGGTTGAAAGTTTGATCGAGCGATATGTCGCAGAACAAGTCCATGAACCTCTTCTATTCCCTCGACTCTGTGCGTTTCGGCAATCGGAAGACTCGGAGCTGGACTCCAGGATACGACACATGGAAAGTATCGATGTCACTCAAGTCGGGATATCTGTGGACGGCGGACGTCAAGGCAAGAGAGAGGTTATTCGTCGCCTTGGCCGCGGAGTAGAAGAGTTTCGCAAGATTGGAGATGCCCGAGGTCCTCACGAGATGCTCAACACTCTGCTCCAGACTGTCAAAGTCATATCCTACCCTGGAAGTTACGACGGAGTAGATGGACCGGCATCTGAAAAGGGAAAATCGCCCTTGACGATCAATGCAGATGTGTTGGTTTCACTATTGCTAGTCGTTGTCATTCGATCACAGATTCGGCATCTTCAAGCCCGCTTGCTGTACATGCAGCATTTTATCTATATCGATGATGTAGATAGTGGTGAAATGGGCTATGCCCTGAGTACGTTCGAGGCTGTCCTGATGTACCTCGTGACTGACTCAGCTGGCCTTCGACGGGCTAGCGTACGCAATCGACGCTTATGGCAAGCGACTAAAGGGGGAAGGATCTCAGATATGAAGGGCATATTGGAGCCCAATGGAGACCACGAGTCTGAAGATGAAGATATCACTCCCGAGCCGGAACGCAAGTCGGTATTCTTTCAAACGGACAGTTCGGATGAATTGGAGGAGTCACCCTTTGAGACATCTTCGATGTACAGCAGCTCGGTCATCACGAATGGCGACCATGCAGTCGAAGAGGGGAGCTCTGAAGCACCACCTCCATTATCGCATGTTTTCCCCTTCCAAACTTGGGGCGAGGAGTCTTCTCGAAGGGACTCTGTGCGACCGATGAAAAGGGTTTCGATGGACGTTCGTAGTCTCTCAGAATCCTCGGCGGTCTCCTTCCTATCAAGAACAACTACGATTGGGTCCATGGCAAGCAACATTGAAGGTGACAGTTCAATTGAAACCCTGACCAAGACGCAGGACCCGGCTGGAGACTCAATTCCAATGATGGCAGTTGAGAGCCGCCAGACCGAGGCCTTGAAGTATCTTTTGAGCCTGGAGGAATATTATCCTTTAGAAGATATCCTCGAGGACACAAACGCCGAGGGCACGACCCTGCTGAACGCGGCGGTCCAACTCGCACACACTGAAATCGTCGACATTTTATTGGACTTTTTCTTCAGCAAAACCGACGAGATTGTAGTGTCTGCTTATTTGACCAAATCGGATGTACATGGTCGCACTGTCGCTCACTATCTCTTCAACACCCCCTCTCTACTGGACAAACTCGGCGGCCTTCTTCCATGGCAACAGCGAGATAAGCATGGACAAACGCCATTATTCGCCCTATGTCGCTCCTATGACCACCCTGAGTACAAATCCATGGTGCGAAATGCATTGACAGCCGCTCAGAGAGCCCAGCGTAATGGCAAGCCCCTTCAAGTCGATGCACACGTAGATGCAAAGGGAAATACCCTCCTGCATATTGTTGGAGACCCTGAAATCACGACACGCATTCTCACAGAAAGCGATTGTGACCCAAACGCCACGAACGATAAGAGGTTCACGCCATTGATGATGGCCAGCAAGTATGGAAGAGTCGAGCAGGTGCGGATTCTCTTCATGGATCCCAGAGTCGACGTCCATGTCAAAGAAGCTCGTGGATTGACAGCTGTTGAACTCGCCAAAGACGACGAAGTCCGGAATCGTATTGACGACTTGATTCTCTTGTCTCATCCACCATCAGCCTGCGGGGACCCATCCGGCAGAGTAACCACTGTGGTCCGATCGTTCTTCGTGGAAGATGCCACTGTTCGATTTATTCTGAAATCAGGTGCACGGTATGGACCCTCGCAAACATTGGCTTCTTCTCGACCGGGATCAACGACCTACACTGTCACTACGTGCCGCCGCAGCTTCGCAGACTTCGAGAACCTTGCCAAATGGCTTGCAGTGGAGCACCCTGCATCCTACGTCCCTTCTCTAGCTGATTTCCGGAACCCTTTCCAAGTCCACTCGAAGCCATCACGCTCTATTCTTCACGACCTTCAAGATAAACTTGACCGGTTCCTCAAGACGCTGCTAGCCCATCCGACCTTTGCGACCCACGAAATGCTCTGGGAGTTCTTTCTTGTGCCGGAACTGCAGCCAGAAATGATGGCAGATCGCTCTCGCAGTAAAGCAGCTGTTCTCACCGAGACAATCAACGACGAATTCTCTGCCGTCACCCTCGAAGGAATGCGCGATACAGAATCATTTGTGACACACGCCCAGGATATGGTCCGCGCCGTAAACGTCAACACGCGAAGCCTCATCCGCCGCGGACACGCCCT
The DNA here is from genome assembly GCA_000347475.1 of Penicillium paxilli ATCC 26601. Taxonomy (NCBI): domain Eukaryota; kingdom Fungi; phylum Ascomycota; class Eurotiomycetes; order Eurotiales; family Aspergillaceae; genus Penicillium; species Penicillium paxilli. The sequence goes on from KB644875.1 coordinate 161,799, forward strand.
GCAAAATAGTGCCTCAGATATCGCCGATGCCGTCTCCCTTTGCGCAACAGTTCTCTCGACTCTCCGCGAACCAACCAACGCCCTACCTACATCCCATATAGCAGCCTTCGCACGCTATGGCACTTGCCTCTCTACCTCGAGCACAGACTCCTCTCCTCTCCTCCAATACATCGCCACTCTAACCTCAATCGACAACACTACCGCCGCTATCCTCAAATCCCTTGCTCGACCTCTCTCCATCATGTCAAACCTCACTTCCACAAACCGCACCATAGCCCGCTCCCGCTCATCCCTAATCTCCTCGTCTCTCCCCCGTAAATTCAACATCAACCTCCCCGGCTTCGAAGAATCACGACAAAAGTCAGTGCGGGATCTCGAGAAAAAGATCCGAGACGGCGAAGCCGAGTCAAGCCGCCTTGCAAAGGAGGTCTCCTGGAATAAAGATGTTGTTGTCGGCGAATTAGCTGGATGGACGACGTGGCGTGAGAAAGTCGGTCGGGACGCTATCCGTGCTTTTGTAAAGGATACTCTCGTCCGAGAAAGAGAGCGCGGGAAACGCATGGAGCGTTGTCTGCGAAGTGTGCGAGAGATGAGACCATAAGATTACTTCAAGTTTGAACTATTGTTTCTTCTTCGGATAGATTTCTGGGATATTTATCATCGGTTTTTAACTGTTTCTCTCTTCCCCTTTTACCTCCTCTCTAGGATTCATCTCTCTATCTACTGAGATGATCTAACTACTACTAAGGTACTATGTATATTTTCATGACGGACATGTGCTCGGGTTATCAATGTCTTTGAAGTTGTATTTTCTTTTTTTTTTTTGTTTTTTTCGCCCCTTGCTGGCCCGATCTTGAATATTCTTTTCTGGACTCGGCCAGGGCTCAGGCTGTTTATTTGTGTTTTATTCCCCTCTCGCTCGGATCATGGCGCGGGCGGTTATACTTCGTGTTCTGCTTCTCGATCTTTCCAAATATAGTATCATTGCTACTTCTAGTGCTACTAGGTCGGCAGCAGTCAACAACTTGCAGTAAGAATTATCGAAGCTCAGATTTTATCTGAAAAGTGTAGACAAGTTCGCACCGTAAGGGTACTACTAAAGGAAGCTATTGATATAGATTCCTGCACTTTCAAAACTCCAGGCGAATTTGCCAGACCGTCGCAATGCAGCACAAGCACAACCATTTTCCAACTCCAAAAAAAAGACACTAAAGAGATATGCAGTTCATGAGCAGAAAACAGTGCAAAATACAGACAAGCTATCCCGTTGCATCTGAAAACCGGAACAGAGAAGTAGGCGAGACGGGACGCGACTGCTGCTGGGAGTAGGTAGAGGGATCCGTGGATTCAGCAATTGGCGAGATGGTCATTGAGCGGGATTGACCACTATAAGATCTCCGATGGCTTTGTTGAGAGAATCCCGAGTCATTGATATTGCGAGGAAGTGAGCGCATATAACTATGAATGGGACTTTGACCGGAATATCGACTCGAGGACTTGGATGCGTTGGAAACATGCTGGGAACGAGAAGGAAGCATGGAGCTTGCTGGGGTTGGGAGAATACTTCCATCAAGAGAAGAGGCTGCTAGTGAAGAACGTGGACTCTTTTGGGACTTGCTAAGCAATGAGTTTCTCTCCGTAGTGTCCGCGGTTGTGGTTTCCCAGAGCTGGGAAGATCTTGCTGTAGACGGCAGAATGCTTGATCCCGTCGAGGCTCGGGGGGAGGTATACTGAGGGGATAAATGAGGTGTAGCGCTCGATGGTTGCGTCGAGGTACTCTTGGAAGAGTCCGTTAGATCAATGACGAAGCTGGGTTGTGTAGTATCATCTGTTGAAGTACGGGCCAAGGGATCCAACTTGAGGGGACTGTTCAAACTAGCCTCATAACTATTGCGAGAGGTCTTGGAGTTTCGACCATCGGCTTCGGCTTCGTTCACGACGTAGGAAATGGATGGTGAGCGGCTTCGACTGAACATGATGGACGTGCGCTCCGGCTCAACGTCTTTCATGAGGAACTCATCGAGTGTCTTGCTTGTATCGTCGCCCAGTGTCAAGGAAGACTGGTCGAAAGCGTTCTCGTTTGTACGCAATCGACGCCGACGACGTGCTTTGCATTCTCTTGCAGTGTACCAATAGATCAAGTATGCGATACAGCCGCATGTCAAGACACACATGATAACTATCGCAGCTATCGAGCCTTTTCCAGGATTCCAATCGGATTTGACGGACTTTGCAACCGGGCCAGGTTTGTTGCTTGTAGTTGGCATGGGGCCTGCTTTGGCTATAGATGCAGAGGCGTTTTCACTCCAGAACCGCACCTTGGACTGAACTTGGTCTTCAACTTTGTATATACCTGGTTCGCTCTGATCTTCTTGCGATGCATGTTGCTCTGGGATGATTGGAGTTGTGGGAGTCTCTTCGTCTTCTTCCTGATCGTCTTGCTGATCCTCGGCTTCTGCTTCATCCAGACTCCGGGGGATTTTCTGATGGTCCTTATCAGAGCTGTCTTTTGGGTTCGGGACATCGCCAGCGGTATGTCGAGGATAGACAATGACTGTCAGAAATTTGCCATTATTGTGTTTGTTCAGAGCATGGTAGCCAGTTGCAGTCGGTTCAGACCAAATTGGTAGCGTCACGACGCCATGTGAAGCGGAAGGCATAGTTGATCAATCCGATAGGAAGAAATGGGCTGTGAGGAAGCCTATCAACAGATGAGTGTTTGCAAACCAAAATCCAATATACCAAGAGAAAAGAAGAGTGAAGAAAGAAGAGAAGTAGAGAAGTAGAGAAGCCATATGAAGGAGGAGGTTGAAGTTGAAGTCAACAACAGTCCGAGTCGCAACTGCCATTTAGTGTACCACCCTAAGGCAACTAGGTTGTTTACTATCTCCTACCAAATCTGGGGCAGTTGGGAGTTACGACTATCCTACTACTATCCTTATGGCAATAATGTTTACAGCAACCCATGGGTTTCTGATGTTGCCAGACTAGTAAGCCAGTGAGATCGCTCGTTATGAAAGGTTGAATCTATCACATGTATTATCCCATGCGATAACTAAGGATCTATACTGTGGTATTGTTGATCTCGAATGACGTGCAGATCGGTGATCATCACCAAGACTGAGCCTCGACAACACACCATTTCATTTATCTCCGACGATCCTCAGCAAATGATACTCTAGCGTAACACCCCGAAGAGAGTCCGGAAATCTCACAATCTTTCTTCTTCTTCTGACTGGCTTCTGCCAACAACTGATTGAAGTGACTAAGCAGCGCTCGACACCTACGTCATTATCAGCGGGTGTGTATATAGATGCCTGCCCACCTTTGACGTTCCATTTCCATCTTACACTTCACATCTTTTCCCATCACACTTGAAGAGTTGAACATTCAGAACAATAGATCTTTCCTTTAACAATTTTCTACCTTTTGCACTGTTAAATCTACCATCATGCCTCTCGTTGCTCCCGGAATCAACTCCAGCATGGGCGATAAGTCCGAGTGGGTCAGCAAGCTGATGGGCAAGAAGATCAGCGATGGAGGCAGTGATGAGATCGTATGTGGCCTTGAACGTGAAGAAAATTCCACAAGTGAAATATTCAAAGTAACTAATGGTCCTGTTCTCATCAGAACTTCGCGAAGAAGGATTTGCCAGAGACACACCGGGTCTTGAAGCCTGGTGACATGAAGACGATGGACCACCAGCCTGATAGGTATGCCACCTACCCTGAGCCCGAGATGTATTATGACTGGGGTAACAGATAGGTACTGACAAATACTCCCATACAGACTCAATGTTCATGTCGATGACGACGGAACTGTCCGTGATGTGACCTACGGTTAGACAGCGTTACTGTTGACGGAATGGAACGTGGGTTTACGTGGGATTTAACCCCAGAGATATCCAGATATCTACTAGTAATCTATGAATGAAATATGATCTTATGATTCTGATTGTTGTCAGAGGCAGTAGAGTAATTTTCTTTACTCGAATGATACCACTTCTGCTTGGGTATGTAACATGTATGCTTGGTGTGAAGGCAGGGATGTACAGGAGTAATACTACTAGTGGCCACAGGATTATAATCAAAGAATAAAGCACTAAAATAGTTTACTATTTAGTTATTCGAACCTCTAATCAAATATCTTAGCTTCCTATTGTCAAAATGTTATGCAATTAGGTTGCTTCCCTCAGGAATATTACATATTGTGTAAGTATATGTATTGTGCATAGCAGTGCTGCTAAAATACGGGTATTTCAAGTAATAATACCGCGCTTTGCCTTATTTGGTTAGAGATATTCAGATAACAGAAAGCACCCAGACTCTCGGGGAAGCTCTTCTCTTTACAAACTACACCCATGGATATCTGTAAATGGTCGAGACAAAGATTTCGACGATACTGACATGCTACTGACCCCAGGCATTCACACAGCAAGTTTCAGTCGATTTGAACAACAAGCGTGGCTCACTGCGGCTGAAACGACATGTTGACCTGACCAAATCTTGCCTCACTCGTGCTGTTCGATTGTGGCTTAGTGGAGTGCAGCGCGTCGCTAGTGTCGAACGCTTACCCCAATCCCGGGATTCCTGCTTTTCTCTTTTTTTGTCTCAAACCTCTTTGACGAGTTACCACTGCCCCCGCCTATAATGGCCGATGGGCTCGAGAATGTCAGGATCGACGCGGATCCCAATCTGGCCCTTTCCGAGACCGAGAAGTACGAGCCTGATGACTGGAGATCCGAGACCTTCTCAATTGCATCAAGTATATATAAGGGGTTTATGGAGAATGGCAGACGATATCAGACGTTGAGAAGTGGCGGGTATTTCAGCCCATCCGATGAACAACAATTTGAGACCTACGAAGTGGGGCATCTCGCCGCTCTGATCATGAACTCCGATCATGACAATCCGCTATATTGTGCACCTATTTCTGATCCAAAGCATGTCCTCGATATCGGAACCGGTCAGGGTTCCTGGGCCTTTGATATCGCGGATAAGTTCCCAGACGCCATCGTGCGTGGTGTCGATCTCTACCCCCCACCGGCTGACTGGTCCCCGCCCAATTGTATCCTAGAAGTGGACGACCTGCTACAGCCTTGGACCTGGCGAGAGAAATTCGATCTCATTCATCTTCGCCATGGGATCGGGGGCTTCACACCTGATGAATGGGACTTATTATATAAACAATCTTACGATCATCTCGAACCGGGCGGTTGGTTCGAGCAACTGGAAATGAATATTTGCTGCGAATGCGATGACAAAAGTGTCCCTGAAGACAACGTCCTATTCACCTGGGGTCCTCGTTTCTTAGCCGCTGGTGAAAAATTCGGGAAATCCCTTGATGTGATTAAGACCATGCGCGCGTCCATCGAGAAAGCTGGCTTTGTCGATGTTCACGAGAAGGTAAAAAAGTGGCCTATTGGCGGCTGGCCACGAGATGCTACCCTACGAGAAGCTGGTGCAGTTAATGCCCAACACTGGTTGGCTGGAATGGAGGGCTACTCTATGTTTTTGCTCACACGATATGGCGATCCACAACCGTGGACGAGAGAGCAAGTCGTGGTTTATGTTGCTGAAATGCGTAAGGCGTTGCGGAATCCCCAATTTCATGTTTATCAGCGTTCTAAGAGGGTATGGGCCAGAAAGCCATTCCCTCATGAGCTCCCTGGGCAGGATTCTCCCAGCACTTGAGATAGATATGAGTAAATTGCATGATAGAAAAATGTATATAGCGAATTTCATCCAATTCCTACCAGAGATACGTACCCTAGGGCACCTGTACTAGTAATAACTAGTTGTAAGGGCAAGTACCCTAGTATCAGACTATGGTCGTGATTTCCCTGACAGAAGTAGTCGGGTGTTCCTTGCTTAATGCGTGGTTGCCTTCAGGTATTCTTTCCAGTCTTTCTCTTCCCCTAGGTTCTTCTTCCACATCCATCTTCTCCTCCATACAGTCCACGCTAATTCCAAATCTATCCATGGAATCCCATTTCCCAAAGAGTTACGGCTATCATATCTCCAGATCTGATCCGAGTCTCACTGTCAGATACTTCTTGCGGAATATACTACCGCTCTCAAGGCAACCCCCCGCGATGAACAGTAACCCTCTGCCAACATCTTTCCGAATGTCACCCACATTCTCCCACAAGTCCATCGGAGCTGAAGACCACGAATGGACACCAGGATCGCTTTACAGGATCTATTTCCCCGACTCATCAAGAAGATACTATGCCCTCGTGCTGTGCCAGCTATGTCGGCTGAGATCGAGCTCAAGTCTCACGCTGGCGAAAATGTCCGAGTCGTCGATCTCTGTCGGCATCCTTACCAAGGCCCTCGATCGGTCTGACGCCAGCAGGTGTCATAAAGACCCTTACGTTAAATTATGCTGGCAAGGTGCCTGGAGCTTTGTGAGGGGACCCTAGATGCATACATGCATGGTCTTCTTCTTGAGACCATCGATGAAATGCTTCACGCTTATGCCTCTCGATTGAGGGTAGGGAAGGGGATGAACCATATGAGCCCTGTCAACACAAAGCTCTTGTGGTCCGTGGACCTGGGCACCGGGCTTTGCAAAGGGTACTGTTCGCATACCCCCCTCCCCTCCCAGGTGCTACCCCGACTTGAAATATTGATAGACATGCTGACTTCCTTTCTCCTAGATTCGGAATCCGACGCGGGGGCCGACTAGCATCGACAGACTTGTACTCCTACTAGTATCTAAACTGGCTTTGAATCTTGTGAGAATGGCATCCGAGTCTGTCTTTTAATCCAACCTAGGCTAAATGGCTAGCTTCGCTCTGAAATTTCGCAACTCTCGTCTCAAAGACATCGAAGACAAGTCGTCTACCACTGCCAGCATGTACTGGTTCTAGTACTAGTAAGCCGGGTCAAATGTCAGGATGACTTTGATCGACTAGGCGAAAGCAGTGAGTCTCATAGAGTACTCACTTTGGCCCAGCAAGGAAATGTTGCTAAATAAATTTCTAGGACCCTCGTCGTCATTTGCTGCCCTAGCCACTGGCAGTCTCAGCACTGCACTGTTCATGGAGGATACCAAGTGGGTTCAAGATGTCCCAAGTTCAAGATTGAGTGACGGTCAACTAATTGCACTCGCAGTGACATTCCAAGTTGTTATGGGCTGTGTCAAAACTTAATTGTCACGAGTCTGAATTCGATCACTTTCAAACAGTGTAGCATGTCTTCAAATTGCATTGTAAATCACGAACTTCTAGTCTAGTCTCACTTGTAAGTCTCACTTGTAGCCCTGGAGTAATACTCTACTACGCCTTCCATCGAAGAAGAGTAACAGAAAGCTTAGGGAAAACATAAGACCCCTTCCCATCCCACTTAGACTCCTTAATAGCAACCTCCTCACGACCCTTCATATTAGTAGCCGCAATACCCTCCCCAGTAACCGTAAAAACATCAACATCCCCAGCAACCCCCTCAACCCGACTCTCAAAGTCCTTCTGCTCATGAATATTCACAACAACAACATTAGCAAACCCATCCTCACCAAGTGTAGCACTAACATCCAACCAAGGCGTCTCCATCGCACTCCTCAACCACTTCGGCGAAGTCTCACCCTCATAAGTCCCGCACGAAACATGAGCCGCAATAGTCCAGCCACGCATAAATTTCGAAAACAGATACAGGGGCCACCAAGTCGTCTGCTTAATAATTCCATCCTTGGTCGTCATAAGGGGCGAAATAACATTCACGCTCTGTGCTATACATGCCATGCCGACATCACGACTCTTGCGAACAAACACGTTCAGCCAGACTGCTACAGCTAGTGCGTCTGAGAGTGTATAGCTCTCTTCCGCACCTTTGCTGCCCTCTGCACGAATGGGGTCCCAGACGTTCCACTCGTCGAAGCAGATAGTTGGGCGAGGCTGCTCGGGTGGAACGCCGTTTTCGATTCTGGCTAGATCGATGAGGCCTGAGGTGATTTCGATTGCACGCTCTGCGGCTAGAGGTGCGGTTGCGTTGGGGAGATGGTCGTTTGAGCAGGTGTAGAGGTGGATGCTGTGCATGTCGATCAATGGAACTGAGCTAGTTGATAGGGCTGAAAAGGCCGGGAGCAGGCAGTGCTTGAGGGTGTAGTAGTCCCATGTGGCGGTACCATCTTGGCCGCAGAGAATGAGGATCAGACTAGGGTCCAAGAGCTTAAGAGCTAGAAGGGGTGTTAGTATGGTAGATCTTTAAAGACCGAGGAATTCAAGTTCTTAGTACCCTTGGCCCACTGTAGTGCCTTGTGAGCATATGCTTCCTTTGTCATTTGCTCGACCTGCCAAGGACCCCAGGTTTCGTTTCCAAGAGCCCAGTATTTGACCTGGAACTGTTAGCTGGAGAAAATCATCAAAGAAAAGTTTTGGGTTTGCAACATACATTGTATGGTTCTTCACGACCATTCTTTCGTCGAAGATTGGCGTAGTATGTGTTTCCAGTGCCGTTGCAGTACTCAACCCAGGCCAGGGCTAGAAATGATATTAGTATATTTCCATAATAAAGAGATTATGAAGAGCTTACCCTCATCGAGAGTGCCAGTTCCGAAATTAAAGCAAAGGTACGGCTCTGTGCCGATAACCTCACACCATTTCATGAACTCATCCGTTCCGAACTGGTTAGTCTCGGTTCCCAACCATGCAAGCTCTGGGCTAATCAATGTATTAGTAAATGCCAAACAGCTCAAACATAATCATGGCAAGTTTGAAGAAGCAAAAGCATGTTTAACGTACCGAGAAGGTCGCTGGTCCTTAGGGCCGACTCCATCAAGCCAGTGATAGGTGGCACAGAAGTTACCACCGGGATACCGAACAGTAGGAATGTTCAGATCTTTGAGAGCCTCGAGGACATCCTTGCGGAATCCATTCTCATCGGACAGTGGGTTGCCAGGATCATAGATGCCACCATAGATACATCGGCCCATATGCCTAAGGGAGAATCAGTATATGACATCTGGAATTCAAGTATCATGACATGGGAGATCAGGTGCTAGGCCCTAGGGTTCGACCACACTTACTCAGTGAATCCAGCATAGATGTTAGGATTGATCTTTGAGATGCGACGTGAAGGATGAACGGAGATGACAGGGGTCTCCTGGTCAGCCAACTTAGTGAAAGTAGTCATACTGGCAGCTCGAAACGTAACAAAAAGCACAACTGTAAGAGGCTTCGTCTAGTTACAACAAGTTCAAGTTCACTTCAACTATCCGTGCTCGGTGGCTGGAAAATATAAGCAAAAGAAACCCAAGCCAAATTGATTTCTTTTTGGCGAAAGTAAGACGAGGCGGGGGGAGAGTTGGAAGCAAACGAAGCGAACGTCGCACCAAAAAGTACTCCCAGTCCAATCGCCAGAGTCCGTCGAATCCACACCTCACCCCATCATTCAAAGATAGCACATCTCGTGAGTCGTCCTTGAACGGTTTCTATCTCAAAGTACCCAGTTACGGACTAGAAGTGGAAAATCTCCTGCGGGGCCAAGCCGAGACCCTGGACAGGCGGGGTGGACGAGTGAAGCCGGTGCAGAAGACGATGCCTGTTTGGTGCTAGGGGCCAGCCATCCCAAGCGCTTAAGTGGATTAAGTGAGCAGAAAGGGAAGACTAGCAGTCGGGGAACTGATATTGCCCAATGACTCGGCAGTGCGGACTGGCAGATTGAAGTGTCGCCGAGCATTGGAAATCTTCCGTCAATCACGGCGCAGCAATCAGATGCCGCCACAGGACGAATGGTAGAGCTCTCACTTGACTAGATCGAGCTAGTTAGTCCATAACCATCAATTTCATGTGGTAAGTTAACCCAATAACTCGGCTTTTTGTTTGTGAAATATGGAATATCCTCGGGAAAAAGTATACTTGGACCTGTCATTTGTGGAGGCTGCACCGGTCTGGTTGGCGAATCGTTTTCGCGGGGATCCACTAGCAGTATAGCTTCATCTGGGAAATTCGTGACAGACGAGGTTAGATTTGTCGATGCACACGATGCGATCAGCTGCGTGGCTTGAGTTAAGGAGTTTCCTCCGAGCCCTAAGCGATGTTCGTTCAAGTTCGCCTCGTGCTATTAACCGCCAGGTGGTATATGTAGATGACAGCTCCCCCCGGTGGAGGGTGGAGTTGAAGTTGTTTCTGTGGAGATCCCCAGATTTTGTCCCCGTCCCTTGTTGATCGTGGGTCACTGTCGTTCCTTGAAGGGTTTTGTTCGAGTCATTTTCTGTGCCACAACAGAGAATAAGCCATCATGCGTTTGTCACCAGCATGGTACCAGGTATGCACAGCATTGAAATTTAATTGCAAAAGTTGGAATTATCTCAAATGCTAAAAGAAATCTTCTATCTAGTTCCTGGTGGGCGTGTTCGCCTCCGTTGGTTCCTTTTTATACGGATGTGAGTAATTTGTTGCAAAAGATCAACCCGCGCTCTCTTTACTGACATTCCACATTCTAGATGATCTGGGTGTTATTGCAGAGGTCATCGTCTGCGAATCCTTCGTGAGTAAATTCGAGGCAGATTCAACGCAAAGGTGAGACTCCCTTCATCCTCAGTCGCACGTGGGTCCTAACCGTTATGAAGTGGATTGGTTGTCTCCATGTTCACCACCGGAGCTTTCTTCGGAGCCTGCTTCGCTGGACCTTCTGGTGATTATCTCGGTCGTCGTCGCACTATTTCCCTGGGATGTCTTCTGTTCTGTCTCGGTGGTGCCCTGCAGACGGCTGCGAAGTCGCTTCCATACCTCTACAGTGGTCGATTCTTTGCTGGATATGGGTATGTAATTTCCCTTTGCGCGATCGAAAATCTCTCGATCAAGTTGGCTAATTGGTTTTCTGCAGTGTCGGTTTCCTCACTATGATTATTCCCCTCTACCAGGCCGAGATCTGCCATCCTAGTATCCGTGGTCGAGTGACTGCATTGCAGCAGTTCATGCTGGGCGTTGGTGCTTTGTGTGCCTCATGGATCTCATATGGAACATACGTTGGATTTGCCCCGACAAACAGTGCGCAATGGCAAGTCCCTCTGGGTCTTCAGATTCTCCCCGCCGTCGTACTTGGCTTGTTGATCACAGTCTTCCCCGAGGTATGAGTTCCGAAATTTCGTGTCTGTACCATTGCAGCTCTAACAGATTTAGTCACCCCGTTGGCTCATCGATCACAACCGTTCCGAGGAGGGTCTCAAGACATTGGCAAAGTTGCATGCACACGGAGACGAAACAGACGCATGGGTGCAGGCTGAATATGCCCAAATCCAGGAGAGCATCACCTTCGAGCACGAGCACGAGGCCAAGTCCTATGTTGAGCTGTTCACGAACCGATCATCGTTCCGTCGATTGTTCCTTTGCTGTGCTTTGCAGGCCTCCGTTCAGATGACTGGTGTCTCTGCGATCCAGTGAGTAGTTGAACTGACCCAAAGCATTTGACATTTGTAAAGCCAAACGCTGACAGGCTATCCCAGATACTACTCGGTCGATATCTACTCGCAAATCGGTATCTCCGGTGCCGAAACCCTCCGCTACCAAGCCATCAACTCAATCATCGCTCTGGTCGCTCAATTCCTCTGCATCCTGTTTATCGATCGACTCGGTCGACGATGGACTCTTATCACCGGTAACCTCGGCAATTGCGTGACATTCATCATCGCCACAATCCTCATGGCGAAGTATCCCACCGACAGCAGCAACTCCAGCGCTCACTGGGGCTTCATCATCATGACCTGGCTATACAACTTCTCCTTCTCCTGCACCTGCGGTCCGCTTTCTTGGATCATTCCCGCCGAGGTCTTTGATACTCGCACTCGATCGAAGGGTGTTTCCATCGCGACTGGTGTCTCGTTTGCGTTTAACACGATGATTGGACAAGTCACTCCCATTGCGATGGAACATATCAAGTACCGATACTATTTCGTCTTTGTGATTTGCAATTTCACAAATGCGCTCTTCTTCTATGCGCTGTTGCCAGAGACAAAGAAGGTGCCACTTGAGGAGATGAACTATATGTTCTCGAATGCGCCTTGGTTCGTGCCGGGCTCGAGCAAGGAGCAATATCTTACCAATGACTTGGAGCGAAAGGTGGAGGAACAGGAGGTCAAGTTGCAGACGGAACATCATGATTATTAGTCGTGCCCAAAAGGGTTGAGAACTTGATGTGCCAGTGAATATGTTTGGGCAATTTATTATGCGCAGGTTTTGGCCAATGGGCTCTTGTTTCTGGGGTATATGTACATTGCAGAATAGTTAGTGCCATGCAAGCGTTCGGTCTGAACCAATGAAGACCAGTCATGGTTGGAAAGTCGAATTGATGTGCAAAAATTGAATGATAAATGGGTTTCATTCTGAATCCGAGTCTGATCCGTAACCGACCAGTCCAAGTCCAACCGACGCCGGTGCTGGGGCTGGTTCTGGCGCTTTTTGTGTAGCCTCTTTCGCTGTTGATTGGGCTTTTCCAGTCACGTCTCCTTTTCCTTGAGCCGGAGATGACTCTTTGGGTTTCCCAGCCACACTAGGCCTTTGTTGTTGTTGAGCAGCGCTCTTATTTTCCAAATTGACAGTATCCTTCCCTTTCCCACCTTCCTGGGTAGGATTGTTTGTTTTGGCTTCAGATTGTTGACCGGCACTTTTCTCTCCTTCCAACGAAGCTTTCCGTTTCTTGCCGGGTAACAGCAAATCCTTTTTATCTCTCCGCCTCTTGCGTGCTGGAATCGCCCATTCTTCCTCTTCTGCGGGTGTAACGTCTGACGATGTAGGACCGAGCAGTGCTTTCTCAGCTTCCTCACGCTGCTTGCGAAAGACCTCTAGCTGATCAGCAGTATCCTTTTTAACCGCAGCCTCCTGGGCACGAGTTGATTCAAGAACAGAGTCTAAGAAATCGACCTCGTCTTCGTCGAGAGAGCGAAATTGGTTCTTGAGTTTGGCCTTTTCTTCGAAGGCTTCTTGTTTGGCCACTGTGATGTAGAACGATCATCCTAACATGTTAGTCGGGTCCAGGCTGTGGCTCTGGAGCTGCAGGTACAGGTCCAGGTGCAGCTGCTTGAATGTGCTGTTACTCACTTTTGTTCTGCTCAAGGACCTCGAATAGACTCTTGCCGCCATTTTGCTGGCCGATCTCCGCTTTGCGCCGGCGTTCCTCTTCTAATTCTTGCTGGGCGCGCAGCCAGGCGTCATCGCGCTCGACGGGCTGATCATTTGTGCCGCCTGACACGAATCCTGAAGACATGGTTTGGGGGTAATTGAGAAGGCTGGAGGATGATGGGGGTTAAAGGCTAAAAGTGGGGAGAGCTTGAAGATGCGCGGCGACTTCAACCGGAGGCGGTGAGTTGGTCCCATGCATGCCTTTGGCAAGTAAGTAGTTATACAACAATTTGAAGAGCATACAATCGAATATTACAATGAGCATTCTACTTTATCGAAAAGAATAAATACCTGCCAATTATCAGAAGTGGCAATTTTTCACTGGGTGACTTGAATCGAATCACAGTTGAGTAGTGTTGTATAGCCCGTACAGCTGAGACTGTAATCTTGCAGCACATTGACCCTTCAGCAATACCAAGTATGTGAGTTTGCTGCCCACTGACAGGCTCTTCTGAATACACAGGGTTCTTCCGTGCGAATACTATGTTGGTGAATGCGATGGCAACCACGAGGAGTCGGGGGCTGAGGGCGACACTTTTGGTGGTGGTTCAATGAACGGCGACTCGTCGGACGCGATTTGTTCCAGCTGACGCTGAAACTGGGGAAATAGATCCTTGAGATCCTGCTGGGGATATGGTTCAAGTTCGGAGCAGAGTGCTCGGGATCATTTCAGGCGTTCACAATTGTTGGAATTCCTTGAACTGCCAAGGTGTAAGTAGCCCTGGGCTCGGAGCAAGCTGCGCAAAGGTGGTTAATAAATTGAGACAGCAATAACTTGAACATGAGCATTGAGCACCGATTGGATTAATTTCCCGATTGGTTGAAGGCGGGGGAGTTGGAGAAGGGCTTCGGTAGAATGCAGGATCAATTGATGGTGGCTAATTACCCGGGCGTGGAGCCATGGATAATTGCAGAAGACTCGGGGCGATTGTGATGTCTTGGAGTTATTATTGTAATTAAGCGCGGTGGATACAAGAGTTTGAGATCTACGAGAATACTAGTGAGGCATCAAGTTCTAACTACACAGACAGGGGTATTGCATATTGACATCGAGACTGGTGGTGCATGTAGAAGTACTGGACTTAGATCTGATGCTCCGGTTAAGCTTATCTTGTTGCCACGCGACATCCCACGTTGTTCTATAGAAAACATCCACAGTCTACAACTTTCTACACAACCAGCCTAGATGAAGTATTCTAATGACCTAGGTACTTTAAATTCAAGATTATCCCCCAATTTTGTGTTTCAATATCACTGAACCTGATCCTTCTCTATGTCGAAGTTTCTGGAATCAAGACTCAGATTCAGGAGGGTTTACTACCTCAAGGTGGACCATTCCGTCCACGGATAGTAAATTCGCGATGCTGATTGGATGTTTACATCCTACATTTAGCCGGAATACAATCCCCAATGGCATCATGATGAGTTCCGGAGCCCCGCGATCCTCGACCCCTCCGTCACGGACTTCGGATTACCGTGTTCTATCCGCTCGGCTGAATTGAACTCGGTTCACCGATTCTGCAAAAATGTAAAAAAAACCGCATAATATTGAGTTCAGCGACGTGGCACAGTAGAGAGGAAAGAGAGAGAGAGAGAGAGAGAGAGAGAATACCCCCACATCATAAAGCGGGGCACTTTAACTGGTTGCGACATCATGGCTGCCCCGGGGACTGCTTGGACCTGCCCACTTTACGTTACAATCCGCTTCTTATAAAGACTCGGGCCTCGTGTCACTTCTCGAATTATTCCCTTCAATTTATCTCTCTTCTCCTCTTTCCTCACTCCTCTTTCAACTTGTTTGAATTTCATCTACAACTCTATTCACAATGGCCAACCACACCCAAAAGACCTACACCCTTAACACCGGTGACAAGATCCCCGCCATTGGTCTGGGAACTTGGCAATCCAAGCCCAATGAGGTCCGCGAGGCCGTCAAGAACGCCCTGCTGAAGGGTTACCGTCACATTGATACCGCCCTGGCCTACGGCAACGAGGCTGAGGTTGGTGCTGGTATCCGTGACTCTGGCGTTCCCCGTGAGGAGATCTGGCTCACCACCAAGCTCGACAACCCCTGGCACCACCGTGTCCAGGACGGCATTGCCTCCTCCCTGAAGGACCTGGGTGTCGACTACATTGATCTCTACCTCGTCCACTGGCCCAGCTCTACCGATCCTACCGACCTGAAGAAGCACCTGCCCGACTGGAACTTCATCAAGACCTGGTAAGATTCTCTCTTCAACCCTAGCAATTAATGGAGACACCATTCTTACCCAACTTCCAACGAACAGGCAAGAGATGCAGAAGCTCCCTGCCACTGGCAAGGTCCGCAACATTGGTGTCTCCAACTTCGGCATCAAGAACCTCGAGATCCTCCTCAACGACCCCAGCACCAAGATCGTCCCCGCCGTCAACCAGATCGAGCTGCACCCCAACAACCCCTCCCCCAAGCTGGTTGCCTACAACACCTCCAAGGGCATCCACTCCACCGGTTACTCTTGCCTCGGCTCCACCAACTCTCCCCTGTACAAGGACCCTACCCTTCTGCAGCTCGCCGAGAAGAAGGGCAAGACCCCCCAGCAGGTCCTGCTGGTCTGGGGTATCCAGAAGGGCTGGAGTGTCATTCCCAAGTCCGTCAGCAAGTCGCGCATTGATGGCAACTACGAGATTGACGGTCTCACCTTGTCTGATGACGAGGTTGCTCAGCTCGATGGCCTGAAGGACCGCTTCAAGGTTTGCGGTGACGCCTGGTTGCCCATCAAGGTTTTCTTCGGTGATGACGAGTAAAATGGTGCGCACTTCGGCACTGATGATGGTTTTATGAGTACATAGGTTTTAGATACCAAAATTGATTTCTTTCTTGCACTTGCTCCAGGGCTGTCTAGCCATTCTGTATCAGTTCGCATCTCCTGTCAACTTTGAGATTTAGCAACCTGGCCGCTTGCCAGTGGATAGCCCGGAGCCTTCCTATACTGTAGTTATCTGGCTCATTTGCCACTAGATTTTTATCATTGCTTCCAAGGCTGAAGCTACTTGAAAAATGTTTCCGCAGACAATTGGATTTCGTCAATTGATAATTGACATGCGTCAACTCACATCGTTTGCAGTTTCGTTCGATCGGTCTTCGAGTATCAGCATCTAGCAAAGCAGTATCTCTACACGAACTCAATTACTCGCTAGGCTACAGCCAACCCCAACATCTTCATTCGAAATGTTACTAAAAAATCCGACATCGCAATCCAAACTTCTGCAACTTGTCAGCGAGAACCTATTCCCGACTAGTCAATCGAAATAGTGGGTCTAATTAGTGGAGTCAGGACTAGATGCTGACATCCTCACTCTACAACCTTGAAATGCAAGTGCGGAGATCTTCCGAAGGGACCATCACGATTATTAATAAGCTACTTTGATGGCCTAATTTTACTACGTACCTAGGTAGTATTTTTTTTACCTAAACGTGGACTGTGACCCTGAAAGTACCTAGGGAAACGCAAGACCAATCAAATGAGGAATATGAGATAGCATTGCTAATCGTAACATGCATGAATCGTAAACCAGTTTCCCTTTTCATCAATCACTCTCCAAAGCCATACGCCATACTCCTACAATGACCACACGAGAATCATATGACACTCAAAGCAGCCCCGAGGGGAAAAAAAGGGAAACAGACATCCCATTTTGTACCTTCCATCCATCCATCCAAGGCAAAGGAAGGATATCAAACAATCAATCAATTCTTCCCCTCACGCTTCACTTGAACATGCAAATCCTCCTTCCGACCCTTCACCGAACCCCGAATTATAACCAAAACACAAACGGCAAAGAAAGTAGCAGCAATGAAGCTAGTAGAAGGGAGAAAGGCGGATGATTCTGCGTCGATAGGATCCGTTAACGGACTAGATTTGGATTCAGATTCGGACTCGGATTTTCCGGCCTGAATTGCTGAATGGCAGGCACCCACTATTCCAGCTTCGCATAGGGCGATGTCTCGTTCGGTGTCCGGGTCTTCTGTTTCGTAGTTTATGTGTCCTGGTGGTCCGGGGTCTCGTCGTTGTGGTCGGTTCAATGTGTTGGGGTAGTAGTTGTCAGGATCTGAGTCTTCGATAGGTTGTGCGCGTGGAAGTTGTGGTGATTCCGCAGCGATTGTGGCTTGTTGGGTTGAGACTTCACGTTGTGTAGAGGGTAATGATGAGGGCGCTGCTAGTGCGCTGGGGTAGAGACAAGCAAGTAGTATAGGAAGTGATGAAAGGAGGAGCATGATAGGAGTGTAGTAGTAGTACTAGTCGCGTTGTCGAGAAGTGAGAAGTGAATACTAGTAATTGACAGTCGCTCGTAGTCGTAGTCGTACTCGGACTTATTTTAATTCGAAAGAAACCACCAATAAACAGGATTTCGCGCATTTATAGACATCGGGCTCACTAGCTGTAAAAGGTAGTATCTCAAGCCTAGATCGATTTCCAACTTTTGAAAGTCCCGAGATTGAGATGGTTGGAATGACCGATGACCCGAGTTCATATGTGGAGAAGATCATCGATCACACTATCATTAGCAAATGAAATGGACTTATTTCTGTGAGCTAGAATGGCTAACATTGTTAGTCTCGGAGTTAAGTGTGAATGCCCGACAGGATGACACCCAGCTGCGAGGCGGATTTTCTTGGCGGCATCTTGGCGGCACTGAAAGATTGATATAAGCCACACTCAGTTCGCAGGCAACATAATTACTAGATGAAGAGTTATGGAAATCAAAGTTGTTTGGGTCGGTGAAGATGATCCAGAACTTTTCTTGGACTCGTTTGTTTCCCAAAATACTCGATTTGTAAACAACGGATTCGTTCCGTTGTTCGAGATGCCTATTTCAAAGATCTTCAGGAGCTATTTCAAGCTATCAGATAAAAGGATCAATTTAGGATTAACTCACCGTTGCTATGACATCACTTCTTCACTAGTATCACTACTAGTAGTATCACAGAAGGACTTATAAATCAAACAGCCTCGTTGATGAGGAAGGTCCAAGCCTTGGAATGTTTGCTTCAATGGCACTTCTTTGAAGCTTTGTCAGAGCCGATTACCGGAGAAGTCACTGGGGTAGGATTCAGCACCAGCGAAAAGATGGGCAAGATTGATCCATGTTTTACCAATTCACCATAACCAACACAGCCCCGAGTGAAAAACATGACCGTCTCAAATAAGCCCACTTTATGTGTATGGTGATAGAACAAGACTCGGCTCACATTCCATAAAACCTGAAGCCCAAAGCAGGGCGACAAAAGGCTTTGTTAGCTTTTGGTGGACCGATTAAAGCATTTCCCATGCCATGGAAAGACTTCCGACTTGGCCTTTGCGTTCGCAGAGTTGCAGGTGTGGTTTGCCAGCTGGGTCAGTGTAGTCTCTCCGATAGAGAGTGCTTGTATCGGTATCGATGAGTTTTTGATTGAGACATTTTACTGGAAAGCAAGTCCAGGCAGACCGATTTGATGTTCATTTGCAGTCTTATGGGGGAAGTCTGGATACTCCTGTTCTCAGTTTGTTAGCTTCATCAATAGGCTGCAATAGGAAATCCCGGGTCATTTTTTGAGTCCTATGACCTCTGACGGATTTTCCAAATATTCCCTGGGGTATCTGGTCAAAATCTCCGAAAAATTCACCGTGGAGGAGATGGATTGAAGTGGACAACTTGAACAGAGATAGTAGCTGATGAGATGAGAACCGGGACCTTCCCACTTCTATGAATGAAGTCAAAGGTGCTTCTAGCCGTGTGAATAGTTTCAAAACAAAGCTCAACAACTCGGCACAGGAGTGATCTTTTCTCAAGTCCAAAATACTAGCACTGGATTTCATTATCATGGGATATAAGTTTCGCTCAATTATTAAGATGTAGAATAGTATCATGTCGGTCTCAAGGTTCTCTCCTTCAAGTTTTCAAACACCAAGTGCATTTAAAGTTGTCGCCAATGGCCCTGGAGCCATTGATAATAGTGACCGGTGACCAGTCTGCGATGCCTTTATTCCTTTTTATCTTGGCTGTAGTCTGTCGCATCAAGCTCATATCTCTCCGTTTTCACCTCGTGTCCTCCTGAGCCAATTTCGTACCGCTCTGACCCAGGTCCTATTTCAGAAGCAACGGTAGAGCCTCCAAGCTCGCGAAATGGTTGTATCTTATTGTGGCTCTTAACTGACATAGGCGACTTCAAGCTTTCTTCATCTGGATGAGAGAGCTCTGCTATTCCGGCCGTTGAGTCCGTTCGGTTTGCAGGGCTTGTCTGCGTATTGTTCTTTCGTCGTCGCCAGCACAGGAAGAAGACTAGTAAGCCAGCAATAGCCACTGCAGCAAGTACCCCTATCACTATTCCCGCAATTGCACCACCCGAAGGACTAGCCTTGTCTGGTTGTTTCTCTGGCTCACTAGTGGCTGAAGAGGTGTCCTTAGTAGCTGTGATAGTCGCCGGTGCTCGTGTTGAAGTCGCTGAAGTTGTCGAAGTTGCTGAAGTTGCCGCCGTAGAAAGAAACTCGACAGTATTATTAGTCACTTTGAATGACTCGATATGCTGTCCTGAAACGTGATTCGCCCATTCGTAGTCTTTGCATGTATGTCCAACAATAGGATTGTCGCAGTCCGAATTTGAGTACATGAAAATGCACCAGTGACCATCTTGGGGTTCCCAGTTAAACACTTTGCCCTTTGGATTGTCCATCGCTTTGCAACCTAGAGGCACTTCATCCTGGAATGAAAGTAATGTCCCATTCGCCGTATGCCATGAAAAAATCCATGCCGTAGTTGACGGCAAGTAGGCAAGGTATAGTGGTAATGAGAGGAGTGAGGCGGCTCTCATGGCTGCTGTTTGGAACTGCTATACTCCGTAGATATGAG
Source organism: Penicillium paxilli ATCC 26601 (assembly GCA_000347475.1). Lineage (NCBI taxonomy): Eukaryota > Fungi > Ascomycota > Eurotiomycetes > Eurotiales > Aspergillaceae > Penicillium > Penicillium paxilli. The sequence goes on from KB644875.1 coordinate 181,786, forward strand.
ACACTTGCAGATAATGCCTTTGTCAAACAAAGTTAGGAATTTGCACTGAAGATGTCAGTTTCTGCGGGGCTTTCTGATCTTATGTTTAATTCAGCCTCCGAGCCCTTCCCCCTTAATGAAACCTCGTGTTCATAGACCCAAGATTGGTCCTCGGGATTAGCCGCATACACTAAAAACGGAGCATGAGGAAAACTTCTGCTTCTGTATCCAATTATCTCAGTCTTTCCGCTTCGCTAATTTCTTGGCTTCAAGGGTTAAGGTGCTGCCAACGGGTCGTGATGCCGCAGGGTCCACCCCACAGCCCGGGGAATACGAGATGATCGGCAAGGGAGCATCCATATTCACTCATGCCGAGGGGTTGACTCGCATGAAGGATTCTGGGTATGATCATCGTCAGTCGTGAGATGAATGGTTCTGGTCAAGTTCGAGATCACCCCGGAAAGTAACCAAAGTGGAAGCATCGCGCGAGGCTAGGACCCGTTTTTTAAGGTATTTTACTAGTATGCTTTCCGTTGGCAGTTCTACTAGGTCCTGCAAAGGTTCAGCTTCCACACGCAACTGGTATTTGAATGCTTTGAAATGCGAGAGACGGGCTATCCCGATCTCTGTTGAATTTACCTTATCTGAGGTACTACTTGAGTGGGCTACTGTCACATTACACTGGCGCAGCACGCAGCCCCTAGCATTTTGATTCACACTGCATTGAGACCGGCTTCTTGCTTTCAAAGTCCCAGGAGATAATGAGAACCATGTCGTTCCCACTGGAGAATCTTGATAATATCATGAAACTCTCCGGCACAATTTATCATGTGTTTCTCAATTTGATGGTGTAATAATTCCCGAGGTCGACTTTATAAGACAAACATCTCCGTCTCTCATGATACAGTTTTAGTCCCAGGCAAGACAATCCCCATTGACACCTGGGCAAAGGCCTAACTAACAGGCACGAAACATCACTTGCCCAGCCGATGAAAGTTGATAACAGATTAAGTAGGCAAAAATACTACCTAGGTAATACATGCTATTGCGCCCTGAAGTCATATGAGCAGTGACTCGGGCAATATTGGTCCCAACGGGAGGTCCAATTCAATGCTGCAGATCAGCTCTGGCAATTTTCCAACAATGTGATGTCGAGCCACTCCCCGGAAGCACCGAAGAAAAGCTTTTTTGTCCTGATTTCGAAAATGTAAGTTCTGACAATGGTGATGGATTGTACAATGCAGCCAGCAGTACATACTGGCAAATCATCCAATCACAGTCTTCGTATCACGTGCGTGGCAAGGCACCGCCACATGTTCATGCCTAAGGCCATTAACTGATAAGCCGTCTCCTCCCGCGTCATCAGGCATCTTTGGACCCCCCGGACTTCTTCCATCAACAACTCTCGAGTTATCGAGGAATAACCTCCCTTTTTTGAATTATCAGCATGGCGCCTGCCAATGGGCACCTGCTGCTCCCCAAAATATGGAGAGCAGCAAGGTATGTGTTTCCTTTTCTTATATTCAACGTGAAGTTTCCCCACTGACATTACCCCAGGTTTGCCTATGAGAAGGCATCTAAGGCTATTAGAGCCAAACTACCAGAACCTCAGCAAACTGCACTTCGTTACCAACCCGCATACGCCCGGATCAACCCTCGCCAGCCCATCAATCGAGTTGCTGCAATCCGCCAGGCCCGAAGCCGTCAGTTCTCAACCCGCGCTGCCGGTGCCTTCATCTCGGCTCTTCGATCTGGAGTTCAAGCCGAAGCCGGTGCATACAAGGCTACTGGTGTGGCCGCCAACATCAACCGCCTCACAAGCCGAGCCCCTTTTGCTTCGACACTTCGTCCGAACTTGACAGGCGGTACCCTTGGTCGTACTGCTAGTGGATATGCCTTTGGAGCTGGTCGATTTGGTGGAGCCCGTTTCTTCTCTCATGGTCCTGCAGCCCCCGCTCAGGTCATCCAGAACGTATCGCAGGGTGTCCGAGCCTTCTTTTTGTCTGGACAGAAAGTCCGATTCGATGGAATTGACCCTCGTACTGGAGAGAAACGTTACAAGGCCGTGACTGTCCTGCAGGACCAGGCCGGACGCAAGATGAACACCATTCCTCAGACTATCCCGGGATCGTACATCGACTTCCAGCTTTCCCCTACTATCACTGCTTTTGGTGTTCTGTCTGCCCTCAACAAGGAATCTGGTGCTCCCGCGGATGCCACTTTGAACGCAGACGGTCTTAAGGATCTTCTGTCTGGCGATTTTGCTCGTGCTTTGAAAGAGTTCTCTGTTGTCCTAAATGATCTAGAGCGCCTTTCTGCTTTGGGAGACCTCCCGATCATGCTTCAGGATCGATCTACAATTCGTGTTAAATTCCCAGGATGCGACGCCGAGACTGTTGATCGTCTATGTGATGAACTTGGTGTCCAAAGAGGACGTATCATCCAGGATGAAAACTTTGGCACGCACAATGGATCTGATATGGCCTTGCTCTTCCCATTCGCTCCTAGTGTTGCTCCATCATCTGAAACGGAGTACTTCTTCGAGAATTGTTCCAAGAAGCCATATCAGCAATCAAATAACCTTGATTGGCAGGGTATGCTCTCTCTGGAATCGCAAAGTCCTATGAGCCCTGATTCTGGTTTGGACTCTGGCAAGGCGATCAGTTTTGAGGACGGTGAACTCTTTGGTGACAATCCTTGGACATCGTCGACATCAGGCTACTCGAGCATCAACATCAGCGAGCTTGGAGACCGTCACTATTTCCCTGATAGCCCCAGTATTGGCAATGTTTCGTCTGCGTACGATGGTGCTGAAGGGATCTACAGATTTCTGGCCGAATGCGATAACGCACGACGCTGAGCATGCCTACCGAAGGTAGTCTGATATGTCATTTCTTTTTCTCTTTTTTTTTTCTTGTTTTGCATTTGATTTGATTTTCGATGGACAATCCTAGGACTAGTTAACTCTAGCCGGATCCATCTCATGATTGCTCGATACCACTCCACTCACTCAACAATTTCCTATTTTTCAAGTTTCTTCCTTCGTGTTTCTTTTTCAGATCTACGTCTATTTTATCACACTCGATGTGCTTACATTTGATATCTGAATACAAAGCCAGATTTGATAAAAAGTTGTGGTCTTGCAAGACTCGGAGTCCAACCGTAGCCTATTCGGTCTCTACCTAGGTAGGTACTAGTAAATCCAACGACGGAATATCCCCGGCTTCTATACCCCGAGTCTGTGTGCCAATACTAGCAGTGTACTAGAGATAGTATTCAAGCCCATGCTGAAGAAGTTAATCCTTGGAATTTCCCCACAAAATAACGACCACCCGCCGCCACGTAGCACAGGGCTGTCTGCAAGGTCGCACCACGAGATGCACCAGACCTGCAAAATCATAACTCTAATCAAAAACCCCTGATTATCCCGTGCCAAAAGCGTCATATACGCGGCCATGAACCCGTGTTACATAGAATCAAAAGAGATTCCATCAATAGTGTACTAGAAGAAGATGCACAGAGTATGGGGTTGATCGGCGAATGATAGCCATTTTGGGGACGGAGAGAGCTGCCCGCATGAAACAAGCTTGGCTTCACTTTCATTCTACTTCCAGTACTTAGCTAGTTTCATGGTTACTGTATTCCTTTCTACATTCATTACAAGCAAATTGAAGGTCTATCCTTGTGACGCTACTACGTGCATGTTCGCCCATGGATCCGTAGCCCTGCAGAAACTTGAAGCCCATGGCGCTATACCTTCGACCTACTTGGACCCTGATTGATTTCGGAAATCCGGTACGAAGGCCGGCATGGCGTTGGACTATATTCCAGGATACAGACTATAAATGTCGATGGAAATCTTCTAGTTGTGGTTTTTGATAGCTCTTTAATCTCAAAACGCCTCCAGCTTTGGGATAGCAAAAGTAGTAGTCGTTGCCAGATCACTCCAGAGAGTTACACTATCATGATGCGGTCTATCTTGAGTCTCGTTCCACTCATGGCTGCAACAGCCACTGCAGCTGCTATTGCCAATCCGGCTATCACAGCTCGAGCTGCTGCGACAGGCAATCCGTTTTCTGGGGTTCAGATGTACGTTAACACTTACTATGCATCTGAGGTTTCAGCTTCTGCTCTACCTTCCATGACCGGATCTGCAGCGGCCGCTGCAAGTTCAGCAGCAAAGGTGCCATCTTTCTACTGGCTGTAAGTTTCGAGACTCCCATATCTTTCAAGTTGACATGAAGATATGAGCAAATATGATAACAAATACCCCCCAGCGATACGGCCGACAAGGTCTCGACAATGGATGATTTCCTGTCTGATATCAAGTCGAAGAATGCAGCCGGTGCTAGTCCACCCAATGCTGGTATTTTCGTTGTCTATGATTTGCCAGACCGCGACTGTGCTGCGCTTGCCAGTAATGGAGAATACTCCATCGCGGATGGAGGTGTTGCAAAGTACAAGACGTACATTGACAATATTCGCTCAACTCTTGAGAAATATCCGGATGTGCAGACAATCCTCGTCATTGGTGAGACAGATTGATCCCAGAAATGTTTGAAAGTAACACACTCACGTCAATGCAGAGCCTGACAGTCTGGCTAACTTGGTCACTAACATGGCCGTGTCGAAGTGCGCAAATGCCCACGATGCCTACCTTGAGTGTACCAACTATGCGGTGACGCAATTGAACCTGGACAACGTGGCAATGTACCTTGATGCTGGTGAGTAGTTGTGAAGCCGATCTTGGCTTCCACATAACCATTGGCAGTAATCGATTGACTTTTCTCGATTATAGGACACGCTGGATGGCTTGGCTGGCCGGCGAATCTGAGCCCAGCGGTCGAACTCTACGCTTCAGTCTATAACAACGCCTCACAGCCCGCTTCTCTGCGCGGTCTGGCAACCAATGTCGCAAATTATAACGGCTGGTCTCTCTCCAGTTGCCCTTCATACACATCAGGTGATGATAACTGTGATGAGAAGAAGTATATCAATGCCATGGCCCCACTTCTCAAGACAGCTGGCTGGGATGCCCATTTCATCACGGACACCGGTGAGTTCAAAACAGCTTTTGGAAAATTGGCGATATCAACTTCGTAGAATAATGTCTGATATGTCTCTCTCTCAGGTCGCAACGGCGTTCAGCCTACTTCGCAAAATGCTTGGGGAGATTGGTGCAACGTCAAGGGTACTGGTTTCGGTGTTCGCCCAACAACAGATACTGGTGATGACCTTGCAGATGCTTTTGTTTGGATTAAGCCAGGTGGTGAAAGTGATGGTACCTCGGATAGTAGCTCTGCACGATATGACGCCCACTGTGGATATAGCGATGCTCTCCAGCCGGCCCCGGAGGCTGGTACTTGGTTCCAGGTATGTCTTGGCCCATGTTCCCTCTGTCTGTCCCATTGACTAACAAATATCTCCAGGCATACTTTGCTCAGTTGGTGGAGAACGCGAACCCTTCGTTTTGAGGCGAGAAAGTGATGATTTGGTAGAGCCTGGCATTTCGATGAAAGGGTCTAATTGTTTCAATAGTCTGATTCGAGTCAACTCAAATTAGTGATATCATATAAGACTCTAGCACAATTCTGTGAATCATGCATGTTGATTATCTTCATAGTTGCAGAGATGTAGTTAGTAGATGTAACTTATGATAGTGGAGTGACCGCCCTTGTAGAATGTCCGGCACAATGTACTCCTCACCGCCCACACCCACCTGAATTCACGGCGGGCACAAATCCAGACTGGCTCACCCCAACCTCCAGCTCATCCCACCCACCTCCTTTTACACGGATCGACCGTGATTGTCGCAAACTCGAGTCGAAATACCACACGGCATTGCCTAGCGGTGCAGCAGTCGGGGCTTCCAGCACCCCGGGGTTGATATACCCAATATCTGTGCCTTTCGCCTGGCCTAATCTGCAACTGCGCGGAAGTTACCACAAACGGATCCGATCAATCACCTGGATCTTGCAATAATGGAGGACTTCAACAGCGAGACAGACAGTGACTACACCAGCTATTGGAGAGACTGGGTGAGTTGGATTTCCTCCCGGCAATTTCCCAGCCCGCCCGCGCCCCACCGATGTGCCCCGCGACAAGATGATAGCTGGACCTGGAGATGACCTTGCCGGGGTCACTGATTACAACTATGCGCATGATGGCTAATCTTTCAACTTGGATATTTCTAGTTCGTCTCCTCGCGAGGAAATGAGTATTTCTGTGAAATCGACGAGGATTACCTGACAGACCGATTCAACCTCACTGGTCTGAACACGGAAGTCCCTTACTACCAATATGCCTTGGATCTTGTGACGGATGTATTTGACCTCGATGCCGAGGATGATTTGCGGGAGCAAATTGAGAAGTCTGCCCGCCATCTGTACGGATTGGTTCATGCTCGGTATATTGTGACTACACGCGGTCTCGCTAAAATGGTAAGTCGTACTCCGGCCCCCAAATCAAACCACCCTTTGCTTCACAGCGCTCCGAACTAACACATCCAACTTGTAGCTTGACAAGTATAAAAAGTGCGATTTTGGCAAATGCCCTCGCGTTCTCTGCGATGGGCATCCCCTTCTCCCCATGGGACAGGCTGATCTTCCCAACATGAGCACTGTGAAGCTCTACTGCCCTAAATGCGAGGACATTTATAACCCCAAGTCCTCCCGTCACGCCTCCATCGATGGTGCCTACTTCGGTACCTCGTTCCACTCTATTCTCTTCCAGGTGTATCCCGCCCTGAACCCAGAGAAGAGCATGCGCCGTTTCGAGCCTCGAATCTATGGCTTCAAGGTCCACGCCGCTGCCGCCCTCGCACGCTGGCAAGACGTCCAACGAGAAGAACTCGGCTGGCGTCTCGCTGAATTCGACATCAACCACCGATTCATCGAAGAGAGCGAAAGTGACGACGACGCTTACGACTACGGCGAGGAACTCGCCCCGACCAAGAGCGAGAAGGTCGCTGGCGATGCGGCTTCGGGCCGCATGGATCTGGGCAATTGATTTACACCATCATCATCATTCCCCTTCCCCCCGGATCATTCATGAGCAAATATTTGGCGTAATGAGGGACTTTTTCCTGATCTGATCTTGCGTGATATGCGTTTTACGAATAATGGCGTTTTCATGGGCCTGATGGCCAATCGTGTTTCCCCGACATTGTATCTACATTTTCCTTCTTGCTCCGTCTGAAAACACGAAATGAAGAATAACAAAGATATATTCAAGTTGGACATGACTCGTAGAATCGTACTAGTAGTGGTTATAGATCTACATGCTAATAGTATGTATGTATGCATGCTTGAATGTAGAACTGTGACTGCGACTGAGAGGACCACTGGCAAAACATGGAAAGGGATTTCGGAATACAGCCATGTCACGGTCATGCCACAATCCATCTACTCAATTACCTTCAAGTTCTCTTCAAACCACGGCTTGGAAGGCTCCTGATAGTCACCTCGTAGAAGGCTCACCCCCAAATGGCTCCGGCTCAGGCGCAAGACCCATATTCAACAACTCAACAAAAGCATACTTAATCGTCCTAGCCAACTGCTCCCCCTTCAACCAAATATCATCATGAGGACCCTCCAAAACCATAGTCCGAACCCTCCTACTCCCATCATCAAGATCCGAAACAGCAGAACCCGAACCCGAACCTGAACCTGAACCCGTTGAACCCTTCCTCTTCCCCACCTCCCACCCCTTCAAAGCCTCAACCATCCCATCCAACTGTCCCCGATCAACAAGCTCATCATCATCAGAATGCGCAAGAATCACCAACCTCCCACTCTTCCACCCCCCCTCAACACCCCTAGACCCAATCATCTGCGCCGGCGAAACAGTATCCCACAACAACTCATCCCGACCAAAAGCCCCCTCAATAAACTCCCGATACGCAGAAATCCCCGAATGCTCATCGCGCAGTTTCCGCAGGTCATAGATCCCAGCTACACCCACAATCGCAGTCGGCTGCGAAGTAAGTAACGGCGGCAACGGACCGGGGGACATAGAAACCCTCTCAGCCCCATCGCCCGTATCATGCACGCCGCCATTAAATTGGACCTCGCGATGACCCGCGACGGCGCCCATGACGGCTTGGAACGCAAGCGTTGCGCCGCAGCTGTGGCCGACGAGAATGTACCGCTCGCCGAAGGCGTAGGTGTTCTGTAAGAAGGCCAGAGCGGCTTCTACGTCGCGGATGTGGTCGGGGTGTTTTGCATTGCGGAGTTCTTCGGTGGGTGTTGTTGTGGCGTCTTGGGGGTTGTTTGGGTGTGCGCTGAGTCTGTAGGAAATGGAGGCGTAGCCTGATATGGGGAGGTGGGGGCTTTCGCGGAGGATGTTTTCTGTTGTTTCGAAGGTGTCGGCTGTTATTGTTGGGTCGCGCCAGGCGCCGCCGTGGATGTAGCTGGGTAATTGGTGTTAGTTTTGGTTCATGTTCTACTATCTTGTTTTTTTTGGTTTCCTTTTGTGGTGATTTGTTGGTGGGGGTTGGGGTTGGGGTAGTATTATGGGGGGACTCGGAGACGTACATGACCCAGAAGCCATTGGGGCGTGGTGGAAGGGTAGCGATGGAGATGGTTTGGAGATTGTGGAATCGACCGTATGAGACGGTTCTTTTGCCTGGTTCGGTGGCCATTTGGTGGTTTGATGGGGGGGATTGGAGAGGATGGAAGCTGGACACTCGGGGAGCATGTGTCAGTGGAACTTGAAGGTGAGGGGGGCGGGGTTAGCCGCTGTCTACTACAATTAGCACTGGCAGCATTATCATGGATATCGTATTAACTTAGAATAATACTACCGCTATATTAGGATAGCTGGGATAAATATTAGTATTGTAACCCACATAGAAATTCCAACAAGAACTCAGTGCTGGTTTAGTATCTTGAAACAATATGAAGGCTCTTCAACTATGGGCTACCTCGTCATCTACAGTGTCGAGTTCAGCCCTAAGTGTAGGATTATTCCTAAAAACAACTTCAACTTAATCGCAATTATTCGCCTTAATAACCAGATTCATTTACCATATCAACTTTGGAACGCGAGGAAAGCTCAAGTTAAAAAGCTACAGTCTTGAAAAAGGCAACAGATACAATTGTACTATGTATTGAGATTGAGATTGAGAACCTTGGAACTTGAATTGGCCATTGACTCAGGCTGACTCCAAGTCTGCATCATCTACTAGTAGTAGAAAAGAAACTAAGAATAATATTATGCATATTGCCATATTGCTATGATACAAGCCCGCGGGACCGCGTGAATCGTAAACATCGTAACACTCAGTACCAGACCGAGAAGGAGAGAGAAAAAGAGGATATAGAACCAAGTAACCAACTTGTAAGCAAGACAAGAAAACACCAAAACAAAACAAAACTGAAGGAAGAAACACCACTCATCTTCCATCATAACCAAGGTTTACCAAGGCTCAATCTAGAAACCCCCTGGCAAAGGTAACCACTAACTACTACTGCTGCCTACTACTTACTGCCCACTTGCAGTAGCAGTAGCAGTAGCAGTAGCAGTAGGAGCAGGAGCAGCAGCAGGAGTCGCCTTCTGATAAACCTCACCCAACGACGAAGCCCGTTCACGCCCAGACACATATCGGTGCTTCGCCTTATCAGGATGACCATCAGCCTCAACCCACCTCATCATCTGACCCTTAACATCCCGCATCTCATGAACCCGACGCGAAAGATCGCCGCGCTTTTTAGCCTCGCCACTGCGCTCATTCAACTCATCTTCCTCCGAGCTAGAAATCGACAACGAGGAAGCACTGCTCTGCTGCAAATACGTAATCAAGTGACCGTGCTCTTTCTTGAAATTCCGCTGTTCTTCCTTCATCTGGCCCATCAGCTCTGCATCTTCTTGACTAGCCAGCGTGGTAATATGTAACCCAGGGAAATTCATAACCAAGAACTCCTTCAGTTGTGGCAACATGGCCGAATTAGGTCTGTAAGTTCCGCTATCGTTGTCGATGAAGAGTTCATAGTCAGCTGGTTCAGTCGAGATTTCTTGAGTTGAAGAAACGCCATCTTTGTCGGCTTCGCCGTCGCCGTCGCCTTCACATTCACTGTTACATTCTTCTTCTTCGACGGGGATCCCGTGTTCAGGGCGCGGTGAGCGCGAGCGTGAATGAGAGCGAGACCGGTGTCGACGACGGTGCTTGCGTCGGCGAATGAAGAATTCTCCCGAGTACGCAATATAGATCGATACATCACTATGCATCGTGTGCTTGCTCAGCATATCAATTCCAAACTCTTTGCCAGTCTCCGTGAACCGTAACTGTCCATCTAACGTAATCACATAAGTGAAGATGCGTCCACCCTGGCCATAACTGACAAACTCGAGGAACTTTTGCGTCCATTCTCGACAGGGTTCCGGAAAGACGCCGTGGAGGGTTGATCGGTCGAAGTTGTAAATGCGCTGATGCTGATGGTGAAGTGCTTTGTGTAGGATTCGTCCTCTGAGACTTTGCGCCTGGAACATGCCTGCAATGAAGGGTCGAAATTCGACATAGCGATGGTAAAGACCCGAAGGGACTGGACCAGATAATTGCATCTGAATGGCTTGGAAGCTGAAGTGAACCATAAATTAGCCAACGTCCAATGCAAATGCAAATGCAAATTCAAGTTCAAGATTCTCCATGGGAAACCATACTTATACCGACTAACAGCCTTCCCACTCCCATCCTGAGTCTCAACTCGATCCTTCGTCCCCGCCAAACGCCCAATCATAGGGGAAAAGTGCTTGAACCAATGATTCGGACCAGCAGTATACATATGTCCACCCTCCGTACCAGGCGTTCTCCCAAGACATTCCACACTAGCAATCAAGAAAGACTCCTTATGATGACCCGTCGCAAAGGCCGAAACATTCGTAAACACATACACGCGCTTACTGCCGAACCTCTTCTTAACCTTAAACGACTGCTCCTTAACACCCTTCCAAGACTCCGACAACGGCCCACTGTCAATAAATGCGATTCCCAATTTATCGTCATGGTCCGCCGGATCTTCATCCATCAGGTAAGCCTTTAGCTGGAAACCCGACGCTGGCACATTAGCGACGATCCATTCGCATTCCCAGATGGGGTTCATGTCCTTGCGCACGGTTGGTGTGCGAAAGCGCACGAGGGGATCTTGCTTGTGACGTCTTGGTAGGTCGACGTGGAGTTGCGCATAGACATAGGGATCTGAGGAGAAACTGCCAAAGTCCGCGACCGGGAGATCGATGGCGCGATGGAAGGTGAATTTGATTGTGTAGCCTGGTGGAGCGTGGGGGATTGGGGTGGAATCGAAGCCGCCGGCGGGTTGGGAGTCGTCTTTCATGCTGAGGCGGTTTTGGAGTTTGTCGGCTTTTTCGACGAGTTTGGGGGCATACTGGTCGACTTTTTGCGCCATGGTGTAGTTTGGGGGGGGTAGGGGGAGGGATTATATTAGGTGAAATTGTGGATGTGGAGTCATGGATAAGAATAGGAAGAATAAAGCGGGTCGATGATGGAAAAAGAAAAAGAAAAAGAAAAGAAAAAAGGGAGAAAATAGTGGAAATAGTGAGGAAGACAGAGGGGAAGAAGAGGAAGAGGAAGAGGAAGAGGAGAGACTCGGAGACCCGGAGACCATGGGACAAGAGAGAGAGAAGAGAGGAAGAGGAAGAGGTGGGGCAAGTCACTCGGGGGTACCTTGAGTACCAAGAGTCACTCACTTTACTACAATTATAGTACTTAAAGTACTTGACAGTACTTCAAAACCAAGCTTCAGCCTTACACAATACCTAACTAGGTAGGGATCCTAGTAAGTATCCTAGTAGGCAACAGCATTAACCGCAGCTGCCAATGATCTCATGGCCAAGTTGCGCCCTACAAGGCGAGAAGAGTAAGACAAGCCTTGGCTGGGAACTATACGAACCACCGGTAGGGCTGTCGATCTATATCTTGCATGAAACAGGAGTACGTACAGTACCTGGAAGGGTCCCACATAACCCGGAGATGACGTGGAGAGAGTCGGAGTAGTAGTGGAAAACTCCATCGGATTGATTATTGACAACAGTAGACTCTATCCTAGGGCCATCATAGTTGTATACGATCTACTAACTAAAGCAGAACATTCTACTGTACGCGATGGTATAGGGATAGCAAGATGACAGCGATTAATCTATTTTACACATTCGCAAACACGCAGATAATTGCTCGCACCAGCAATTGAAAACCTGGAAGAGATAACAGAAAGATATCAAATGGGTACAAAGGAGAAGAGAAAAAACATTTCGTTAGGTCATATCATAAGGCTGGCTCAACGCACATTTCCCTTTCTGCAAACCACGTTGGGTGACGTTGAACACAGACCACGAGGTGGACAAGAACGGGAAAGTGGGGATTGACGAAGGTGGCGTATTCTCTGGCATATCGGAAGTTCTATGAGCCCCGGAACAAGAACTGCATATCCTCTGGGGTCAACTTCTCCAACGCCTGCGCTTGGTCCTTGTTAATGGTGCCGCGGATCAAATTCGCCTTCTTCTCTTGAAGTTGAACTATTCGAGACTCGACTGAATCCTCAATCGTGAGTCGGGTGATCACACACGGCCGCTGTTGACCGATTCGATGACTGCGATCGGCACTCTGCCATTCGGCTGCCGGATTCCACCATCTGCATGACCCGCATTAGCAAGGGATTCGCCCCTCAATCGTCTCCAAATGGGGGAAAGCAATAAAAAAGTAAATGAAAATGAAAAAAAATAAAAAGGAAAAAAAAAGGGATGTTGAACTTACGGATCCACGATGAACACCCGAGACGCTTCTGTCAGGTTAAGAGCTACACCGCCAGCCTTCAACGAGACCAAAAACACCTCTACATCTGCATTGGTCATAAAGTGATTGATGGAGTTTTGTCGCTGTGCTGGAGTCATTGTACCGTCCAGCATGACCGTGTTAAACCCTGCATGACGCAGGCGCCACTCCACAAGTTGGAGCATCGAGGTGAACTGAGAGAAAATGATGGACTTTGGAGTATGGCTCTTGGTTCTCTGTCGGTACAGCTCGTAGAGAAGCAATTCGATCTTCGTTGACGAAGTCCAATCATCCATACTGATACGGTTGATAATAGAGGTCTTCTTGATATCTTCCGACTCTTGTTCGTTTGTGGGTTGCTCAAGATCAATTGATAGCCCGATGTGGCACCGAGGACATTCTGCATGGGCCTTGGAGTCAAAGGACTCGATGTAGTCAGTGACACATCGTCGGCAGAAATCATGCTTGCAGCGAGATTGGATGGCGTCCTCCGCGGGTTCATCACAAATGGTGCACACAAGGATATTGTGGCCTGGTTGGGTCTGTTTCTTTAAGATGAGGTCAGGGTGATTAGCCACTTGACGCATCTGCATAATCAGACCGAAAATGTTCGCATAATTGTTCAGCATCACACCTCGGCTCACGTAGGTGTCGAACTGGCGAGTTGTGTTTGTCATGATACTGCGAGAGAAGTCATGCTCGATTTCTCCAAAAAATTCATTGCGGATAGTGATTCTGCAAAATTGGAGAGTTTAGTTTCTGATATAGCATAAATGAAGCCCAGTGTTCGAGTATAGACTGACCGTTTGGGTGGCAGTTCCATGGAAGAGGTATGTTCCTCCTTCAATCTTCGGAGCATGATATGATCGGTGATAAGACGAAGCTTTGCCAAACCTTCCTTGCGCTCATTTTGAGTTCTTCCATCAGTGACTAGAGACAGCAAATTAGGTCTGCCCGGTCATGTCGTATATTGACAATGTGTATCAGTATCAACTTACTTGGATTAAGAATCTCTTTATTGAAGACAGAGATGTGGTTGAAGCCCCTGGTTGGATATTAGCATAATTATCAAAAAGCAGAGAATGATATCAATGATCACATACGTATGTTTACAGCTGGTGCAACGTCCTTGTTTATCTGCCATCCACTGAAGCTCCTCGCAATCACACTGCTTGCAGAAATAGCTGGCGAACGGCCGAACCTGTAGGAAGCGAAGCAGAGAGAAGAACTCGCCGATGCGGTTTTGCACAGGAGTACCCGAAAGACACCATTTGTAGGTGGCCTGCAAGGCAAAGCAGGCCTTGGCTACTCCTGTGGTTCGTTGCTTGATGCTGTGCGCTTCATCCAGAATCAGTCGGTGGTAGTGAATGCAGTGGATAACACTGTCTGCTTTCACTGTTCCACCATCACGAGACCATCCTTTCTCTTGCTTTCGATAAATTGACTCCAGACTCGAGTACGAGATCATGATAACATCGTACTTGCGGATGTCTGCCTCTGTAAGTTTCTTGACCCCAGCATTGGAGCCATGGTAAACAAGCACTTTCAATTTGCCATCCGTGTATTCCTATTTCAAATCAGTCAGTCGACATCGATATACATCCATATTCTTTCAAGGAGAGACAAACCTGTATTTCCTTCTGCCATTGCATCAAAGCAACAGGTGGCACGAGAACAAGTGTCGGGTCGGGCTGTGGGAAATCGGACATGATCAGAGATACGGCTTGGATCGTCTTTCCCATTCCCATTTCATCACCTAACAAGCCACCTCGGTAGGAGGACTTTTCCTGCTCAATCATCCAGCTGAGACCCTCCAACTGGAAAGGCTTCAGCTTTCGAGTGATAGATTTGGGCTGTTCTGCAGGTGCTGGCGTGAGAATTGGCTGTGCTTTCAGTTCTTCCCACATGGTTCCCACCACCGGGTGCCTTGACAGCAACTTTTTGCGTTCTCTTTCCATCCGTCTGGCTTTACGCTGTTCATCCCAGCTCAGACCTATGTCCGAATCGTGATCAGATCCAGCTGCATCATCATGGCCATGGTATGAGACGAAGGTCTGTCGATTGACATGAGACGTATCACGAGCCATTGCGCGGGCGCGAGCGATTCCGGCCTGGATGCCTGCATAATAATCATTTTCATCAAATTCTTCATCGTCATCTGAATCCGTGCCTTCGAAATCAGAGACCAACGATGGTGGAAGGGATGCATCGTCGGAGGTTGCTGCCAAGTCTGTAAGATCTGAGCCACTCGTGCCTGCCACTTCTTGATCCAAGAGACGTTGCTGCATTCGGCGATTGTCTTGTGTTGATGCCTTTCGCTTTTTCGATTGTGGCTGTGGCGTCATGTACTCCTCGTTCTGCAGTGCCTGGGCGATAGCCGCATCGTCAGTAGTATCGACTGCTGACATGGCCGCTGCTGATCTTTTGGTCCCGCGCTGGGGGGCTTGTGAAGGCCTGGTGTTCGAGCGGATCTGTTGGGCCCGACTTGAAGCATTGACTCTAGCTCGAGGCTTTTTCACGTCTGATCCAGCCCCAGTGCTAACACTTGTAGCAGGCGTGTTGACACCGGGTGTCCCGTCTGAGGATTGAAGGCCCAGCGAAGCCCTCGAGGAACCACTCGGTGATGCATGTTTTCTACCCGGCACAACCACTTCAATGTTTGCAGCAGTACTTCGTCTTGTCACTCTTGGGCCGATCAGATCGATCGGATCTTCATCTTCATCGTCCTCGGAGTCTTGAATGACGCGGTGGGTCCGGGTGTTGGTATGTGAGGATCCGCTCTTTCGCTGCGATCGAGACCCCGATCGACGAGGGGGTTGCTCATCCCTTAATGACGTTTCCTTCAAGGGTGCGTCATCCTCAGAATCAGGTATGGTAGTGACTTGAGATCTTCTTCTCATGTTGTATAGCGTGTTCGGTCGAGTTCAAAGAAAGCGCACCCGTGTTGGGGAGGGGGGAGGGTGAGAGGGGAGATCAGAATGAGCGTCAGATTGTAGTTTGAAAGGGAAGGTTGGGCTGTAGAAAGTCAATCAGTCAACATTGCCCAGTAAATAAGTACATAAGCGAATGAGAGGAGGGAGACAACCAACACTGAGAAAAGACTTTCTGCGCGAGAATTGACGTCGAGGGAATCGGGACCGTAACCCTCGGTACAAACACGATGATTGCGGCTCTGCAAACACGCGGATGTCGACGCGACAATCGGAAGATCAGACTCGATTGGACTCAATTCAAGACTGAGAAGTCAAAATAAACGAGTGTGTAAAGACCGTGGAGTGAGCGTAAGAGGATAAGGAGGGGAAAGAAGAGAACAGGAAAGAAAACAGGAAAGAGAAAGAGAAAGGAAAGGAGGGAGGCGAAAGTCAGATGGGAAAAGGTCGAAGATGATCGATCAACCAGCGGAAAAAAAAAAAGTAAAAGTGCCTGAACCAGAAAAACTCTTCAGTTGGCTCAGTCAAGATTTTTGACCCTTCTCATCATCATTTGTCTTCCTATTACTAGTATTTAGGCAACACAAGCTCCTGCCTAATTTCATTCCAACGATCGGAAATTATTGATAAATTGGAGATCGACGATCTCATTGTTCTCCATTAGTGTCTTACCCTGTCTTATAGTCTTCGCGACGTCACTGCAGCTTATCGTCAGCGATAAGGGGGAAAGCGCGTTAAGTGCAACGCGAAACTTCCACGACATCCTTTGTTGTCATCTCCTGGAGATATCTTGACTACTCTCTCACTTCCAACCATGTGAGTGTCCATTTACAGTGCTGACCATTGCTGTCATGGTATTTGCCATTAGGGTTGGATCATCTGACATCTCTTCCAGGGCCGATCGACGTGCAGCAAGAAGCAGGAATATCCGGGGCCCGTAAGGCTAACCTCTCGTTCTTACATGGCAGATCTTGGATTTGTACAACTCAAACTAACATAGCTGATACTAGACACTCGGCCCTGACAGATTTCCTTGCCGTATGTGAAGCCAGACACCTGCATTCCTGCGTTGGATCACTTCAACTACTAGTAATGAATACCATGGCTGACCCTTCTAGTCTAATAATATCTCTGCGGCTCAAATTCGTGATGATTACGATCGAAGAGCGACCGAAGCGACACGGCAAGCGAATGATCAGGCTGCAGCAGAGGCAGCGGAAAACCAAGACCCTGAGTATGAAGAATCGGAACCTGAATCCCCCGAGGACAAGGTCAAGAAACGCAAGCGACAGCAAGCCATTAATAAGATTAAGAAGAGCAAGGAATTTGCCCGTCGCAAGGCCCGGCGGACTGGCGAACCCGATGACGATGATGATTTATTGGCTGGGGAGATGGCCGATGAGAAGGCGCGCCCTGCTCCCGGTCAATTAGAAAATTGCGAGATCTGCGGCAAGCGCTTCACAGTGACTCCTTACAGCAAGACCGGTCCTGAGGGTGGTCTACTTTGTGCAGATTGCTCGAAGAATCAAGCCAAGAATGATAAAAAGGCACCTGTCAAGAAGCGTGGCCCTAATATTGGTCGTCGCCAGAATCAGAGCAAGCTGCTAGATGGATTGATCCTTCAAGGTGCCCAAAGCCTGCTCGAGTTGTGCATCAAGGTAGGTTCATCGTGGAGCAAACGCACCTTGAATAGATGGCAACACATGCGTGTATATACAGGAACTAACGTCTCCCAGAAAGTTGCCGAGAATATTGACGATGTTGAAGAATTTGGCGATTTGCCTCCTCCGGTTATGCATCGTCTCAGCCAGATCTTGTCCAGGAGACGTGCAGTCACCCCGAGGATTCTGAACCTCTTCCTTCGCCCAACTCACAAAGAACTCAACATCTATGACTGTGCCAGTATGTCACAACATCCTTGGATCTTCTCTTCCGGCAAATGTACTAATTGTATCAGGTCTGGATACGGATGATTACCACAAAATCCTCGCTACCATGCCAAATCTCACCCGACTTAATCTTCGATTCGTCACACCAATGAAAGACCGTATTTTTTACTACATGATTGAGAAAAATCCGAGCATTCGAGATCTCCATCTTGATAGTCCAAATCTAGTGACTGATGAATGTTGGCGCGAAGTTTTTATGAAAATGGGACCACGTCTCCAAAGCCTGAAGCTGTGGAATCTGAACGCCGCATTCGATGATAAAACGGCCGAGATCATGTGTGAGAATTGCACTGGGTTGGAGCGTCTCAAGCTCAAATATCTCTCCAACATTGGCAATACTACCCTCGAAGCGATATCATCCCTCAAGGGACTGAAGAATCTCTCGCTTTGTCTTCTACAAGAAGCTGAAGCTGAGCCCCTCGTCCGGATCGTCGAATCGGTCGGTCCCAACCTTCGATCTTTATCTCTGGAGGACTTCCGCAATTCCGATGATCTGCTGCTTAAAGCCATTTATGACCACTGCCGAAATCTCACAAAGCTACGAATAACCAACAACGACCTCTTCCGCGACCAGACCGTCGCCTCCCTTTTCAAAAATTGGTCTAATCCAGCCCTGACAAAGGTTGACTTCCACGGACTCAGAGACGTCGACATGTCCAACCCTTCAGGTCCCGAAGAAGCCATTGGTCTCGCCTCAGACGGTTTCGTCGCACTCATGGAGCACTCGGGCTCGCGGCTCGAGAAGCTGAATATAGCCTCGTGTCGACATATCTCTCGTACTGCATATGAGGCCGTCTTTTCAGAGAACAAGCAATACCCGCACCTTAAGCAGATCGATATTTCTTTCAATGGCGTTGTGGATGACTACATTGCACATTGCATCTTCCGTTCTTGCCCGGCACTTACAAAGTTCGTGGTCTTTGGCTGCTTTAAGATTCGGGATTTAAAGGTGCCCAGAGGTGTGGCGGTGATCGGAACGGTTGGCGCTAAGCTTACCGTGGAGGGCATTGCTCAAGAAGAAGGGATTTAAGAGAGGATGTAACGTACGATGTAGATGGCATTTTTTTTCTTTTGCTGCGCTTTTCTCTTTTTACAGGTTTGCGTGTCAATCTGTTTTGTCAGCAACATAGTATTACAAAGCGACACAGGGCGGGTAGAATTCATGTGATAAAAGTAGTATTCTACGGATATTGATATTCATATTATTCAACATGATAGATACTATTCTACCTACCTACTAGTATGTAGGTACTAGTAGTGTAGTAGTACTGTTTCAACTACTTTAGCAGGTAAAAGAGTCAATAAATGCAAATGATCATTTACATTCATTCCGAGGACATAAATAACTAAAATTTTAAGTAGTAAACGCCACTATTCATGCTTTATACACACTGTGCTGACAATTGAAAGAGACGAGGCCGGAAAAGAATTACCTTCCAAGTAGGTAGGTACCAATTCAGTTACCCATCCTCTTCCCAATCTCACTCTGCCAATTCTTCGACTTCTCAAACCCATTGGCCGCACTCTGGAAATCAACCATGGCCTGATAAACCTCCTCCTGACTGTTCAGCACAAAAGGACCATACTGCACAACCTTCTGATCCAAAGGCTGTCCCGAAACAATAATGAATCTCGCCTCAGCATCCGCATTATCAGGAACAGAAACCTCAACGAAATCCCTCTCCTGCTCAAAAACAACATTATGAAACTCCTTCACCACCTTCGTCGAATCATTAGACCCAAACACAGCCTCCCCAGAAAGCGTATACGCAAACGTATTCCACCCCTTCGGCAAAGCCTGCGAAATCTTCCCACCAGGCTGAATAGTAACATCCAAAATCCAAACAGGGGTATACGCCAGATCCCGAACCGAATCAACACCATGACTCTGTCCCGAAATAACCTTGACGCTAACACGCCCCTCATCAGCGGTAACTTGGGGAATCTCCGAAGCGCGTAAATCCCGATACCGAGGCTCGCACATTTTCAGCTTTTGCGGTAAATCAACCCAGAGTTGCATGCCGACGTTGGGACTCCCGTCTGCGTTCTCGTGCGGCATTTCGGCGTGCATGATTCCTCGTCCTGCTGTCATGAATTGAAGGTCTCCGGGTCCAATTGTCCCCTTGTTTCCGGCGAAATCTTCGTGGTCGACGCCGCCGGATAGGAGGTAGGTGATTGTTTCTTGGCCGCGGTGCGGGTGGTCTGGGAAGCCGGCGCCCTTGCCGATTGTGAAGTGGTCTAGCATTAGGAATGGGCTGAAGTTGCGCAGCTTGGGGGTGCCGATTGAGCGGCGGACGCGGGCGCCTGCGCCTTCGGCTTGCTCGATGGCGAGGAAGATTTGGCGAATTGCGCGGGCTGTGGACATTTTGGTGATGGGTGGGATTGTGATGGGGTTGTTCAAGGTGTTTGGAGTCAATTCTTCGGAATTGAGTTGTTCTTGTTCAAGGGTTTCCTTGGTGAGGATGTTTGTGAGGAGATGTGAGAGAGTTGGTGGGGTTTGCTTTTGTAAGAAAGTTTGTAGAGTGTCCTGGATTGATGGACGGTATGTATAGAGGATTGCGATGATGCAAATTAGAAAAGGCAGAAGTAGCTTCATGGACGGGCAGGGTGGTTTTTATAGAGATCTGGGGACTAGAGGATGTCGAATTGTTAAGATTGAGCTGGAATTCTTCTGGTCAGCGTTAGTCAATGCTTTCATATACAGTATTAAGTATGTTCTTCTTCATCAATTCAAGTGCTCCCATAAGTACTTGTCAGACATCAGTCAGCGGGGCCTCGGCGAATCAGTGGGCGCTTTGGCGGGAATTACCAAGCTGACCAACTCGCATGTCAGCAGGCGCTAGTCCAGATATAGTTAGACTGTCTGCCTTATATCTCAGGGAATAGTTTGATTATGTCATTCAGTCACGTGTATATCACATCTATGGTTGCTATATCGGGAAATGCTGTTGCTTTGGTATATAAATCTTATAACAACGGTTGAACTCTTGTGGATCTCCCTGATAATGATTCAATACTTTGTAACTGACTAGAAGCTACTTAGTAATGATGCATCTGTGATGTACCGCCGGACGTATGGATTAATCGGTAATTGTATATTGACTCACTTCTTCAGCAATACAAGCAGTGGATGTGAAGCAGTAACCACCAGCTAAGTGTTACTGTGTAATACGTTCACATACTACTAGTAATATTGCGCTGAGTGAAACTTTCGTACGAACATGATAGTTAACTCAATTATCAAGCCGAGAAATTACTCAGTAAAACCAATAAGCTATAAACTGTACAACTCCGATCCTGCCATCTAGGGTTCTGACCAAATTGGAGGTGCCCACTATCAGATAAGGCCACGGAGCACCATCCGGGGCCGCCACGGGGCGACTCCGCCTAATCCCAACATCACACTCAAACGTCACCTACCGCGTAGGACTTGACTGGGTTCAAGTTAGACCTTCTTTGTGTCGCCTTTCAAGATCACTCACATTTTCGCATGCATTCCTGACATATTCGCGCACGCCATAGCTGCGAACTCTCCGCGGGGGAAACACTCATATCCCGACCCCAAGCTCCCGCGTCACCATCGCTCTAACTTGAACAATCCAATCCACACATCAAACATGGGTCGACCGAGGCGGAGCCTTACACCATGGCTAACATTGGCATGTCTCGCATCTACAGCATGTGCCCTCAAGAGGCCATTTAGTATCCATGATGATATTCTGGCTTATCCCCAGGTACCTTGACCCTATCGCTTGTACAGCGGACTCATGCTAATTACATTCTCGCGATTAGTACCGTGTAGTCTTCCCCGATGAATACATTCTCGAATCCAAAGCCGAGGAACTACTTCGATCACAAGCCAGCGCCGCAGAGGAGGCATCTCTACAGGACCAGAGCAACCCTCAAGTATACTCGCATAAGCCCAACGCGGGGGATACACCTCGCGACGATGAAAGCGAGCAGAGTCCAACCTTCGCCTATGAAGAAATGATAATGGATGACCGGCGACTGCTGTGTCAAATCCCACAAATAACCATGGACGATCTCAACTCAACGACGAACAACCAAGCCAACGAAGCTGAGCAGCAAAAGGAACTGGCCCGTGCCACGGACAGGGGTCTTGAACTCCTGCGCGAAATGGAAGGGAAATGCATGTACTACTTTTCAGGCTGGTGGTCATATTCATTCTGCTACAGGAGGCAGATCAAGCAGTTCCACGCCCTCCCAGCAGGTCGCAATGTACCCCAGTACCCTCCGATGGAGGACCCTACCACGCATTCGTTTATCCTGGGACAATTCCCGGCCAATATGAAGGAACATCAAGAGGAAGACCCCCAACAACAGCCAGCGTCATCATCAGATACCGACGTGGCAGAGCTACATACTAAAGGTGGCTCGCGATATCTCGTACAACACCTTCAGGGTGGCACGACGTGTGACTTGACAGGGCGTGAACGACGAGTCGAAGTACAGTTTCACTGCCATCCACAGTCTACGGATCATATTGGTTGGATCAAGGAGCTGACTACTTGTTCCTACCTGATGGTGATCTACACCCCTCGTCTCTGCGACGATGTGGCTTTCCTACCACCCCAACAAGATGAGATTCATGATATCCAATGCCGCGAGATCCTCATGCCGCAAGATGTGCCCGATTGGGAGGCCATGAAGGTGTGGTACCAAAGTGAAGAATTGGTGGAGGCAGCCGAGGCCTTAGCTGCCGCCGCTGAACTGGAACGAGTTCAAATTGTCGGCGGCATCGAGGTCGGCGCACGTAAGCTGGTGGGGATGGAAGGCAAAGTGATTGAAAAGGGCCACGTGGCTACGACCGCCGAAGAACGTACGGAGGCGGTTGTCAAGCGCGAAAAAGGCGAGGTCAAGCTGGTGTCGGAAAAATTACTGAAGAAGTACGATGTTGATCAGAAGAAACTCGAGGAGATGCAGAAGAGACTGGACAAGCTCGCACAGGGTAAGGACTGGACGCTGGAAGTTGTTGTGGAGAACAATGGGGTGATCAAATTCCAGGGTATTGTTGAAGAGGACAAACCTGAGACACCCGCTGGTCAACCGCAGAAAGAAGTTGAAGCTCCCCGTGAAGAGAACACACCATTGCAAAAGACTTCGAATACGGATACGCAACAGGACTCGAGCGAATCGAAATCGACAGATAAACACCCGTCGTCAGATTCAGGAACCGAGGACGAGAAAGGCAGCGAGGAAGTCTTTAAAGATGAACTCTGATGGACAATTGATTTGTACAGTAGATGGACTAAATTTGGGCGTTACATGTTGAAGCAATATATGGATTTGCCTCGCCATCTCAAACACTTCTTTTATTCTTCTCATATTGTAGGTTGTATGTGAAGTGGGTTGACTGCCCAGGAACGGCCGGTTAGCTTCATGCCCAAAGACGTCAGACGCCCCAGTTGCCGGAAGCCGAGTGGGGGCGATGATAAATAGGTCGGGGGGTGAGGAACTGGGAGAGTGAAGAAGGTGAATGCAGTAGAGAAGCGAGTATTCGAGACCGTAGATAGGTAAGTATCAAGTATCTACAAGAGAGAGTAAACAAGGGAAGAGAAGGTTGTATAATCTAAGTGAAGCACAAGCAAAGCCACGCCTACGTAAGGAACGTGACCGCGAACCTCCTAGCGATCGACTGGCCCACCTTCCCACCTTCCCACCTCCCTGATTCCCTGAATCTCTTTCACTCAACTTCTGGCCTGGGCGTCACCCTCACGCCTTACTACTACAACTCATCCCTCTATCTTCTCTCCCCTCCTCCCCCTCCTACCCCCTTGCCCGCCCTCCGTGCCAAGGCTGACCCCGTCCCGGCCTAACCACGCGGCCTCTCCGACAACACCGCATCCCGCACCCTCATAGTCGGAATCCAGCCTCCACCCCCCGTCAATCCCTGCACATATTGCAGTATTGGGACATCGCTTCCTTGTGTGTGCGTGAGAGTGAGAGTGAGAGATAAGAAGAGCGCCCGGACTCCTCGGCATTCCACCTCACAATGGGATTCCTCGGTGTCTACTCGGCTGTGTATGATTACCAGCCTCAGGGAGAAGGCGAATTGGAGATTCGCGAAGGCGACTTGCTCTACATATTGGAGAAGAGCGCAGAAGATGACTGGTGGAAGGCCAAGAAGAAGGCTGATCGTGATGATGACGATGAACCAGAAGGTCTAGTTCCGAATAACTACGTCGAAGAGGTGAGCCACCCCGCAAGCAAGCAAGGGCTGCAATTAAATCTACATCTTTCTTGAGGCCGGGGGAAATTGAAAATACTATTCGTGTGCAAGCAATTAGCTTCGTGTATAGTTTATATGGACTACGCGACCCGGTCTTGGTATATTGAGAGAATTGGACCATGGCTTACCATTGTGATCTCATTAGGCGCAACCGACTTACCACGCTAAAGCTCTTTACGACTACACACGGCAAACGGATGAAGAGGTTTCCTTTTCCGAAGATGCCGAGTTGATGGTATACGACACTTCAGATCCGGACTGGACTTTGGTTGGAGTGAATTCGGACTTTGGATTCGCACCCTCAAATTATATCGAGCTTGTCGAGGAGCTTGCACACCACGACGATGCCGGGTCTGCTCACCCATCTGCGCCCGCCGAACCACCTGCGCCTTCCCTGCCGCAAAGACCAGCTGCTCCTCCAGCGGAAGAATATGAAGCCTCTCCTCCGCCTCCCCCCATCGATACTGCGCAGAACCCTGCGGCCGCCGCGATTGCGGATATCATTCACAAGCAACATGCGCCTGCTGGCACGTATTCGGAACCCGCGCGCGAGGAGTCTCCGCCTCCCCAGCTTCCTACTCGGCCTTCGCATGATCAAGCCGAACGTGAAGCGCCCCCGCCTAGCCTGCCGCAGCGTCCGCCATCAGAACAACTACAGTTTTCCACCCCTATGGAACCATATTCGCCTGAGCCCGAACCTTCTCGTCCACCCCGTCCTCAACTATCTTCTCCCCCAATGACTACGGATAAGACGCATGTGAAAGCATCCCCTCCTTTCAACCGAGCCGGTGAACTTACACCGCGATCACCTTCGGGTTACCATTTGTACAATATCAATGAGATGGTCGAGGTCATGGGGAAGCGAAAGAAGATGCCTACGACAATAGGTATCAACATGGTGACCGGAATAATCTTTATCTCTCCCGAGGGTGACGACAACCAGCAGGAGTGGACAGCTGAGAAGCTGACGCATTACTCGATCGAAGGCAAACATGTTTTTGTGGACCTGGTTCGACCTAGCAAGAGCGTTGACTTCCACGCCGGTGCTAAGGACACTGCTCAAGAGATCGTCGCTGCACTCGGTGAAATTGCTGGTGCCTACAAGGCGGAAGGTCTTCGCGAGGTTCTTGATGCTGGCAAGGGGGGCGGCGGCAAGAAGAAGGGCCAAATTCTATACGATTTCATGGCCCAAGGCGATGACGAGGTGACGGTAGCCGTGGGCGACGAAGTCGTGGTCATCGACGATACCAAATCCGAGGAATGGTGGATGGTCCGAAGACTCAAAAACGGCAAAGAAGGCGTGGTTCCTAGTAGCTACGTTGAAGTTACGGGCTTCGTATCGAAGGAGGTCCCCGCCCCAGTAGAGTCAGGCATGTCCGCAGTGGAAAGGAACCGCTTGGAGGAATCTCGATTATCCAAGGCAGCAGTTGGCAAGCCCAGAACGGACTCTATGGACTCGTCAGAGGTAAATTTTCCCTATAATAGCTTTGTCTTTGTTGTGTCTGCTACCATGGACCTCATGCTAATATGTGCTTTTTCATCTTCTGGCAGAAGTCGCATCGCAAACGTGACAGCAAATCAAGCCACAAGTCTAGTAAGCACAGTCTGTGATCTTCATCGAATTTGGACTAAGCTAACAATGCCCGCTCAGAGCCCGATTCAACCAAGGTGAGGAAATGGACGGACCGGACTAAAGCCTTCACGGTGGAGGCACAATTTATTGGCCTGCAAGATGGAAAGATTCATCTTCACAAGGTCAATGGAATTAAGATTGCGGTCCCAGTCTCCAAGATGTCCGTGGATGACCTGGAGTACGTGGAAAAGGTTGCCGGTGTCTCTTTGGACGAAGATAAGCCATTGTCCAGCATCCGTGCTCGAGCCATCTCTGATCCTAAGGGCGCGGCCGGTGCCTCTGTGAAACGCCCAGAGTATGACTGGTTCGATTTCTTCCTCAAGGCTGGTGTTGGGCCACACCAGTGCGAGCGGTATGCGCAAAACTTCCTCAAAGATTCAATGGATGAATCTATCTTGCCTGATATCAGCCCTGAAACCCTTCGCTCTTTGGGACTGAAGGAGGGAGATATCTTGCGGGTCATGCGCCACCTAGACTCTACCCTTGGACGCTCTGGTTCCAAATCCAAGCTTCGCAATGTCAGTTTTGGGGGCGAGGAAGTTATCGGTAACGGAGACGAGGGCGGTCTTTTTGCTGGCCCTGGTGGCATGTTGCGTAACAACACGCGCAAAGGACGCCCAGCGCCCGCTGTGCAGGCCGGTGATGTCGTCGACCCCAAGGCATTTGAACAACTGGACGAGACAAAGCCGAAGGAGGCCGAGAAGGAGCGTGCTGTCAGTCCACCGGCCCCCGCGGTTTCGGAGAAACCTGTCCAACGTGGGTTCGATGATGATGCATGGGAAGTGAAACAGCCAAAGCAGTCTGCATCTGGCGCTGTCCCCGCTGCCCAGACATCCGGCACTGCATCCCCCACAGCAGCCACTGCTCCAGCACAGAAACAAGTTACGGGAGCTATGGCAGACTTGAACCTGCTCCAAGCGCCTTTACAGCCTACAGCTGCACCACCCGCGGCCGCTCCCTCCGCGTCTATCCCTGCTCTTCAACCCCAGCAAACTGCTGTACAGACTCCACCCCCACAACAGCCGCAAGCAACAGGTGCAACCCCCGATTTGTTTGCCCAAGTCGCACAACTTGGACAACAGGCTAGACAACGCCCGCAGCCTCCTCAGAACATGAACCAGAACTCGCTTCTCCCCCCTCCTCCTCCTCAACGCCCGCTGTCAGCACCTCAAAACTTCTCGCAGCAGCAGAACTCCTTTGGGCCGCCTCCTCTGCAGGCTCAACTCACTGGCCTTCCTCTTGCCGGCCCCCAAGTTGCGGCTCCTGGTCAAAGTCTGGCCGAGATGAACCAGCAACGAATGCAGCCGCAGATGCAACCCCAGGCCACGGGCTTCATGGGACAAGGACAAGGACAATTCCAAAATGGATTGATGCCTCAACCTACTGGATTTACTCCTCAGTCTCAGTTCGGCATCCAACAACAGCAGCAACAGCAACAGCCCTATAGCAATGGTCAGCCCGGCTTCCAAAGTGTTGTTTCTCAGCCCACCGGCTTCGGTGGTTTTGCACTGCCCCAGCAACCCATGCAGACCGGTATCAACTCTGTTCTCCCTCCTGCTCTACAGCCTCAGCCCACTGGCATGAACGGGTTCGGTAATGGCAACAACTTTAACCAGCCTCCACCCCCGGTGCCTCCCATCCCTCAGCAACCCACTGCGGCCCCTCTCACCGCTCAGAAGACCGGTCCTCCTCCTTCCATCAGGTTTGGCGTGAAACCAGATGCGCCTCCAAAGCTTGCTCCACAGCCAACAGGGCTTCGGGCGAACCTTTCACAAGCCAGTAAGTTACTACCTCTCTTCTCAGATATTTTTTCTGGTGTGAAGACAAAGATAACTGACCACTCCAATCAGCACCCAACAACCCTTTCGGCTTCTAAAGGAGCCCTCTTGCATCTTTACGCTTACTTGGCATATATAATCTCACCCCTTTGACAATTCCACCCACCCTTCCCCTGTTTTATCTGCCCTAGCCCTTCCCGCCGGACGCCGGAGATCAGATTTCACATATCAGCCTGTCTTTCAACCAACCCCCCGAAATTGACTCGCGTACATAATCATGGCCTTCTCTAACGCAGTACGTATCGCACATGGCTTCCGACCCCTTTACTTTCCATAGAGAGCGCCATTGTCACTTCAAGTTTAAGTTTTACGTGCCCTAACCCCCACCACTCCTGCATCTCGTTTCCACTTTTCGTTTGTGTTCAACGTCCTATGCGTTTCTGATGTAATTTTGCCGATGATTGACAGATGTCCCCGGTCTTGCTTATCACGGCCTACTCCGAATTTTTCCTTTTTCTCTTCTCCTCTTCTCTTCTCTTCTCTCCTCTACTCTCTTCTTAGCCTTTTCCCTTTACTTTAAGCTGTGTGTACTTGCTTGTTCATATGCCCTTCTTCGTCTGGGAGAGGGAGGTATGGATCGGGCTACTGGCTGTCTGACGTAAAAATGATATGCGTAATTAATTCATGTGTGCATCTGGCCAGGTTAGGTATTCCTTCTACAGATTGCTGTATAGTATCTACTCGGGATTCGTTGTTAGATGTAGATCATTAATAGTAACTAGTAGAGGATAAGTAGTATATTTTAGCTGGTTACTGCCGTGGCAGTACTACTAGTGTAACTACTACCAGTACTATACTTCCATCATTTAATATCTAGGTTCAAGTTACTAGTAGTATTCCGAGGGTTTTACTAAGGAGAGGCTCATCATCCACGTTATTCAAGTTCTAGTGACATGATTGCATCAGTACTTGTGTGTGGGATAAGGTGGATAAAAACAGCCCTGGAGGGAGTTTATTAATGAATCAATAGATTATCACGAAGATTGGTACTAGTAATATCCATCTAGCACTAGTACCTAGGTAATGTCTGTGTCTACCTAGGTATCATGTTCAAGTTCTTGAAGTTCATGCTCATGGTTCGACATCTGCTACCAATAGTATTTTCCTGGCGTACGAAAATAGTAGGTAGTACTACTATCTCACTTTCCTATTACCGAACAGCTTCAAGCTCGTTCATTGTCATCCTGAGCATAGAATCCAGGCCAAAATGCTGCCCACCATTGGCTGATGTGGTGGCTGTTTGCGCTAGCCACTTCTCGACGGCCTGTCCAGTCCCTGATTATGCCACAGATTGGACTCTCCTCGTAAAAATTTGTCAAGGCGTTTCTGCAGGCCTCTTGAATTTTGAAATTGACGAGTCGGTCTTGATATTGATATAGTTGGTGTCTTGAAGGGGAAAAATCGTGTAGATTCTTTATGTTCTCTCATGAGGTTTTGCTCATAGGGCTTCTCGGGTTTGTTTTGAGTCGGTTACATCTCCCTTGCCATTGAAATGGGCTGCTGCAAAGCTTTGATCTCCGTAATAACCAGGGTCGTGAGATTGAAACAGTAGTCTGGTTCTTTGCTTTGTCTGTGCGGCGTTCACGAGGGTACTTAGTGACAGGACTCGTTTGGATGTACTAGTCGTAGGTCTTCTTTGGATTATCATATTTACCTGGCTGGTAGTATAGTACTAGTACTTAGGGTGCTGGACTCGTAGATGCAGTGCTCACCGGCACCCAGGTGATAGTAGTAGTCGAGGGTAAAGAACGTATGATTTGCGATACCGGTAGGGCCTCATAGTTTGCTCTCATTTTCATCGTAGTAAGTTTCTCTGGCCATCTTGTGGTATAGCCATGCTCAATTCTGAGTGATTAATGGACTCCATGTTGGAATTTTGAGAGGGTACTCTCGGGGTAGTTATAGAGTAAAGTCCATGCATCCAGCAGTTCGTGATAGTTGGAGTGTTGGATGCAATGGGAAGCCTATTCATTTGGCATGGGATGTCGAGAGCAAGAATCCATGAATACATACTAGGGGCTACTAAATACTAGTATTCAAGAAGGAAAGAACAATTTCTCTTCGAGAAGGAACGTTTGACCGAATTTGGGGTATACAATTTCCATCTGAGGAAGGTGCGATCCATCTAGTCAGTACTACAATTGTACTAGTAGTATTTCAAGTTTCTTTAGTTGTTCCAAATTTATCGATTAGACAGATGGTTTACTTCAACAAGTTTAGATTTTACCATTTTCGGAGAAGGATTGATTGTGCTGAGCCGCGATCAGCACTAGATGAATCCTGTGGGACGGACGTATGGGGTTCCATAAATGGCCAAGAAAATTGTGGAATCTCTCATACAACTAAAATCTTGTCTGGGGCATGACGAGGCTCGCCTCTATACGAAGTCCACTCGGATCAATAGGGCCTAGTTATACGGAGAACTGCTAGTAGTACTACTAGTAGTATTAGACGATGGCGTGTCAGTATCAGTCTCAAGATGATATTGAGATAGTATACTACTCCCGAGTTGATTCATCAAATGGGCTGCTCCTGAGGTTGATGTGTCTATCAAAAAGAATCGAATCACTAGTTACTAGTAGAATACACAGGGAGTCTTGATTCAACTCGTTCAGTACTCTGAAACCTTGGAAGTCCTGCAACAGTCATGGCGTTTCTGTGCATAGTAGTACTACTTGGCAATTGTACTATCTATTCCCCGCTGGCACCAATATAACACAAAGATGACTTGAGTATCCCATTGCCCCAAGTCACGGTGTGGCTGGACCAAATAAACAAGGCCAAACTTGAAGTTTAAAACTCAACCCAGGACTAATAATTCACATCCTAGCCATTGGAAGCCCCGGGCCCCTTCATAAAGTGTAGTTTCAGTCTGATGATCCTAAGTCTCATGAAAACAATAACTATCCCGAACTTGGAAGGATAAAGCCCCGTTTTTATGACGCAAGACATTCAAGAAGCCAATGTTCGAGCCTTTTCACTCAATCTGCTTTCCAATGGGGGCTCTAGAATAGCCTCGTGGCCCCCTATAGAAAGATTTGGCCCCAGCCCTGGGGCCTAGGGTGGGAAGTTTCTTCTTAAGACCTGCTCCGAGGTGCGTACCGATTTCAAGGTTGAATCTATTTGACGAGGCTAAAATATTCTGTTTAATTTTAGTTTTTTTCTTCCCCAAATTGAACAAATGACGGAAGTAACACTAAGAGCGGGAATTTGTTTGCATAGAATTGCAGATCGATAAGATGGATTGCCATGCATACCTAGGTATGTGCCTGAGATTCGTGTTTGAAATCCGAGAATTCCCCCAGAAGCTATTGTTAGAATAACATTTGCTCTCTCCTACAGAGTACTAGTAGGTGTTTGGATAAAATCGGGCAATTCATGTCATGCCTCGAATTAATTAGTTAACTCTTCTTTATTCGAAGCCGGCCAAGTTATCCTAATTCAAGTTATGATGATGTTCATCTTTTGTGTACTTGCCGGGCGTAATTGTTCTCTACTATACTGTAGTAATACCTGAATAGTATGCCAAATCCTGTTAATACTTCTATTTTAAATCCTGTTCCCCGCAATTCTATCCATGGATTGATTTCAGGGGTCCCTGAATAGATAAATGCTAGCCTTGTTTGGAAAAGTTCAAGTTGTTGATGGAACCATGTGGGACTCGTCAAACAGTTAGGGTTAGCGTCTCGTTTTGGATCGAGCTTTACTGGATGTAAATGAGAGATCGACAGCATAAACAGACCCTTCAAGCTTTCTCAAAAGAGTATATAAACATGCCAAGAATCTTGCCAAGATCCTTGCCGAGACGGATCTATTATGCACCGGTATTTGAATCGAATCAGGCGACGATGTCATTCAAGTGCTTCTTTGATACTCAAGATTCCGAAATCAGGGTTGTAAGTATCACCGATCATTTCCATGTCAGCGTCAATTTTCACAGCATAACCAAGATCACAGAGCATGCTATGATTGTAGAAAAACAAACATCAATATCCAAATAAACTCTTGTTCACACCACCGAGCATCCAGATCCACCCTGGCCCCCAAAGTGGGGGGACAAAGCTAACTTGGCCCATTGCGGCCCCGGGGCCAAACTCACATTCAACAAGAAATAGACTACTATACACTCCATAACTAGAAATTTGGTATAGACATGGGGCGTGAAAATCAGATATTTGAAATAGCTATTTGAAATTGATCTTCAAGAATGTAGTATTTAAGATGTAGCATTGTCCATGGATATTCAAGTTTTCATAATCCATCAAATCAATCCAACTCAGCCCTCACAAGCCCTTTGAACTACTTCAGGTTCATCTCTGGCTTCTAAGGCTTCAAAGATGGTTCGTTCCTCTACTATTCTTGCTGCACTCGCAGCAACTGCTGGGCCTGCCTTTGCACTTCCAGGCAAGAGACAATCAGTTCCTGCAAGTACCCCGGCAGCCCCAGCAAGTACTGCTCCTCCCGCAGCCCCCACCGAAGCGGCTAGTCCCCAGGAGACTATCTATGTCGGTGCCATTGGAGAAGGAGTCAACGGAGCAGACGGTGGATCCAACTGGTTGACCTGGTGGATGAAGTCCGATGCACAGCCAGACTGGTGCAACTTGGACACGGTGAACTCAAGCCACGAAATCACGGATCTTACGGTTAAACAAGGCGACCCTCCCCCCAATATCTTCTATAGCAAGGATGCCAAAGATCCTGAATACATGGACGGCTGCTCATTTGATTCCTCGGCGGGAACTTGGGGATGTGAAGGCTGGAGCATTGACTGTGATTTGACTCTGTCAAATTCGCACGGGCTCGTTCTCCCTCGCAAGAACATTGTCGGAGATCCCACCCAGGGCGGCAAAGTCGTTGCTAGCTGTGTTGAGGGAGATGATGAGAATGTTAAAGTTCCAGTCCGCCAATTCTACAGCTGTGTTCGTGATGCATCTGCGTCTCAGGCTTCGCAAACTATCGTGGCTCCTTCATCTGGCTCTAGCACCTCGGCTAATCCAGCTTATACATCATCATGTGCCCAGAAGTATAAGGACTTGGATCATTGGAAGTCAGAGGAGATGGATGACTTCCTGGAAGGAATGTAAGTCGGAAATTGATACCTTGGACTCCAATGACGAGCTGTGTGGTTAATTTGAAATTATAGCGAGGGAAATATTCCCAAAGACTTCGAGGGGTCTTTCATTGATTGGCTTAATGAGAATATCGAGGGGACAAACACTTTTGAGTGTGACTTGTATGTTTTAATCGTACTATTTTCCACTACTACTCCCTTCCAAGATTTTGAGATCAATTTCCGGGCTAACTTTATTGATGCGCACTCATAGCTCAGACAGCGCGGATAGCTGCCAATCGACTGATACTGATTGCGCCAAAGGCGATAATCCTCGCTACTACTTCGTCAAAACTGCGGTATCCCACTACTTCAAATGGGTGGCCGCTATGCTAAGTGCTCTTGATAAAGCAAAGCTTCAGTTCGCCGCGACCGATATGAGTATCGCCCAAGACTTCATCGACACAGATCTTCCTGATGTAAGTACTCCAAGAATGGCAGTATCCTTTATTGCCCAAGTTGCATCGGAACATTTCAGACTTTTCGAGCCAGAAATTTGATGTATCCTAGCATACGAGTGCTAATATGGATATTTGACGAAGGCATCTGAGGGACTGGCCATGGTTTTACTCGCTGGAGTCCTTGGCTCTCTCTCAGGTATGATGGGCTTAGCTGCAAGCGCCGTCCCGTCGATGGGCATAGGCTCAGCAGCAGCTGGAGCAGCCAGTGGAGATGCTGCAGTGGCGAACGGAGTCATTAGCAGCTCTATGGAAACCGCCGATCAGGTGTAAGTACTACTACTATCTATTATACCTGGTCCCTTTGGCTCACACTAATACTTCAAAGGATTCAAAACGAACTCAAATCGCTTGCTGGTATGCAAGATTTCGTTTCAAACATGATCAATGACGTTCACACAGTCGTTCACAACTGGGGTGACAACATTCTGAACGGCGCCATCAAAGATCAAACTGCCAGCAGCAGCCTGGCCCCGCATTCTGCAGTCGGCATCCTGAAAGGCGGAGGCTTTGCCAGCGATCCACTCAGCAGTAAGGTCATTGACGATTTCAACGATGCATCGCTTGCATTCATGTGGTCATCTGCGATTGGATGGTTGTGGGCGAGCCAGAATGTCTACATCGTTAAGGTAACCGGACAGATCGCGGACGACGTCGACGCTGCTTGCGATATGACCGTGGCTACCGATGTTACGAGAGTGTGTGACGGAGACACAGCCTACTTCATTACACCTTATGATAATAATGGATTCAGCTACTCAGCGGGCACCCAGAAGAGTGTGCCAGGTGCCGATGATGATACCTTGAAGAAGTATAACCTCGATTTGCTCACAATGGTCAAGGGCGCCAAAGCCACTCAGGATAAGTTTGGATTCGTCGCAAATCTGAATGATTCGAGCACACAGAATATCCTTAGTTCGTATCAGAGCTCTGCGAGCGATATCAACCAATTTGTTGCAGTTCCTGTGTGCGATCTGGATGCGATTGAGGACGTTTGGAAACCTCGTCAAGATCAATGGGACCCTATGGGCAATGGTGACTTTGTAAGACTTCCCCTTCTGGTTGATTAATAACAGCCATGAATTTGGTGATATCAAATAGCACATTGGCTAACACGATTGACCCTTAGGATACCTACGCCTTCGTCGTGAGACACGCTTGTGGACAGTTTACTGTGACTGTCGACGACGCAACTCAGACATGGCCCTTCAGCGAAGATAAATTCCCAATGGCCACCACAGATGGTGATTGGCTCCAGTAGACACTACAACCTTGGAACTTGAAGTTGAGTCACTGCAACTTGAAGTTGGTGGCAATGATGTCCCCATCCGAGTCCTACTCAGGGCAGTGGACGGTGCCCTTACGGACTTGGACGACGCAATCATGTTATTGGAATATCCTACTAGTAATTAGAAATTGAACGAGACAATAGTAGTATCAGTACCCAGGTAACACCTAGGTAAATGTTTACGAGTATTTCAATGTCGGAAGCACTTGTTCCTAAAAGTACTAGTTAGTACTTAACGCAGTATGCAGGAAATTCTATGCATTTTCTATTGGACATGCTAGTAGTACTAGTATTAGTAGCCTGAGATACCGACTCAGCCCCTTGAAGGGATAGTACTAGTAGTATGACGGAGACACGGTTGAGAGCTAAATCTTGAAATGCCCCTGAGGGCTAAGATGCAATGCCACCTGCAAGCAGTACCAGTACCTAGGTGCCGGTGGCATATTGGCATATAATTGTATTCGTAGGTAGTACTACTGTAGATCAACATGATCATGCAATCGTGCGAGTTTGCTAGTTCTATGGAATTATTGCCCAGAAGCTAGGGTCAAATACAATGGATCAGCAGGTCCGGGTCCTAGGCTTTGAAGATTACGTGAGCGCTGTAGTATCATGAGGATCTCATATTTAGTACACTAAGTACGTCTAGGTGACTGAAAGGAATGCCTGAATCCGATGCCCATCTTCTAGACTAAACCCGAGTAAAGAAATACATATAAGCTGTATTTTTCATACGCTCAACATCCTCAAACTTCACAACCTTCTCATCGTTGAACATGACCCATGAAAGATCATTCTGGCCGGGAAGTTGTTTCCGAACAAGAGCCACATAGTGTCTAGAAAATAAATGTTAGTCTTTTTTGTCTCGATCTCCTACGTTTTTCAAGGAAAGTACTCACCCTGCATGTACAGATGTTCCCTTGTGACACACAATTGATTTGAGCTGGTAAACGGCTGGTACGCTGTCGTAGCCGGGTGTGCCTTGCTGCGCAGGAGCCTCAGTGGCTGAGGTGTCTTGCTCTTCTGGTCCATCGTCGGGATGAGTAAAGACCCAGTCAACCGCTCGGTTAACGTCACCATCAGTGGCAGCCAGAGCTTTTCTTGCCCTGGCAGGCTCGATACCCATTTCGCCTAATTGGGCCACCTTGCCCTCATCCTGCGGTGCATCTCCTGCTTTGCCTTGCTTAATGACCAGAGGTTCATCGATATCGGGGTCTTCCATATGTGCGAATAACCAGTTCATGGCTGCATCGGGATCAGCATTTCCGGTTGCATAAAGAGCCTTCTCACATCTCGGCGCGGGGAATCCCATGCTCAAAAGTTGATCCATGACTCCGGGGTTGGCAGTAAATGTGACTGTCTCTTCAACCTCAGGCAGAAGCTCCTCAAAATCATCATGAGGCTTGCTCAGGTAGTTGCTGAAGTCTAGAGGTGCATCATCCACGACCACGGGGATGTCAAGTTTCGTAGGGACCCAGTTGACCAGCTCGAAGCGTCGAGCATTGACCGCCAGTTCTTGAGGTAATGTTTTGAAAGAAGCTCGTTTAGAGAAGCCACTGTCACTCTTGCATGCAGGGCAAGTCAGCTCCACCGTTTCCTCTGCTGTGAAAATGTCCAAGCATTCAGTCAAAGTTACAGGCTCAAACTGATCCGCACTGGATTCCAGGCGACGTGCTGGGACCGCAACGGAAACATTATCCTGTTCATCGACCTTATACCGAACTTTTCTGCAGCTGAGGCATTGAAGCTTCTGCTCCACTTGAAACCGGAACTGCTGAACAGGATTCTCTTGACCATCAACTTGCTTCGATAGACTGATTGCTTTGAATACATGAAGAAGAAACTCGAAAGCATCCTGCTGTCTCATAGTTGCAAATTCTTCATGACCCTGCCCGACCAGATATTTGAACATGGCTGGAGTGAGTCCTTTCTGGTGTGCAATCTCTGGGGTATCTGCGGACGCAGCGATGCGTGGATCAGGTCGAGAATAACGTCCCGAGAGGAGACCATCTGCCAATTTCCTCAATTGTGTCTCGAGATCTTGCGCCGGGGCATCAGTAAACGGAGGCTCGCTGGCAGGGAAATAGTATCTGTCTTGGAACGCTTTAGTGGCGAAGATGCACTGCAGGGTACTTGACAAATAACAGCTGTTTCCAAGGTTTGCTAGACCAGTGAATTCAGGGCCAAAGACCGGAGATAACTCGCGCCCATCCTCACTGGTCATGGAAAATTCCCATTGTAGGTTGTGCTCGACTTGCATTTCCATCAAACTCTTCTCCGTCTTTTCACGCCCAGCCAAGTAGATCCCCCAATGTGCGAGATGGTTGGCGAGTTCCGGGTCTGTGCGTTCTTCATTACACTTGTAGCAGTAGATATCAGCGGATCCTTCCGCAGTGATAGAACCCAATTTCACGGCAGCAGCATGCGACGCCGAGTCAGCGTGGGCGAGGGCGTGTGAATTTCCTTTGCTTCCGCCAAACTGGCTGCGTCCACAGCTGATATTTCCACACTCCAGGCAGAGCCAAAGGTTTTCCCTCAAGTCACATCCGGAGCATTGATTTAATTCTGTGATCCCAGAGTTAACGTCTGGCTTCTCATTCGATCAAGAAGCTACCCACCTTTAGACTGTACATCTCCGGCATCTTGTTGAACCATACACAGAGTATGCTCACAAGGAACGAACTCTTGTTCCCAAGCCTTGACCTCCTCTTTCTTCGAGAAGGTCATCGCAGTCATAATTCCTTCAATAACCTCAGGCAGCTTGCCGCATGTTTTGTCAACATTCTGTTGAGGGCACGCATAGCAGACCACAGATGTAACGACGTCATAGCGATCCGCTTCGGTTTCCGCCGCGATTGCAAGTTTGGAGATTTTTGGTGGGGGTTCGTCGCGCTATATAAACTCCTATTAGTTCAGATCTAAGGAAAACACTAGGTTCAAAATTCAAATAGATATTCACCTGAATCTGCTTTGCGGTTCGCTTTATGTTCAAAGCCAGCGAGTGACCGGAGCGCTGGAAATGAAGTTGTGCATGATCTCGATCTCCAGCACAGCCACCGTTGAAGCAGAACAGACAGACGTTAAGTCCTGCTTCGTCATCCTAAAAGCGGATCAAGTTAGTCGAGTCACCCGCGATATGTTAGAAAGCCGAGGCTTACAATAGAATCAAAACACTGTGTGCAATCTTCTCGATAGACAGATTGAAAAGGCCCGGGAGGACTCAAATCTAGGTGACATACTGTCAGCAAGTCGTGATTATTTTCTGTCTCCAACATCCTCCCCCTCACCAACCTGAAGCTTCCGCGTGGATGCAGGCCATCTTGGAGTATTGTGGTGCGGGGTGGCGGGGATGGACGGCGAAGGCCCCGGAACGTTTTGATATAGAGACAGTTGAGGTAGAAAAAGACTAAAAAAGAAAAAGAAGAGAGATATAGGTTAAGCTCCAGCTCTCGGGCAGGCAGAAGTAGAGGCAACAAGGCAATGGCAAGTTCAGAGGTGGGACGGTAAAGCAAGGAAGAGCTACTACCTTGCCTAGTTGAGTCGTGGGGCAGATATCGGCTGACTAACACGATTAACGTGGGGCAAATACGGTTGGTGCCTTGTGGAAAGGGCAGAATTGCTGACATAAACCACTCTACGCGTCTGAATTCACGCGTCGCGGCTCTTGCCATCCGACATCCACATCTCTCTCACTGGGTCTCGGTGGCATCTTCTCACCTGTTCCCTTTGAATTTCGAAATCGATAACGATGGCGTCCGATGCAGCATCTCAGGTGACGGTTGGGGCCCTTGGGTATGTCCTCCAGATCTGTCTCCAGATCTACTGGGAGTCCATTCCATCAAAGGAGACGAAAAATTCCCGATGCAGAGAGCTAACATTATATTCTTCTACATAGTGCCATCTTTGATGACACGAAGCCCCAGGTCAGCGAGCCTATTGTTCAATGTGTGCAAATCAAGCCTTTGCCTCCCCAGCCCGGTCACCAAGAACGCTATCGGGCTGTTTTCAGTGATATTGCCAACTACGTTCAGACAATGCTTGCCAGCCGTACGTGATATAGGAACCCAATTTTGCAGACACTATGTCAAGACTGACAATACTCAACAGAGGCCAACCATGTGGTCACGGACGGATCCCTGCGAAAGGGATGCTTTGTCCGACTAAAGTCATTCCAAGCTAACTCTGTCAAGGGTAAAAAGTGGGTAGATGAGACATATACATCACTGCAAGGTCGGCATTAACATGGAATTTAGGATTCTGATTATCCTGGACCTGGACGTCCTCAAGGAACTTGGAGAAGCAGAGAAGATCGGAGAACCCAAGCCCTTGGAAATCAAGGCCGATGAAGACGAAAAGCCCCAACCAACCACTATTTCGAGCAATGGCTTTTACGGTAATAAGCCCGCTGCTGCACCGGCCCAGCAACAAAACCGTGCTCAACCGACACGCGCACCCCCGGCTTCGGCGCACGCATCCATTCACCCCATCGAGGCTATTTCTCCTTACAATAACAAATGGACCATCAAGGCACGCTGCACAAGCAAGTCAAACATAAAAACATGGCACAACAAGAACGGTGAGGGAAAGCTTTTCAGTGTGAATTTGTTGGATGATAGTGGTGAGATTCGTGCTACGGGTTTCAATGATCAGTGTGATATGCTCTATGAGCTTTTCCAGGAGGGCGGTGTATACTATATCTCCAGCCCTTGTCGAGTACA
Source organism: Penicillium paxilli ATCC 26601 (assembly GCA_000347475.1). Taxonomy (NCBI): domain Eukaryota; kingdom Fungi; phylum Ascomycota; class Eurotiomycetes; order Eurotiales; family Aspergillaceae; genus Penicillium; species Penicillium paxilli. Next base: position 220,723 of record KB644875.1, read on the forward strand.
GATGGCCAAGAAGCAGTTCACAAACCTGAACAACGATTATGAGCTTACGTTTGAACGAGATACTGTTGTTGAGAAGGTAAGTAACTCCAACCATGATGTGTCGTTGTGATATTTATTAACGGGGCTCGATAGGCGGAAGACCAACATGATGTGCCTCAAATTCGTTTCAACTTCACCACCGTTGGAGATTTGCAGACCGTCGAGAAAGATACTACCACAGATGTCATTGGCATTTTGAAGGAGGTTGGCGAAACCTCCCAGATTGTTTCAAAGGGAACGGGCAAGCCCTATGATAAGCGCGAGCTCGGTCTTGTCGACAATACCGGATTCTCAGTCCGATTGACAATCTGGGGCGCAACGGCTGTCAATTTCAATGTGCCCCCAGAGTCTGTTGTTGCTTTCAAGGGAGTCAAGGTTTCTGACTTCGGCGGCCGCAGTCTGAGCTTGTTGAGTTCTGGATCTATGACCGTTGATCCCGATATTGGTGAAGCCCACCGACTTAAGGGATGGTACGATGCACAGGGCCGAACCGAGGTGTTTACCTCCCACGCATCCCTGTCTGGTGCTACTGGCTCGGGTGGGAAGACGGATAAATTCAAGACAGTTGCTCAAGTTACTGAAGAACAGCTGGGAATGTCTGATCAGGTCGATTACTTCTCATTGAAAGCTACTGTTGTTTTCATCAAGCAAGATGCCACCTGGTGTTATCCCGCCTGTCTGTCTGAACGATGCAACAAGAAGGTTACCGAGCTGGACCCTGGCCAGTGGCGCTGTGAAATGTGTGACAAATCCCACCCTAAACCAGAGTACCGATACATTATGCCGCTCAGTGTGAGCGATCACACCGGCCAACTTTGGCTCAGTTGCTTCGACGACACTGGCAGACTTATTATGGGTATGTCAGCGGATCAGTTGATGCAACTCAACGAGGATGACCCCGTCGCATTTGGTGAAGTTTTCCAGGAGGCCAATTGCCGCACCTGGAACTTCCGCTGCCGCGCAAAGCTGGACAGCTATGGTGAACAACAACGGTATGTTTATATCTACTATTGCAATTTATGTCGAGATTGTAAATCCTTTGCTAATGTTATCTCAGAGTTCGGTACCAAGTATCATCTGCCTCGCCAATCAACTACTCGGAAGAGGCCAACCGTCTGGCCGAGATTATCAGCTCGTACAATATCAACTAGGTGGAATGTTTCGACCAGGGAAGTTTGCATGCCAACAAAAGAGTGTTATGAATGTTGGCTGCTGGTTATCCTTATTCTCTTAGTGTAATACCGCCAACTCGAGGTATCTAAATATGCCAAATGATTACCTAGTCCTTGATAATTCATGATCTATGCTATGTCTGCTGTGTATATGTGTACTAGTATATTCGGTACTAGTATTTGTGCCTAACTTACTAACTATGTATATCGTAGGTATCATGAATCAAGTACCCTACCCTAGGGTAAGTATACAATTGGGCACTTGGTTAATTAGACTTTCCCCACGTCGGGCGGATCAGGGGATATCTCCGGCGGTAAGAGCGGACATGACAGGCAATATTTTGAAAATTCCCAATTTTTCCCCGAAAATTGCGGCAAGCGATTGCTCCATCTCAACATTGTCGCTCCCCCAGACAATTCATTAATCATGGGCAAGCGAAGCCACGACTCGACGGACCTTGGTCCTAAGAAGAAGTCCAAGTCTGACGAGCCTGAACTGTCTGATAAGCCTCACAAGGAGAAGAAGGAGAAGAAAGAAAAGAAGGACAAGAAGGAAAAGAAGGAAAAGAAGGAAAAGAAAGAGAAGAAGGAAAAGAAGGAGAAGAAGGACAAGGAAGAAGAGACCAGCGCTCCAGTCCAGTCAAATGGCAGCTCTTCAGCAACCTACACCGAAGCTGCTGCTCTCACAGCTCTCCCTCAGTCCCAAATCGACACCTATCTCAGCGAGAAGGTGATCAAGTTCACCGATCCCAGCACCGATGCGCCATCTTTCCGCCCATTGCTCTCTTTCGACTACCTGCCTCCTTCCAACACTGCCCTGTACGCCCCGCTGAAGTCATTCCCGGCCCCAACTCCCATCCAGGCCGCTACCTGGCCGCTGCTCTTCGCTGGCCGCGATGTCATCGGTATCGCCGAGACCGGTAGTGGAAAGACCCTGGGTTTCGGTCTGCCCTGCCTGCGCAAATTGGCCGCATCCAAGAACAGCTTCTCAGCTTATCACCCGACTACCGTCATCATTTCCCCCACCCGTGAATTGGCCATGCAGATCTACGATCAGCTTGTCAAGTTCGCCGACGTCGCCGAGGCCGGCGTTACATGTATCTACGGTGGTGCAAGCAAGGACGACCAGCGAAGAACCCTCAAGACATCCGCTATTGTCGTCGCCACTCCCGGTCGTCTTAAGGATCTGCAAAATGACGGCTCCGTCAACCTCGAGAAGGTCAACTACCTCGTTCTCGACGAGGCTGACCGTATGCTGGACAAGGGTTTCGAGCAGGACATCAAGGATATTGTCTCTCCCATGCCTGTTTCTGGCAGACAGACCGTCATGTTCACCGCAACATGGCCCCGTTCCGTGCGCGATCTCGCTGCTACTTTCATGAGTTCCCCCGTTACCGTCACTATCGGCGGAGACCCATCGGCAGACCCCCGCGCCAATACCAGAATCAAGCAAGAGGTTGAGGTTGTTGACGGACGTGATAAGGAGTACCGACTCATCCAGCTTCTGAACCGGTCACAGAAGGGCAAGAACCCCGAGAAGGTTCTTGTTTTCTGCTTGTACAAGAAGGAGGCTATGCGCATTGAGAGACTCATTAGCTCCAAGGGCTTCAAGGTTGCTGGTATCCACGGTGATTTGAACCAGTCGGATCGTTTCCGTAACCTTGACGCTTTCAAGAAGGGCGCGGCTACTGTTCTGGTCGCAACTGATGTTGCTGCTCGTGGTCTTGATATCCCTGCCGTGATGCTGGTCATCAATGTTACTTTCCCCCTGACTGTTGAGGATTACGTCCACCGTATCGGACGTACCGGACGAGCTGGTGCCGAGGGTCATGCTATTACCCTTTTCACTGAACAAGACAAGGGACTGGCTGGCGGGTAAGTTTTGGCATACGCCTTCCAAAAAAGGGGCTTCTTTGAATTCATGCTAACATTTCATACTAGATTGGTCAACGTGCTCAAGGCAGCCAAGCAGGAGGTTCCTGAGGCCCTATTGAAATTCGGCACCACCGTTAAGAAGAAGCAGCACGACGCCTACGGCGCATTCTATAAGGACGTCGACACAGACAAGAAGGCGACCAAGATTACTTTCGACGATTAAAAAAAACAAAAGCGGTGTTTATTATTTTCTTTTTTCTGGGAAAATATGTATGGCTATTCAGATTTGGGTCCCTTGGCGCGGGAGGATGCGATTTGACGAACTGCCGCCAATTGTTGCATGATATATTCTCTTTCCACATAGAGCCTAATGACAGTTTGCAAGTTAGATCGTGATATCACAAAATTCAAGTTTTCTTTTATCTTTTCCCTGCATCTCTTTTCTCGGCTTGATGCTTCAATCCGGGGTTGGGGATACTCACATCAAAAGCGCATAAACACCACTAAACGCAATTGCCAGAATCACATTTTGATGTAGATCCGGTATCATCTGGCTCACCACAGTGGCCACAGTCACCAGGATATAAGTAACCTTCGACATCCTCACCTCACCCAGTTTCAGGCTACTCTCATTCCGAGCCAAAAACGATCGGATAAAGTTATAACTCCACAGCGTGCGAACAGCCATGTTGACTATATTCGCCAGAACAAGCCCATAAGCACCTAGGGACCCCACTTCCAGAAATAGATACGCCGCAAGCGCATAGCAAGCAGAAAACGCACCCATCCAGACCGTCTGGTTTCTAATTTCCCTTGGATCGGCGGCAGACGAGACGAAGGCCTCGGTGATTCCGTTGAATGCTAGGAATGGGATGTAATAGCAATACAACGAGAGTAGATCGCTCACTTTCGGCGAAGCCCATCGGCGACCACCGAGGATTGTTAGGGCCGTTGGAACCATTACTGGGCCAATTGGTAAGATAAAGGCTGATAGGAGCTGATAGGCTTTGAGAATGTTGATTAGTTGATTCTTTGCGGCGCGGAGCTGCGTGGACGTCCGCTTGTCAGAGCCATTTTGGCTCAAGAGTGAGGAGAATAGGTTCCTGCTGCTTTCTTCTAGAGGTTGGAAGACTATGCGCGCGATTAGACCGCCATAGTTTGAGGCTAGGGAGTAGATTCCTTGGTCCTCCAGGCTGGACATTGCTGCTAGCATCATTGAGTCGCCCTGAGTGAGAAGATGTTTGACCAGGGATTGGAAAAACACGGTTGCTGCGAGGAATGAGAGCTTGCGAGAGAAGCGGCCGAGGATGTAGTCTGATTCATTGCTGTGAACGGGGTTAGCTTTTGTACTTTATTTCTAAGCTGGTAGAGTCTCTGGATACGATACCTAGACTTAATGCGTTTAGGGAAGAATGAGAATCGTCGGGCGAATGTGGCCCAGAGTAGTGTCGTATAGTAACCACCGATGAGAGCGATTGAATAGGTCAAATGGCCCAGTGCGAAGGGTAGAGGACCGACATCTTGGCCCTTGCGGACAGCGTAGAGAAAGGTTGAACATGTTACAAGACTCTTCAGGAACGCCGCTGGCATTTCGACTGCAGCACGTTTCTCGTACCACATGCGTTGCTGGATGACGGCGAAGAAAGGCTCAATGGTCAATTCCAAGAGAGATGCCAGACCCGTTACGGTGACACTGGCATTGAAGTAGGGGGTTGAGAGCGCTTGCTCCGGGGCAAAATGCTTATAGAACCAGGTCAAACCGGTTGTAAAGACAATACCCAGCAATAAGCTGAGATATGAGACGTTGACCACTGATTGAGAGGCGAGTACTTGTGCATCCTCGTCTGTATGACGGTTTTCTTTGCCTTTGGTCTTTGCTGAAGAACTATTTCCAAGGGGCTGTCGTTGAATGGCCATTCGAATACTCTCTCTAGAAAAATAGAGAATTGTTACCTGGTAGAGCTCAAGCTGGGCGGCAATTCCCAGTACAATAGGCGATAGGGTTCGCAGTATGAGCTGGTTGGAAGCGAATGTGAAGATCCTTGACGCCAATTGGATCATGATCAAGAAAGTAGTACCGGTAGCGGATGACCGCAATGCATTATTATTTCCATCGCTGGGACCGGCTGATGTATCACCAGCTTGCGCCATTTTTGAGGGACTATCAAGTAGCTGGGATATTGACGCGTGTCCGAAAGAGGAATTGTAGATGGAGGTTCCAAGTGCTGACCGCTCACGCTTACGTAGTCGGAAGCAGTCGATTTAGTTATAAAGGGCTCCGTGCTTTCTTGAACGAACACACTAAATAGGAGGAAACTAGGATAGAAGAGGATATAATATAGAAAATGATTTGTTATTTGATCTACAATTGTACAATGGATACATGATGTCGCCGGCGACAGCGCACGAATTCAATGTTTCGTGATCGTATGCTGGCGGCCCATGAGAAGAAAGGCGCTTCTCTTTTGTATGTCTTCGAAGCACTTCTCGTTTCAGTCAATCGTAGATCCGGTTAGATCAGATGAGACTGCGTGGGTGGTGAAGGACCAATGCTTAGAAAGGAGGAAGATAGAAAGGGTAGCCGCCATTCTTGGTCTTGAAAACACTGAGGAGCAGACTGTAAGTGACGAACAAGACAGCACCCCAGATGAATACAGCCAATTGCTGCCCCTTGACATCTTCCATGCGGGGGACCTTCAAGGCAAGCGCGATGGTCGCGAATGAGAGGACAGCATCTGGAAATAAGCGTTAGAATAGAGATTTCCACATGTCAGAATTACATCTAATAACTTACAGATAGCTGCGATGATTTGAGTTTCCATGCCGAACTGGTTCTGGAATCCGCCAGCAAAGTAGCTAATGCCACCCTGGCCATCGCCTGCGACATAAGGAACCTTTCGGATGTGGTTGAACATCTGTCCACTGGTGAACAGAAGGATAGCAATCAGACTGACGGCAGCCCAGAGGTTTCGATTTTGCACGATGGGCAGGAGGTAAGGCGACAGAACGGTGAACAAGGTGATGGCACCCAGCAAGATTGTGACGGCAGAGACGAGGCGCATATAATTGAAGGGACGGACCAAGGGGGGTGTAGGACCATCAGGCAAGTGACGACCGATCCAAGAATACAACTGCTCAGCGCCAATTGGGCTACCATTGGGAAAGGAAAATGTCAATGAATTGTCAATGGATATTATGGAATAGGATCTCCTTCTTACCTGCTGAAATCATATCGAACTGGCTCAGCGTCCAACTTGGCATTGGGTCCAATGGTGGGAGGGAACAAAAGCAGCACGGGTGCGGTTTGGAGCATCAGCTATAGATAATAAAAATTAGCTATGAGCTTCTCAAACAGATCAATTGACCATAAGCTTGCAGACGAGATGGATTTACCTTTTGGAAAACAGGCTTGCCTTGGTCGAAATCCAAAGTTCCAAAGACGAGCTTTAGATCCTCAGGCTTAGAACCCTTATTCCAACTGCGAGCCATAAGATCCCATTCTGAGTCGAATTCACGGCACATGGCACATCCATAGCGAGCATCCAGAGCAGTCAGCAGAACAGCAGCATAATAATCACGGGGAGCCGCAGTCAATTCGGTAAATGACGAACTATCCAGATCAACGGGACCGGAGCGAGCGAGAGCTTGATACTTCTCAAATCTGTCCTCCGGTGAGCTCTTTGCAGCGAGCACACCGGATAGAAGTGAGAAGTAGAAAAACAGAGAAGTCCAGAACTTCATGATTGCATAACACGAAGCTTGGGGGAAGACAAGACAAGCTGAAATGCTGCGAGAGTCCACAGAGACAAGAGAGCGGGAGAGCGGAGAGAGCGTCGTGCAATGTGGCCCCTTACGTAAGGCTCTCCCCGCCCAAGGCGGAGTCGCGCGGCGCGTTCTACATTCAAGTTGATCATCGATTACATTCATATTTAGATCATTTTGCGCAAAGATACTCTCGGCCACCGCTGTGGATACTCTGTCATCATGGCGGTTACAGCTGAAGCTCAAATCTCTGAGGTAGGTCCATATACCTATACAAGAAACAAACGCCGTATGCTTGGGCATTCCTAACTCTTCTTAGTATGAAATGACCCTCCAAACAACGCGGTTGGAGAAGGAATATGAGAAGGTGTTGGCCGATTCGTCACGGCTCTTGGACACCGAGAGAGACCGTGTCAGGCGCATGGAACATTTGTTGCTTCAATTTGAGCGTGACAGTCTTCGATCGCAACTCGACCAAGCCAATGAACAACTACACGAGGCTACGCAAAGCGAACAAGAAACCCGAATGCAATTGGAAGAAGCGCTAGAGGAAATCGACCACTTAGACGCTGATGTTCAGTCTTCCTCAAATGAGATCAACAGATTGAGGGTGAGTATTCGTGTTGTTATGCTGGCTGCGCGCAATGGAATGCGATTGTCTAAACATTATACAGAGCGAACTCTCAACGTCCAATGCCACCTCAACCGACCACAGCAGTCTTCGCGCAGAGAAATCACGCCTTAACCGCGAACTCTCCAGCCTCCAAGCCGAACTCGACCGACTCCGAAACCAGGATTCCTCATACCAAACATTGGTATCTGAGAAACAAGATCTAGAAAGACAAATCAATTCATTGGAGGTCCAGCTCGAAAATGAAAAGATCTCGCATGAACGCACACGAGCAAAGGGCTCGCAAGGAACAGCAGAGACCAAGAAGCTTTCAGCACGAATTGAAGCATTAGAAGCCGATCTTGCGAAAGAGCTACGGGCGAAGCAACAATCCGACCATGGCACCCGGCAACAGAATGTAGAATTGGAAAACCAAAAGTCCGTCCTGGAAGGGAAGATCGAGACGTTGAAGAGACAACTACGAAACGCAAAGGACAAGCTTCACGAAGCTCAGCAAGAACTCCAGCAGCGTCGCAGCATGGCAAAGCCTGGAATTGAGACATCCGAACCACGATCTCGAACGGTTCCGCTCCAACGTCCTGGCCCGGAAGCAGACTATCAATCTGGGGTCACAATTTCGACACCTGGTGCCGTGCGGGTTCAGGACAAGCTTAAGCGACAATCAGCTTTGCCAGGGGATAAATCTGCATTCTCCATCACCCCGTATCTTAATCGCACTAAAGCTGCTAAAGATTCGTCTCCGATGAGCTCGGATGTAGATCAGCCGCAGCCGAAGAAGGCATCGGCTGATCCCAAACCTGCATCCCGCAAAACAAGCGCCGAGAAACCTCTTGACGAGCGCGCCGCGGCCGAAGGACGTGATGCTTCTAGTAAAACAACACTCTCCAAGACCGCAAAGGGCAAAGCAAAGGCACAGGAAATGAAACCTCCTAGTCGCCCAGGTCCCAAGATACCATTTGAAGATGAGGAGGATGATGATCTAGGCCCACTGCAAGACCAGGCACAGGCGAAAATCAAGCGACGGAAATTGGGTGCTCAACGAGAGCGATCGTTGTTCGAAGAAGACGACGATGAAGGCGGATTCGAAATGAGAAAGCCGGCACGCAAGGTAGGTCTTGGGGGAGCAGCTGGAAGGAGTTCGATTCTCGCGACGCAACCACCTAGTGGAATCCCTCGAAATCTGGGATTCGGGGCACCAATGGGATTCTCGCCTCTTAAGAAAGATCGAAAGCGGTTCTAGTTTTAATTCTCAAACTAAGCATACTACTATTATTCCATGCTTCATTCATTGGTCTCTATTACTTTGTAACCTACAGCGTACATATTATCCAGTTAGCGTGATAGTGGATCCTGCATTTTGCCGGCAGAACCACTTTCTCCCTTCTCCTCCTCCGCGAAACATCCCAAGAGCTCCGAACTGCCAGTGCCAGTAAGAAGCAATATTGAAAATGTGCTCTCTACTACCCCTCCGACCCTATATTCCCTGTCGAACCTCTATACTAGGCCACTTCCAGCTCCGATGGTCCTCATCAAAACGTTGGCAAGCCCGTCAACAAAAAGACCAATTCACACGCGAAGCAGCCGTTCAAGGTCTCAAGAGTCGAGCTGCTTTCAAGCTACTCCAGGTAAATCAACCTGACTTACTCACGGCGGGAGAAACCAATAGTCTGGAGTAATTGACTAATGCATAAAAATCCAAACAGATCGACGAAAAATACCGAATCTTCAAACGCGGCCAGACGATAGTTGATCTAGTTCGAGCTCCCTCTTCCAATTCAACCCAGATTCTACAAAGACTTACAATTGATTAAGGGATACGCACCAGGCTCTTGGTCCCAGGTAGCCGTAAATCGCACCCAGCCCTCCGGCCGCGTCCTCGGCGTCGACATAATCCCCGCACAGCCGCCCAAAGGCGTCTCCACGATCCAGGGCAACTTCCTCGACCCCGAAATCCAGTCCTACATCCTAGACTTCCTACGCGATCCGAAGAGAGGCAGGCCGAGACATGGTGATGAGATCGGCGAGGTGTCTACAAGTACACTGGAGGCTGAGCTTGGGGAAATTGAAGATGGCAAGTCTGGTTCTGATGAGAATGAGAGGACGGTAGATGTTGTTCTGAGTGATATGTGCGAACCCTGGCATCAGACGAGTGGATTTTGGAAACGCAGTCTAAGTAATCCCTACAGGATGATGAATACGAGTGGAAATGCTTTTCGGGATCATGCGGGGAGTATGGTAAGTTACGCAGTCTGCGATTCAAGAGTGGATTTCATTTCTTTTTTTGGTGTTGTTTTTAATTTACATTTGTTGACTGGTGGAAACAGGATTTGTGCAATGCTGCATTGAGCTTCAGTTCGATTGTCCTTAAAAAGGGCGGTCATTTTGTCTGCAAGTTCTATCAAGGCGTTGAAGATCGGGAGTTGGAAAGCGCTCTCAAAGGCCTGTTTAATAAGGTTCACAGGCTTAAGCCTGAGTCATCTCGCAGCGTAAGCTCTATTGACACTGGGATTGTAGGAAAAGGGCCTGCCATTCATGGCTAACTGGTTACCAGGAATCGAAAGAGTCGTTCTTTGTTGGTTTAGATCGGAAGGCATCCTGATGGGAGGTTGCCTTCGTGGTTGTCCAATAGTGGGCTTTCTCATCATAAGCCATCGGTGGACTCTTCGAATTGTGCTTAGGCGGCCTCTTGTCCTTCCTTTCGTACTGAGCGAATCGGTCAGGTAAAGGTAGCGCAGCGAAATCTTGTCCAGCCAGAGCAGTGATTGCAACCGAGCTGACGTGCGAGATTGACGGGCAAGAACACGACGTCCAAGGTTCTGGACGCAGGATCTCTTGAGGCGCCGCGAAGCGAGTATGAAACCCCCTTGGTCGACAACTGGGGTAACCCTAGGGTGCCGATGAATGGTCGGTACAGAAACTTGTCCACGACCCTCACCTCGAAACTAGCAAGCTATCTTGATATCGATATCGAACATTGCGGAAAAAGGGACTTGGTGAAATAGTGAAAGAGTTCGAACTACACCAGTACATCCGCAGTACTCCTTGCGCCCATAAACGTGAAAAAACGAATTGAAAGCAAAGGGAAAATAAAGCATAAGAGCAATGGCGGAGCTCCTTTTGACAGACAAATACCACCTCCCAAAGGCAACAACAATATGCGACAATAATTCGATGACTGCCATCTAAAGGATTTCGACCTCTTCGTTGTCTGAAGTCTCGTCCCATTCGATATCAGCGAGTGCTGCTTCCGCCTTCTCATGAACCTAGATTCTGAATTAGGATCCTGGAACCATTACCTTATGACTGGGAGGATTATCATACCTCTTTGAGTCCACTCAGCTCCTCCACGTACCCAGGCTCGTTGAGAGCCTTGCGCACAAACTCCCACCCTTGCTCTTCATATGCATTTGTGACTCTTTCGGAGCATGCACTGCAGCACACATAACTCCTGCCTGTTACGGAGATATTCTCAAATGTGGAGAGGAACCCTCGGATCTGGTGAGGAACAAGTCCCAGAGGATGATCACCTCGATCCTCATCTTTGCTCAAGGGAGCTGGCGCCAAGCCTCTCTGTGGGTGTTGAAGAATCGATACAAGCAATTCTACCAAAAGGGCCGAAGCTATAGCTGCAACACCTGGGCGTGTGACAGTGCATTGTTGATCGAGCGTTTGATCCTTGACAGACTTTTTTGGTGGTTAGTTTTGAGATCTGGATATACGAGGGATTGGTCTTACGTTTGCTGGGGCCATAACGTCGTTGCAGAAGTAGCACCCAAGGTCCACTGGAGTGTCATTAAGTGCTACACCGTGGCGCATCACAACGAACGAATCAAATCCCAAAGCCGCGTTCATAACAATTTTCCCGGCTGTTTTCCCCATAACTGTAGGAAGCCAACGAGACTCACGGGTATCCATCAAGAGGAAAATGGCATCGTGTTCATCTATCAGTGCTTGAAGGGCTTCGAAGTCTGCGCGTGTTTTCTTCTCATCAATGATCGGATGACCTGCCATAGGCACAGAAAGAACGTGGCCCTCGGTTTCAACTCCAGGGTATATCTCCTTGAGGGCTTGTGAAGCACGTTGCGCCTTTGGTGCGCCGCCATTTAGACAGTCAACATAGTTGAATAGTGGCTGTCGAACAGGATTGGAGAAAGAGACATTTCCTTGATCCACAAAAGTAATTTTTTTCACACCCCAGCCCTGAAAAAAACATCCATTGTTAGATCTAGTATTCATTTAGGGGATTTATAGGTTGCATCAGGACTATACATACCAGCAGATTGCGAGCAACATAACTTCCAAGTGTACCTGCGCCGAGTAGCAAACATTTAGTTTTCTTGATATCATCTAGATTAAGGTTGGGGCTTATGCGCCATTTCATTAGTTTGAGGTTAAGGTCCACGGATTGATCGGCCAGTCTGTTGGTAGAGAGTCAGCAAATGACCAATAAGAACTGCACCCTTCTTCGATGACGAACTAACCTCGTTGGATCCATGTATTCCGCGAGATTTACTATTCTGCCTGACAACTTCCCAGCTGGATTGCGTTCCCAGCCAGTGATCTTCGGTAGTTGACCTTTAGGCTGCTCCTTGGCTGGTTCGGATCGAGACTGTAGTGAGAAGACCATACTACGCCCTTGGTCACGTTTCGACTGGACATCACGATACCGAAGAATTTGCACCTTTTTAAGACCCCAGCGTTGCCTAACAAGAACGAGTAGATTCCGCAACATCCAGCCCGGTGCTTGTTCGTAATTGGATGGATCCACGAAACAGACGTAGCGATTCTCTAAAGCGGCGCCATCGAAAAAGCCATTCTCGTATTCTGATAAAGACGCTATCCGCCAGACGCTGCTAGTGGAATTGTTGCTCTCTGGTTTCTGCTTGCGAGCTAGGAAAAAGCCTCGTTGTCGGTCATCAGTGCTGTAATTCCATGTTTGTACTGCATCAACAAGAGTGGTGCTATCACTTGAGGACAAATATTCCCCCTGGAGGGTATTTGGATCTTCGGCGGGGTTGGTTTGAGCTTGAGAAGTGGGCGGTAGAGCAGGAACCCATGGCGGATCGGAATGAATGGCGGGAAATGCGAACCAGTACGAGAACTTGTACTTCTTGAGGTCTGCGAACGATAGTATCACAAAGGACGAAAGTAGGGAAGGGCAGGAATAGATAGTGCCATCATTGATAGCATCCCAGATCTATGTTAAATAGTTCAATATCATCAGCCGAGAGGTCCTCGTAGAGCACTGGCAGTAGTTGAGCATTGAATTACGATCCCCTTACCGTTTTTCCAGCTTGGATAATCAGATGCGACTTATCCATATTGCGATATTCTTCGATGGTATTCACATTCTTGATCATACCTTCGGCGCGATAATAACCGGCCGGAGCTCTGATTACTTGGTTAGTTGCGACAGTCGCAAATCTAGAGAAGATCTCGGCCTACTCGTGACAAGCGAGGGAGTTTCCATGTATCTGAATACGACAGGAAGCATTATCGGGGTCTGTGGAGCGAATCTCATAGAGACCTAGGACTGGACGAGCAGCGTCATCTAGCTTATCGTGGTTGATCTTGTGAGAGGCGAGTGCCGTATAGAACGGCAACTCGATGTCCGAAGCAAACGGGGCGTACTGCATATTGCAGACAATCGCCAAGCGGCTTGAAAAAGGATGGATTCGAGCTGTGCTGTAGTAGATGTGGTTATTTAGATGTGTAGATACATGATAGCGGGGGGAAGGGAAGTGGGGAAAAGCGTTGATGTAATCGCGGGTCGCAGAAGTGCGCGAACCGCAGGAAAATCAGGCGCGGCAATCAGGCGCGGTGAACGCGTGATCTTTCCTATCTGAGAAACATCCACAGTCATCACATTCAACTTAAGTCTTAGTCTTAGTCTTAGGCTTACTCTTCATATCTCCGGAGGTCCTCAACTAGTTACAAGGGTTTACTGACGATGCTTATCGGTTTATGTGGAGGTCAGCAGATCACTTTCGTCATATTCATATTCATCCGCCCAAACTAACCCCTCCAAAAAGGTATCTGTGCCGGCAAGCATGAAATTGCCGAGTACCTGATCCAACACCAAGGCTTTCAGCTGCTAGAACTGACCAACCAATCACCGCGCCGCATATCCGATGAACCCGATGATGATTTACGATTTCAAGCATCCCAGGTCGGAAAATCTGGCACTACTCCATCTGAATTCGTCTTTTCAACACCTGAATCTCTTCTGGATTTCGTGACAAAACACTGGCAAGAACGCTGGGTGACCACTGATATTGCCGATGGTACCACTCTTGACCGCTTCATTTTGCGTCCTTTCTTCCTACTTGTCAGCGTTGATGCACCCGTAAGCTTGCGCTGGAAGCGATTTTCAGAACGGTTCGTGTTGCCCTATCTTCAAGTTCCAAATGACAGAAAAAATAATCTAGGAGGAAAGAGAGTCCACTAATTCTAAGGGATATATAGATGCCGACAAAGACAGCTAGATCCGCCTGATCTGGAAAAATTTGTCCTGTGGAATGATCGACACCTTTATGAGAAAGATATCGGGCGTGTCTACCTCACAGATCGAGCTCAAGTTCGTTTATTCAACTCATCATCATCTATTGACGAACTTCATGAGTCCCTGCGTGCTCTCGACCTGGGAGACGAGCAACGTCTTCGACCGAACTGGGATCAGTATTTCATGCAGCTTGCATCTCTCGCAGCTCAGAGAAGTAATTGCATGAAACGTCGTGTGGGTTGTGTTCTCGTTCGTGAACGTCGAGTCATTAGCACAGGCTATAACGGAACACCACGACATCTCACAAATTGCAACGAAGGCGGATGTATGTGCACTCTCTTCTTAAAATCAAATCTAACGTCCAACCCTTGCTAATTATGTGCTAGGCCCTCGCTGCAATCGCGGTGATGGTGGAGGAGTTGGTCTTTCTACCTGTCTCTGTCTGCATGCTGAGGAGAACGCTCTTCTCGAGGCTGGCAGAGAGCGTATCCGAGAGGGTGCAATTCTTTACTGTGATACGTATGTTCATCTATAACACTGTCTTTTTTGTGAGCGCAAATACTGACGAAACCAGATGCCCTTGTTTGACATGTACCGTGAAGATTGCCCAAGTGGGCATCTCAGAAGTCGTTTACTCTCAAGGATACAACATGGATGACGCGGTATGTAATTGCGAGGATGAACTGTTCACTGGCGTTATACTAACGTGTTGAAATTTAGAGTGCGACTATCCTTGAGTCTGCAGGTGTTCGCCTACGACAATTCAACCCGGTAAGCATCATATCTCCGAAATCCAGTATTTGAATTGAATCATTGCTAATTAAGGGGACTAATAGCCATCAAATGGTCTCATTTATCTCCAAGCATCAAGCGAGTCGCATCAAGCATAATGTAGAAAAAAACTACATGAGAAAAGTACTTCAAATCATCTCGAAAATAAGAGGGGTCATACTTGATACATCTCTTTTTCATTACCTCCCTTCTATCTACCTATTAGTTATATCTATATCACAAGTGACATACTACAAGATAGATTATGAATCATAGCCGAAGGTCTACAAAGGTGGATCCCCCCCACTTCGTTCCTCCATTCTGCCCGGCAGAAAACAGAGTGACTCAGCGCGTGAAATAATTTGGAGGGGCTCCTATCGCATTCCCCTCTTAAGCCTTTAACCCCCAATTGCAATTGCTCATTATTCTACAATCCTAATTTAATTGGTCTAGTAGGTTGAACAGCTTTTCACTATGCCTACTGTTCACCTTCTCGACTATGTGGCGGGGAACATCCGCTCTCTGGTCAATGCGATCAACCAGGTTGGCTATGAAGTGGAGTGGGTTAAGACCCCCGAAGATGTGAAGAATGCGGATGTGAGTCTAAACCCATGCGAGACAATTGCCCATTTCACTATGGTTGTGGACTCTGGCTAATCCTCCTGGAATGATAGAAATTGATCCTCCCCGGTGTCGGACACTTCGGCCACTGTCTCTCACAACTCGAGAAGGGCGGTTTCCTTGGACCCATTCGCGAACACATTGCTTCCGGTAAACCTTTCATGGGAATCTGTGTCGGTCTTCAGGCTCTATTCCAAGGCTCCGACGAGGACCCCGAGGTCCCGGGTCTGGGTGTCATCCCCATTCACATCCGCCAATTCGACGACAAGACCAAGAGTGTGCCACACATCGGCTGGAACTCGGCGAAGAACACAGGAGAGGAGGCTGCGAACAAGCAGAGCTTCTACGGTCTGCAACCCGATAGCAAATATTACTACGTTCACTCTTATGCGGCACCCTACACACCGGGTGCCTTGGAGAAGGACGGTTGGTCTGTCGCAACGGCCACTTACGGCGAGGAGGAATTTATCGGTGCGGTCAGCCGTGGACACATCTTTGGCACACAATTCCACCCCGAGAAGAGTGGAGCTGCAGGTCTCCGGGCCCTTCGCGCTTTTCTGAAGGGCGAGAAGCTTCAATCCCTCTCGGAAGAAGTAGCTGCTGGAAAAGCGGATGGCCTGACCCGCCGAGTCATTGCCTGCCTTGACGTGAGAGCAAATGACAACGGTGATCTGGTCGTCACCAAGGGTGATCAATATGATGTTCGTGAAAAGTCCGGAGTGGAAACAGGAGGCCAAGTGCGAAACCTCGGAAAGCCTGTCGATATGGTCAAGAAGTACTACGAGCAAGGAGCCGATGAAGTAACTCTCCTGAACATCACATCTTTCCGAAACTGCCCTCTGGTCGATACACCCATGCTTGAGATTCTGCGACGGGCATCAGAGACGGTTTTCGTTCCTTTGACTATTGGCGGTGGAGTCAAGGACACTGTCGATACCGATGGCACCCACGTTCCCGCGCTGGATGTGGCTACCATGTACTTCAAGTCTGGCGCGGACAAGGTCAGTATCGGTTCAGATGCTGTCTTCGCTGCTGAAGACTACTATGCCGCAGGCAAGAAGCTGAGCGGCCGCACTGCTATCGAGACCATCTCGAACGCCTATGGAAAACAGGCCGTTGTTGTCAGCGTTGATCCTAAGCGGGTCTACGTGGATAAGCCTGAAGACACCCACCACCACACATTGAAAACCGCTTATCCCAACGCGGCTGGTCAAAACTACTGCTGGTATCAATGTACCGTTAAGGGAGGTCGGGAGACCCGCGACATGGACGTGCGTGAATTGGTGCAAGCTGTTGAGGCCATGGGCGCTGGTGAAATCTTGTTGAACTGCATCGATAAGGATGGCAGCAACAGCGGTTTCGACCTGGAATTGATCAATGATGTAAAGGCCTCTATTAAGATTCCCGTCATTGCTTCTAGTGGTGCGGGAGTCCCTGCACACTTCGCAGAGGTCTTCAAGAAGACAACCACTGATGCTGCATTGGGAGCAGGCATGGTAAGTAGATATACTTCCCGAATGAACGATGAAAGGCTGCTAACTATTTTGTGCTAAAGTTCCACCGAGGAGAGTATACAGTGAGTGAGGTCAAGGACCACCTTCAAACCGAGGGATTCCTTGTGCGTCAATTTGAGGCGACAATCTAGGTCATGCAATGCGGACAACCGTGGGCATTCCTTTTGAATAGACGCGATGAACGTTATATAGATTTTATGAAATGAACATTCCAATTTTCTTTATGATTACTTTAGTATTAGATGTGAAAATACATTTCGAGTTTGATGTGAAGGCCAGCACCTGCTTCAAGTATCTAGGCAGCCATACAGTAGAAATATAGAGTTAAATAAGGTCGGTCTATCTGCTTGGCCGAATCCGGAAGGTAGTCACGTGAAAACAATGGCGGGCACTGTGGGCGGTGAGTCACTATGGCTGCTTACGAATAATCTACAGTACAATACAGATAGAGTTATTATGTAGAGACGCAAGAGATATTTGTTTGACCATTGATTGCATTTCATGACCATGAGACCACCTCATCTCTCAGATCACATCAGATCAGATAACAAAATTCGATCTTGATATGATCTATCAAAATCTTAATTCCCCAGGCCGAATGCAAACTAAAAATCTCGCCCGAGTGGGGATATCACGTGATAACATCGCCCAAACTGCCGTCGTCGCCACTTCTCAACCTCACTTCATCCTCTCACCTCACCACCTCGCCATCTTCGTCCACACAGCACCTCCGTGAACGCAGTCGATATCGCGAACCAGTTTCCTATCCCCCATTTCCCCATTCCCGCATGACAAGCGTATTTTTCTCGTGCTAGGCAACCTTCCCAAGGACTCGTTCGAATACCGATCTCGATTCGCGTTTGACAGGGTTTCCCCGAGTGAGGACGGACATTGTCACCGGACTAACTTTGCATTGAAGGTGGTGGTTCTGCGAGTTACAAAGGAACTGGTCCTCTCGTCGTGACTGTTTCAGGGTCAGCGCCGGTCTCTTTCTTTATTACGTTTTCGGCATTTGTATTTTCCATCTGTCTTGAATCATATGCAGTTTGAACTCTCACCTTACATCATCCAAGAGAGAGATTATCTCCAAATCAATCATCCCGAATATCCCAAGTGATAGAAGTGGCTATCCCAGGAATCGGAATCAGCTTACTGTGCTGCCCTTTAAAATCTTGCCCGTGTTGCCCCTCTTTACCCCCTCTCTTGCCCCCTTCCAATCGGCCAAGTACCTGTGTCCGTTCAGCCTTTGCTATCCCTGATTTCTTTATTCTCCTACTCCTGACGCTCTATATCCCTCCCTCTTTCTCATTCCCATCTGTACTCCTGTGATTGCGTTGCACATCTAAAGTTTCCGGTCTGCGTCTCTTTTGAGGCCTCAAGTGCTTGTTGCGCTCACACAGTTCAATACAATGTCATCGTCTGTTCATTTCAAGTTCAAATCCCAGAAAGAGCCCTCACGGGTTACCTTTGATGGTACTGGTATTTCTGTTTTCGAACTCAAGCGAGAGATTATCACTCAGAGTAGACTGGGCGACGGGTCCGACTTCGAACTTTCCATCTACAACGAGGACACTGGAGAAGGTAGGTGACATTGGATGCTTTAACCCTTTTTTTGGACCCTGTGGTTCTGACTGCCAGTAGAGTACGACGATGATACAACGATAATTCCACGATCAACCGCCGTTGTCGCTCGCCGATTACCCGCTGCTCGCCCCGGCAAAGGTGGCGCGGCTCGATATGTCTCCGGCAAGATGCCGGTTAATGCTCGCAATGCCTCTCGCACCGAACCCTCAATCGCTCGCGCAGCACCCGGAGCGGCTCATGCGGTCAACAATAACGTCTTGGAGCTGAACAATGCACAGACAGAAGAGGAAAAAATCAATGCCCTTTTCAATCTGCAGGCTAGCCAATGGAAGGAACAACAACAGGAGATGGCTAAGTAAGTTTGAGCACCGTCATGCCAGTTCAATTTCCGAAATACTTACCAATTGTTTTAGCGCAACGCCTGTTCCATTTGGCCGGGGTAGAGGAAAGCCCGTCAATGTCCCCGATCACCCCCCTCCACCTGGATATCTGTGCTATCGCTGCCGAGAGAAAGGTATGACAATGATCCTTGCCCCTTTTACATATCACTTTTGATCCCAAGACTAACAATTCATCGTAGGACATTGGATTCAGGCTTGTCCGACTAACAACGATCCCAAATTTGACGGGAAATACAGAGTCAAGCGTTCAACTGGTATCCCGCGATCTCTTCAGACTAAAGTAGAAAAACCTGAGTCACTGGCTCCTGATGGATCAACCGACGACTCGAGAAACACAGGAGTCATGGTGAACGCCGATGGAGATTTCGTCATTGCGAAACCGGATAAGGCGGCTTGGGAACTTTATCAAGAAAAGGCCAAGGCGTCTGCGGCCGCGGCTGCCGAGGCAGCTGCTGCGGAGGAAAGCAAGGCTTTGCAAGCTCGGGGTCTAGAATGCCCAATTGACAAGAGGATGTTCTTAGAACCAACAAAGACACCATGTTGTGCGAGGACCTATTGCAATGACTGTATCTCAAATGCCTTGATTGAAAGTGACTTTGTTTGCCCTGGCTGCTCTACGGAGGGTGTCCTACTTGATAACCTTGTTGCCGACGAAGAGGCTGCTTCCAAAATCAAAACATATGAAGCTGAGAAGGCAGAAGCTAAGAAAGAAAAGGAGAAACAAGCTACTAGTCAGGAGGAGACACCGGCTAATGGGGTCGCCAACTCAGAGTCTAAGGGTAGTTCTACACAGAAACAGGGTAGCCCTAGTGCCGAGAAGGACGACGCATCCACAAAGTCAAAGAAAAGGCCTGCTGAGGATGAGGCCTCCCCAGACTCCAATGCCAATGGTGAAAACGCGGCAAAGAAGCCTCGCAGTGATGGCGCACCCGAGCAGACTGCTACCGATGGAAATGCGAAGGACAGCTCCGCCGGTGCTGCAGTCCCTCCTTTCAATGCTCAGATGCCATTCCCTGGCATGATGCCCCCATTCCCCGACTCAGGATTCGGCGGCAACGATGCAATGGGCTTCATGAACCAAATGAACATGGCAAACGGCTTCCCCAACCCAATGGGCCAAGGATGGAATCCCATGAACATGCCATTCAACCCTGCCCAGGCTGGCATGTATGGCGATCAATCGAACGGATTCCCCAACATGTTCAACGGAGATCCCTCAATGATGTTCCCCATGGGCCAAATGCCAATGCCAAATGGCGGCTTTCCAGGTCCAAACATGAACAACTTTTCGAACCAGCAAAGGACTACTTTTGGCGGACCCTATTCACACCATGAAGATTCGGCTTATTTCAGACAACCCGTTAATCCTCAACGCCATCAAGCTCGGAACCGCCGAGTAAGACCGAGCGACTATCGCGAACTATGATGAATTCGAATCGGACAATACTTTGGCGTTAGCGTGGATGCACCCCTGTACAGCCCCAGCATCTTGGTTTTCTTTCCTCCTTTACCCATTTCCGGCTTCATATCTTCTCTCTTCTTTCTCTTTCTTCTTCCCTTTAGAGCGGTGCGCTTTTTCATTATCTTCATTTTTTGAAACAGGTTTCCCTTTTTTCCTTTCTCTTTGCATATCATTTTCTGATTCAAAGTTCCGAGTCATTGTTGTGCTCTCGTGGGACTCAAGTTGCATTTCTACCAATGTGTATTTCTAAATGAGCTGCTTACTACTATGAAGCGGAATCTTACGAATATGAATTCTTTAGTTCTATTGATCCCTTCCTCTTCTCACTGTAAGCCTTGACCCGGGTCCATGCCATACTTCCTGCATAGTCGTGAATTGATCATTACTGGTACAATTGTAGGTAGCCCTTGAGTACATTGTTGTAGTAGTATGTAAACTTCCAAGAAGTAACTAAGTACTACCCTAGGTATACCTACTACTAGTTATCAGAGCGGCTACTCCGGATGTATGCGGGTTACGGCAGCGGGTTCTCACAGCATGCACAAATCCGTGTCATACGAATCATTATGGATTATAGGATGATAATATCCGAATTCATTTTGGAAAATAGAAGAAGGGAAACAAGGAGTACATACATTTACAAATCAAAAAGAACTTGAAAGAGAGAGTATTAAATCGACCATACAGAAACCAGATTCCATGCACGGACTCGATCAGGTGATGCGGGTGGAAATGAAGTCCACCGCCAATCCCCAGATCCCATCTCACTTTCAACTCATATCACAAATCACATATTCCCCCCCATCACTCATCTTTTCAGATTCTCTTCTCATCCCACCACCATTTCGAATCAACATCAGTCATGGCTAATTACCTGAATCATCAAAGTAGTAGTAGTAACTACAATCAAATGACCCGATTTCTCGACCAGGATGCCACAGCGCTGGCCAGCTGCTACTCCGTTGACTCAACCTCCCAGGTCCATGGCTTCCACTACTGCACTACGCTGGGCGCCGGTATGTAGACCCAAAATTCAACACTCCCATTCTGCACATTCCTCTCTCCATCATTGCCCCTCTTCCCCCCCCCCTCTCTCATCTCTGTGTGCGTATCTGTACCTATACTAACCTATACCGTCCTGCAGGAGCACAGTGGTGTCCCTGAGGTCCCTTCGGGGCCTAAAAACTCGCTTCAAAGCCCTCTCCCCTCTCGTCCCGCCGGCGAGATCAGCTGGCCCGGTGCCTGCAACTACAACTACCGGGCCGAGTACAAGGGAGAGGCAATGCACACCATTCCGGAGGAGTGTGAGAGACTCTTCTGTGACAAACTGTCTGCGACTTTCCTTGGTGAGGGGATTGATGCCGACCAGGAGTCACTGGGAATGGGTGCGTTTACTCAGAACAACCCCCGAGCAAGGCACCTTAACACGGGCATAGACGGCTACGGACTCGAACTCGGGCACGATCGGATCCAGAAATGGGTTGAGGTCTGGGATTATGCTGGCGATGCGATATATCGTGGTTTTGTGACGGACGTGAATCATGAGCAGACGCTCTTCGTATTTTTCGAGGACGGGGCCTTGGGTCATGGTCTTAAATCTGGGTACGTTGTTCTTCTTCTTCCCACATACCCCGGATTCTTTTCAAAATAGTTTCGTGGGGACTTTTAACTTCCCATATGGCTAACACTTTTCTTTAAACTGTTAGACTACTCGCTCTATTCGAACTCGCCGGCGCAGATGCCTTCGACTGTTCGCAAATAGTCGCCTGCGTCAAGCGCACCCAACACACTGACGAAATGGAACTCGTTCGCAGTCTTGGATGGTGCGGATTCAGCCTCACGACCCTCGAGCCGTGGTCGGTACCAGGTAGCTCTGGTCCATTCCTGAGCTCTAAGTGGCTATTCCTGGCTGCTGAAGTATAAGATGTTTGACGATGTGAACACATTCGTTCTTTTTCCTTCTTCTCAGTCACGGTCAAAATTGCGCGCTGCCTTTCACTTATTTCTACGCTAACGATTATGGTCTTTTCAATTATCGATGCGATATAAGCCTGGAGTTGTCCTTTGGGTTGTTCTGTTCTTCTTGTCTGTTGATGCGTGTTTAGCTACATTCGAGCGATTAGTGGCTATAGCCTTCAAACTGAAACTTTAATCAATTTATCTTTTTTCATCAATTTTCTATTTTGCCGGTTCTAGTGTGATGTGCCTGGATGGTTCAATGTAATAATTCTAGGTGCTACTCCAGCATCTGAGGCATCCTTGGAACTTGAGGTCTTGAAACATGCGGAATAAGATTACCCCATCCATTGATGATGCCTTCAACTTCTGTTGATACTGTACTGCTATACTCACCTCTTGAATTCGCAACAATCAACTTCAGGACCACCACACTGTAAGTGCATATTCTATATATTCTAAAATTCCCACATAAGTAATTGATCACCATCAGCCTTACCCCAAGTGGGACTCCCATACTATACTAAGGCACTTTAAAGCTGCCCAAGCTTGGCGATAAGATAAGCAGGTATGACGATAGCAGATGGGACATCTCATTCCAATGATATAGTCCTAGAAAACAACCTCCCTCCTTCATCCCTTCTCTGCCTTCTCCCTCCTCATCTCCCATCTAACCATGTCCAAAGACCAAACCAAAAGATTCATCTTCCCCCGCTTCCTCCTCCCCTCCCCACACCCCAAAAAACAACCTGATCCTCAGCCTACCGGGACCGGCACCGGAACAGTATCAGGATCTACAACAAGCTCCTCCCCACCCACAAAATACCTAAACGGCCACATCTCCTACCTAAGCTGTTCAACCTGCACCGCACACCTGTGCCTAACCTCCCAAATAATCAGCAAAGGCTTCACAGGCCGACACGGCCGCGCATATCTCGTATCCGCCGAACCCCTCACAAGCGCCGTCTCCGTCAGCGCATCATCATCCGCAACAGCATCCTTGCCAAATACCACTCTCGGCCGTGCCGTGCCACGCCAACTAGTCACAGGCGCACATACTGTTAGTGATGTGAGTTGTGCGTTTTGCGCGAGTGTGCTGGGCTGGAAGTATGTTGGTGCTGAGGAGGAGTCGCAGCGGTATAAAGTAGGGAAGTTTATTTTGGAGACCAAGAAGACGATGGCGACGGCTTGTTGGGAGGGTGGTGTCACCTCTGATGGATTGGGCTTGGAAGCATCCTCGGAGGAGACAGAGCTTCAAGTTGTTCAGCGTGGTACCACAGCAGGGAGAGAGAGGGAAGACGACGAGGCTGTTCAATGTGCGGATGTCGAGTTTGATAGTCAGGACGAGGATGAGTGTGAGGATTTGTTTGCTGGGATTTGGAGCTCTGGGCTTGCGAGTCGGAGGCGGAGTCGGAAGGTTGAGCGGAGACCTACGATGTTTGGGATGTCGTGAGGATGTTCTTCGTGCTTCGGTTTTATACTAGGTCTTTGGGAGGTCGTGTGGTTCCTCTTCATTGTCACCATTTTCTTCATTTTCTTCCACTTCTTGTTGGTTTTTGCCTTTGCTGTTCACAATATGATACCCATACCCCATCCATCATTCGTTACTAGTTTAGCTAGCTTGTCTTATTCTGCATGATACTACTGCAATGTGCACTTAATCAACATACTTATGATCAAATCCGTGTTGAACTGACTTTGGGTAAAGCTTTAGATCCACATGGATCCATTAACAGAGTGGGATTTTGAGAAAGTGGTTAAATAATCAAAAAAGGTAGTAGGTATGAAATGATCCCCAACGCCTCGGAATACCAGATTGTATCATTGTTCATCGACACGAGCACGCTTCGTACCCTCTTCCACTGAAGGTTCGTCCTCGGCCGGGCGTTTTGATGACTGCTGAGCCGGCTGGCTGGCGGGTTTCCGGCGGACCAGAGAAGAAAGATCCGTTGCGCCCTTGCTCGCGGCGTCAAGACTAGCCTTCTTATCTGTGGCGGATTGGCCCACGATTGAACCGAGGATACCTTTGAGCATGGCTTCATTGCCCTTGTCCTCTTCCTCGAGTGACACGGGTGACCGATTCAGGTCAATCAGCTGCAGCAAATGTTAATATATGTAGTTCACGGATAAATAAAAAGAAGGGAAGAACATACTCGTTGCTCCATATCAGCAATGATCTCCTTCACATTGGAGATCTTCCGCTTCGCCGCAGTGACCTTATCCTCCTCCATATCCTTGTTCGCCTCCAGGGTTTGTTCCTCACTAGTCATGCGGACCTTGCAGCTCTCAATGGCACGCTCCATGTGTGTCGCGGCTTCTTTGCGCATGGCCTCATCTATCGTCTTAGGTCCCTCTTCCTCTTCCTCTCCTTGTTGCGCAGAGGCAAACTCAAGAGCAAGAGACAATTTGTAATGGCACTCCGCCACAGAAGGGTCCTCGAACGGAACCAGCGCATTCCGAAGATCAAGCGCAGTTCGCAGATCAGTCACTGCATCTGAGAACCGCTCGGCCTCCAAGGAAATTTCAGCTTGGAGATCATAGGTATCTGCAAGGCGTTCCTTGATGTGCTTAATATTCTCCGGCAACTCAGTAGATTTGCCCTTGCCGGTATCCTGTTCCTCCGCATCTTCCAATTTCTTCAAGTAGAGAACGCGTGCCAGATCCAGGACCTCGAAAGCATTGGCAAAATCATCCTCGTCTTCGTCCTCGCCCTCCTCTTGTCCCTCACCATCTTCCTCCTCCTCATCCGAACCAACAAAGTTCTCGTCGCCAGTGAACTGGAACAGAGGCTTCGATTGCGCGGGCCCAGAGTCTGTGTTGGTAGACTTGGAATTCGAAATGGCATCTTTAATCAATCCCTCGCTTTTGGGAGCAGCTTTGGCGGGAGCTGGTTGCTTAGCGGCGTTATTTGATTCACCCTGAGGCTCACCAGCCACCTTGGATCCTAGCACATCACTCTTGCTGACGGCCACATTATAGAGGGATTTGCCATAGGCGTAAAGTAGATCTGCGTTCTCGGGCGATAGGTCTCCATTCAGCTCGGCCTGGACTTCGGCAGCTTGCGAATAGAGCTCCGAGGCAGCATTGTGGTCTTTGGACGCATCTTTGGCAGCGGCGCGGGCGATGAGATCGTCCAGCTGGGCGCGACTGGCTTGCGACGGGACCTCGGGGACTGTAGTCGCAGGTTGTTGCTCTGCTTCAGCCATGATGGGAGAGTGTGTTATATTCGATTTGTGTATGCTTGTAATGTGTGTGCAAAAGGGTCGGGAGTCAGAGTCGAGAAAGTAAGGTTGGACTGAAGATTGTGTTGTGTTCACAAGGTTGTGCTTAATGGAATTTGCATTTGCATGGAAAAGGAAGGAGGTTGGTTATCGATAAGAGGAAGTCGCGCTCGGCGCGCGTTCTGGGCGTGTCACGCGTTTCACTCCGCTTCTCACCTTCAACCTCAACTTCATCTTCAACTGCAACTTGAACTTCACGGGTGCATTACAGGGATTGGGTGATCTTTGGAACGTGCTGAGAACTGTTGTATCAGTTAATATCACTCATCGGGTCAATTATTCGATTGATTGTGCTAAAATTCCTTGACCGTTTAATCTTCAATACGACATAGTGCGTTCCCGAACGACACAATGGATCCCACATCTACCCCTCGGCATACAGATCGATTCAAGTTGGGAGGAAATGATCCAATTCCTTCGTCCTCGCCGGCATTTGGAACTCCGGCACGGCCGTTCCGCATGAATAAGTCCCATGCGCCACCTGCCAAAACATCCATCTTGCCAATCTTACTCCCTCCATCAACCCTCCGCCCAGTTGCTTTTCGAACATTCACTCGCAAACACAATCTCACCATTTCATCCTCGGCACTGCAGACATTAGCATCTTTTGTGGGCAAGAACTGTGGCTCTGGTTGGCGAGAAGAAGGCTTGGCCGAGAAAGTTTTGGACGAAGTTGCGAAAATATGGAAAAGGGCCGGAGGAGGCGTCATTGTCGAGGAAGGGAAGGGTGCCTCGCTCAAAACTATCCTACAGACCTTGGAAGGAAGTATGAGTGGAGGCCGGGTCATTGCTGGCAAAACCCCCCAGGACAGCTCCGCAAAGGTTGCAGGTGTGGGTGCTGATGTTGGACGGATCGACTTGAACAATGATCATTCACAGGGCTCTTTTACGTCGAGAACCGCTGATAATGAAGAGGACGAGTCGCAGCTTTCAAACCATCCCCGTCATTGGTTGAAAATCATTGAAGCCTTTGACCTTCCTCGTCTGACCTACAACGTCGACAAGAAGTATTTTGAGACTCTCAAGTCCAAGCCTTCGCTCTTCCCACTTCCTTCACACAAGACTTCTCTTTTCAGAGATAGGTACAACCTAGTCTACCAAAGATTGCTTCGCAATGAGTCTTTCCAAAGCTCTTTGGGTATCGCGGGTGTTCCTTCTCTGCAGCGCTCCTCCTCGAATCTGGCTGCCGGACAGTCCTACAAATTAACACCAGTTGCAAACTTGCTGGGTCGGAGTGGTACGTCCCATCTTATTTTGGGACTGCTGACGACGTCTCCTACCGGTGATCTAGCCCTGGTGGACCTAACGGGAACGGTGTCTCTTGATTTGAGCCACGCAAGAATGATTCCCGAAGACGGTGCTTGGTTCGCACCGGGCATGATTGTGCTGGTAGATGGAATCTACGAAGAAGAGGAAATGGTCAAGGGAGCAGTACTAGGAGGCAACACCGGCGTTGGTGGTTCCATTGGCGGTCATTTTGTTGGAGTGTCTATCTGTGGTCCGCCATGTGAGAGACGAGATATCTCTCTTGGAACAGGAAATCGCCAGGGCAGCGGTGAGCTGAGCTCAAGTGGTGGATTTGGATGGGTCGACTTTTTAGGAATTGGCAGCGAGCGTGCACAGGGAGCACGAATGAGGAGAATCCAAGAGAAATGCCTCCATGTCGACCCGGAAAAGATGGAGACCTCACCTCCCCGATTAAAACTTGCCGTGATGAGCGAAGTCAATCTCGACAACATGAAAACCCTCGATGCACTTCGAAAGATCTTTACTTCCTACAATGATCTTTCACTACACGAACGACCTCAAACATTCGTCCTGATAGGAAACTTCGTCCAAAAAGCCATCATCAATGGCGGAGGCCGAGCCGGCAGCATCGAATATAAAGAATACTTCGACTCCCTCGCCGTAGTCCTATCCGATTTCCCAGCCCTGCTACAACACTCCACATTCGTCTTTGTCCCCGGAGACAACGACCCTTGGGCCGCAGCATTCTCGGGAGGCGCATCATCAACCATCCCCCGCCACCCAATCCCCGAACTATTCACATCCCGAATCAAACGCGCCTTCACAACCGCAAATTCAGAAACAGACCGATCAAACACCCACTCTTCCGAACCCGCCGGCGAAGCAGTCTGGACCTCAAACCCAGCCCGTCTCTCCTGGTTCGGTCCCGTGCACGATATATCAATCTTCCGCGACGACATCTCAGGTCGATTCAGACGCAGCGCAATAAATACCAAGACAGATGCAGACGAACCAGATGCAACGATGCACGAAGCCCTTGAAAACGACACAGTCTCTGTAGACGCTGATGCAAGCAATGGATCTAAACCAGACGCCGTCTCGCCTGCTGCACTTATGGCGCGCAGATTGGTCAAGACTGTTCTGGATCAGGGTACTGTTTCTCCGTTCCCGTTGACGAGTCGTCCTGTTCTCTGGGACCATGCCTCTGCTGTTCAACTATATCCGCTTCCCACGGCCTTGATCCTGGCTGATGCTGAAGCGTCTCCTTTCTGCATGACTTATGAAGGTTGCCATGTTATGAACCCGGGACGACTGCTTCCGGAGGGTAATGTGCCGACTGTGCGATGGGTTGAATACGATGTCTTGCGGAATCGGGGTAAAGTGCGAGAGGAGCGATACTAAATCGCCTGGCGGGCAGTACACTCCATTGAAAGGCCCTTGCAGGCTTCTAGCTTAGGCTATACCATAAAGCTTGACTAGCTATGCCGATGGCGATTTTGATGAGCAAATAACCTAGACATAATATCTACGAAGATAGAATGAAATGAAGCTACGAAACCAAAGTACTCTTTTTAGTCTTAATTCCTTTCCCTGATTTAGAAATTGTGGAATATGCATGCATTTCACTGTGGAGAATCTAAGAATACAATTCATGAAGGCTTCGAGAAACAGGCATAAGAAGCCGGCTCCCAGGATTAGACATCCTCCTAGAACACTACAACAAACAAAGTTCCCTCTCCAAAAGAGAAAACCATGGGGGGAATTTTTTAATTAAAAAACAGAAGAAAAGAAAAAGAAGTCAGAAAGATAGAACAAGATGAGGCAAGGCTTTAATCAATTGTTATCACATCGGCATTTCCAATCACGGAATTATTCTGCGGCAAAGTCTCGGGCTTTGGCACAGGGACGGAAGAAACCTGAATCACGTCGGGTTGTTGTTGTTGTTGTTGTTGTTGTTGCTTGGTTGCCGCTGTTTCTTGTTTGATAGGTTCGGGTGGACAAGTACCAAGGCAACTGTTTAATTTGGCGAGGAGATTGCCTACTTTGTCCAAAGTTGACAAAGCGCCGTCGCCCACGCCTTGCCAGCCATCGCCTTTAGAGTCGTATATTTGTTCTTTCACCATAGCTGAGACTTGACTTTGACCAGATGACCCTGCCACATTGAAGTCTTCCAGGCACCATTTTGTTTTCCCTTGCTGCAGCCGGACAGATAATCGGAAGCGCGCCTTGCGGGTATAGTTGATCTGGAAAACGGTGGGACTCCGTACGATAACGTGGACCGGCGATGATGTTGGTTGCTCTGACTTCGTGATCTGTTCCAAACTGTGTAGCAAGGGGAATGTGTCCGCGATAGATCCGAGGGCAGACTCGATACCCGATTCGGAGAACCGTTCGTTTAAGGTCACAGTGAGTGATTCTTGGATTCGACGGTGGGGACTTGGGCTATCGAATTCAATCCTCAACGAGAGACGGAAGAGGGGATTGGGATTTGACAACACGCTCGATACGTCAGTATAGGTTGCTGGCGAAGGCCCTGAAATATTGGTACTGAGTCGGGCGGAGAGACTATGATCTTTGCCATATGAGAATGAGATCTGTGACAAAGACAAGGCTCGAGGCCGCATGCCTTTCTGAAGAAGGGATTGAAGGGCATAGAGAACGCAGTCCAGCCGTTGGAGCTTTTCAAGGAGACTGATAAGCGCAGATTGACCAACAGGCACAAGCAGACGAATCGCAAACCCGGATCCTTTTTCTTGTACAACCAGCGATGGGTCTGTGCTAGAGATAAGGGAAACAAGAGCCTTGATGCCGAATCGAAGCGAGCCGTAGGCAACTAGAATCGCTGAATGGCTCTGGCGATCAATTCCCTTGAAGGAGAGGCGGATTGAGTCTCGCAAGTAGGATCCCTTTTGCAGTGCCGGTGGCAGTGCAAGCCGGAACACGGATGGGATTGCGTTGGCCTTGTAGCTGAAGACGAGATCTGGTACTTCGAGATTCGGCCCCAATCGTAATTGCTTTAAGGGTGGATAGAATAGTGCACCCGGCAAGTCTGCCAAGCATCGAGCGTTGGCATAAATTGCCAGAATCCCCGACAACGAATGAACTAACTCGGAGCAGGCGGAGTAGTCAAACTTTTGCGAGGGCATCAAGTTATCACTGATGGGATGGGCCGATGCTGAGCTCTCTTTCATACCATATGACGGTGGCACAATACGCGCCGTCTCTGATGGTCGGATTTGAACGAGCCACCATCTATCACCATCCATGCTGCTTGTCGCGGCAACGACCCAGCGTCGATCCCAATGCTGGTGGGTAAGGAAAGCAGAGCGCAAAGTGTTTGGAGGGAAGAGACGACGAACGTCGGCACCCAGACCTCTTTGGCTGATACTTTCAAGGCCAAGCGGTTTCGTACCTGACTCGATCTGGTTGACTGCGGTGTGGCATCTCAGTCGAGTGATCCGTGAAAGAATTTCCTCAATGGCAGACTTGTGTTGTCGCTCAACCTCGGGTCTCTCCAGCGTGCTGGAGGGCCCAGACAAGGTGATGGCTCCTGACAAAGGCTCAATGGAGACTCGAAGAGACCGTGACGCGGTCAGTTGAACGTCGAGACAGCAGTCTCCTGGCTCAGTTTTTGATAGTTGGGCACGAAGTGATAATTTATGAGTAGCGAAAAGTAGGTTCTTCTTCAAGGTGGTAAAAGCGGTAGCGAGGAGGTGTGATGTATGTAATGCGATGACGCTTCGTAGAATGCGCTCAAGGGAGAGATTAGTAGGGTCAAAGCTGATATTATCGCTGTTGACTTTCTGGCCATCTCGAATCCAGCGAAGAGCAAGAGATGAAACCTGGCGATTGCTCTCATCGGTATTGCTGCGAGGTCCTCGTTGAACACCGATTTCCAACCAGCTTTTGGGGCCAGCCCTCGATGGCCAGTACTGAACAACCAATATTCGGTGCAGCAACTCAATGCGCAACGAATCTGACCACACGCCTCGTGCAAGTTCTGTAGCTTGTCGATGGAGGGTGCTTATCTTATTCGTGAGAACCAGGCCGTGTAGGAAATCAAAGCATCCTGACAGCCCTTCATTGCGGAGAATTTCGTTTACTTTGGCATCAAGTTCATTGAAAATCCGGCCTTTCGGGATTGGAGACGAGGGGGAGAAGTTGAATCGGATGTCCACAAAGAAAAATTGTGATGTCGTTGTTTCTTCTGCAACCGCAAGATCAAGTTCAAATTCACCGGGCACTGTGAATGTAACTCGACCGTCATGTATGCGATAATTGCGTAAAGAATGTGGTACTTCATCGTATACCGCTAATCGAATGCTGATGATGCGATTAATCTTTCGCAATTTCTTGAGCGTTGACCGAGCAGTCAAGGCCTTGGGTGGTTTGTAGCCGAACTAAAATTAGACATATTAGGAATTCAACGCAACCTACAATGAATATAGATGTTGGAGAGACATATAAACAACTTACATCTGGTAAAGATGCCACCCGGCCCTTTGAGAGAATCTCAAGGGCCGTTTTCAGATCCGGGTTCGCAACCTGCGCTCGAACGAGATCTCGTTTCATTTCACCCACATATTGGACCGCTGAAGAGTATGCTTGGTGCCTTGTACGAATGAATCCTTGGATATCAATAAGTCGGCTAACCTCCGCAGCCTGTCGGCTCCACTGGGAGAGAACCAGAAGCTTGATAAACTCGGCCCTCTTGGCGTGTGCAAAATCGAGAATCCGTAACTTTTTGTGTACATTTTCCGACGACTGGTTCCCTGCAGTTCTCCCATTTGTCATTGCCGTCGAAGATGAATCATGGGGCACTTGAATTGCTGCCAATTCAGTGATAAGCTCCGAAAGATCGTTCCAACATTGCTGCACAGCTCTGTTTACGAGAGTACCGAACGGGAAAAATCCTTGCGTGATATGAGGAATATCAAACGGCGCAGAATCGGAATCTGCGGCCTTGCGGATAGGTACTTTTGTTGGTTGGCTCAAAGCATCGAGATCTCTCCCCACGCCGTTTACCAGGACCGGCCCGTTGGTGGCAGCAGGATGTTGATTGGTCTTCTCATGGTTACCGAATGAACCCGATGCACCATTGACTGCCTGGTTGGGAGCCGGCCTTTGCACAGATCCCTCATTATTGGCATTGTCCATGATGACGCCGGGCATGTCTAAGGGAATTGCCTGACCGGAATGTGGTGGTTCAGGCGCCTTCCCCTCCTGGGCCTTCTGCGCGGTACAGAACAAGCGACTTGGTCGTGTCGCTTTCCTGAGATCGAAACAGGCAGCGCCGGGGGGAGGAAGGAGAAGCTGGGGCGTAAAAGAAGACTAGGCAAGAAAGACGTTTTCAACCCAGTGCCCATGCGGTATCACTAGCCCCCAATCACAATGGCCACGGGCATAATCAAGACAGCCGGCGCGCTATCGGAGCTTCGGCTGAGGGTGCAAAGAGGTGTGGAGAAAGTACGGCGCCTTCGAAGATGAGGCCGTTCGGGTTGCGCCTGCGATAGGTCGTTGCGTGATACGTCCGGGATCGAGAGAAGGGCGTCCAGGAAGATGAGAGAGTTGTCGCGGAGAAAAAGGCTAGACGATAAATCCAAGGAGCGTAGGAGTGAGGGATATCGTGGGTTCACAAAGGAAGGAGGGGGTGGAGGAGGAGAGAGAGTTGGGGATGTCAGAGATGCAACAATAGACCCCCAAAAGGTGATTGAATTGTGAAAGCGCGAGGCGCACGTCCCTTGGCGGCCTTAGTGCCTTTGTATGGTAATGTTGTAACGTGGTCGTATACTCATATTAAGTTCTAAGCGGGGCGGTACAATATATGGTACTGTAACTTTCCCGGAATGTCACCCGCATGACCTCACCATCTCCCAGTGATCCTCTTTCTTCATGGAGCTTGCTAGCTCCCTGTCGAGCTCACGATTCTTCACCAAAAACATATACCGAAATGAGTCACGATGAGGAGGAGGCCGAGAGGGTCTCTTTCAGGTCTTTAGAGACTGATACCAGTCCAACTAGCAAGAGGGAGCTTGCAGGCTGGTATTGCTATGGCTGGGCTGCGGAGGTGTTTACTGTCTGTGCAATGGGTACGGTACCTGAGATCGACAGCCTCCCCCCTCCTGCATAGGTTCCCATTCCTGACCATAACTTCCACTTAGGATCATTTCTCCCGATCACATTAGAACAACTAGCTCGAGATCAGGGTGTTCTTCTTTCAGATAAGACAACCCCGTGTAGTCTGACCTGGAATCCTTCCAAGCAGACACCGCCCAAAGGAGCTGGTTATAGCGTGCAGTCCCCGGGGACTGGTCAATGTATTGTCTATATTCTAGGTGCTGAGGTAAATACCGCCAGCTTTGCCTTGTATACATTCTCTTTGAGCGTCCTGGTGCAGGCAATCCTTATCATTTCTATGTCCGGGGCCGCCGACCATGGAAGCTATCGCAAGAAATTGCTCGTCATGTTCGCCTATATTGGCTCTATAGCCACCATGCTTTTTATTGCTGTGATCCCCCGAATCTATATAATCGGGGCCCTCCTTGCCATCGTGGCAAATACATGCTTCGGTGCCTCCTTTGTGCTGTTGAATTCGTTTTTGCCCGTGCTCGTGCGCTATCATCCAACGATGCTCCAAAAGGGTAGAGAGGAGCAAGATCGTGTCTCGTCAGGGAATGGTGCATCAGTCTCGAATGGGGATCATGAAAACCCCGATTCTTCGACGCCTCTACTGCAATCCACTACCGGGAACGAGAGAAAGGCAGAAGATACAGTGACATCCCTGGAACTTAGTCTTTCCACCAAGATATCATCTAATGGGATTGGAATAGGCTACATTGGAGCTGTAATTCTGCAGATGATTTGTATCTTCGTCGTCGCAACAACACATCAAACGACCTTCTCGCTCCGTCTTGTTTTGTTTCTCATCGGGATGTGGTGGTTTTTATTCACCATTCCCGCAACAGCGTGGCTGCGTCCACGGCCCGGCCCGCCTCTTCTGGGGCCAGATGGCAAACCTCTTGATTCTTGGGTAGCATATATCACGTACGCCTGGAAGTCCCTAGGCAAAACAGCAATGCGTGCACGGCGTCTGAAAGATATTCTTCTCTTCCTCGCCGCTTGGTTCCTTCTCAGTGATGGGATTGCCACTGTGAGTGGAACGGCAGTTTTGTTCGCGAAAACTCAGCTGGACATGAAACCCGCAGCCCTGGGGCTGATCAACGTGATTGTCATGTTTGCCGGTGTTCTTGGGGCATTTTCTTGGAGCTATGTATCACGTTTACTTGGGCTGCGCTCCTCGCAAACTATCATTGCATGTATCATTCTGTTTGAGCTAATCCCCCTATATGGAATCCTTGGGTTTGTTCCATCCGTGCAGCGACTTGGCATTGGCCTTCAACAACCATGGGAGATGTACCCATTGGGAGCTGTCTATGGACTTGTGATGGGCGGTTTGTCCTCCTACTGTCGCAGTTTCTTTGCGGAATTAATCCCACCTGGATACGAGGCTGCATTTTATGCTCTTTATGCAATCACAGACAAAGGGTCCAGTGTTTTTGGACCTGCGATTGTCGGCGTTATTGCCGATCGTTATGGCGAAATACGGCCAGCCTTTGTGTTCCTGGCGATTCTCATCATCTTGCCACTCCCGCTGATGCTACTCGTTGATGTCGAGCGTGGTAAACGAGATGCTCTCGAGCTAGGAGCCGAGCTCGATCATATCTCGGAAACCACTGGTTATGGGACTATCTCCAACGGATCACAGGATGTAGCGGGAACTGAGGATGTCGCTCGCAACATGTAGATCAATTTGGAACTAGGATATACCCTCCATCTTTCTCCAATTTTTCGGGTCTTTTTTATCAAATACTATATTAGTATGTCTACCTAGGTAGCTCTGTTAGAACTATTTTCTTATGGCAATTTTACCATACCAACTTGAATTATTGTCGCTGTCTCTTAAATCATCATACTCTGCGAGTAGTCTTGTACTGTTAGTACTACTACTGGCAGGTTTTGGGATTGCTTCCACGCTTGGGCTGCTGGGTAGAAGACCACTGTGGTTCCAGTGCCGAGCTCAAGTTATTTGTTTCTTTTCAATTTTTTGGAATTTGTGTTGCTAGCAGAAGGATACTACGTCTTATACCAAGTTCCAAATGCTAGCAATTCACAGCCACAAACACCTGGGCAGCCTCTTGATCTACTTTCCAACTACGGGCCCATAGTAGCTTGTATCAGCCCGAGTCTTCAACCTTGCTATGCTAGTACTAATACAATGTATAATCAGAAATCTAAGACTGAAACTTCAACCCTTCAGCTATATGCACCACCCGAGTGTCCTCATCCTCATCCGCCAATTCCTCACGCCCATCCGAGTCATAATAAAGACCTCTTTCCCGAAACAACGCCCATCCCACCTCACTCATATGCGTCGCAGTATTATTGCATCGATCCACACCAATCTGATAAAACCGCTGACACCAGAAGAACTTCTCCCGTTGACCCAGATCAACAAATGCCTCGACAATCGTACTCATAGGCAACAGCACAGCATGAAGACCAAATGCACCCATATCATCCTGTGCACAGAACGGTATACACAGACAAGCCCGGTCAGCGTACATCTCCAGTCTGCGGTAGTGATAATCATAGTGATCGAGCTCGAGATAGAGTTGGGCACCCTCACCCACTTGCCTCCGAGTCTGCATCTGCATCTGCATCTCCATCTGCGATGGAGAAGACACCAGTCGAGCCCTGACCTTATGTATTAATTTCAGCGTAATAATCATCATAGATGAGTGCCAGATATGATAGATCGCCACATCGAGCGAAGTAAATAGATACGCTCGACCGAATAGTGGATCCGTCATTGGTAACGATGGTGTCAGGATTTGACCCGGTGCAGCGTGTGAGCGGGCATCACCTATCCTGCTAACTTGGAACCATTGTAGCCATCTTCTTTCGAGAGCTAGGCATTGCGAGAGGAGGGATTCGAAGACACTTCTATCTTGGTTTGACTGGATTGCTGCGTCTATTGCGGCGTCGATGGGTTTGGAATCGTCGTATATCTCGACGAATCTCTCGTAAAGTGTTCGTTCTGGGGCTGGTACTATGTCTATTTCTTCTTCTTGGTTTGTCGGGGCCCCTGTTGCTGCTAGGTACTAAAAGAGAAAAGCGGAGGAAAGGGTCAGTTTAGGGTTCTAATAAAAAAGGCAATGGGGGGGGGAGGTACAGACTCTTGACATTCTCGAGTGATTAGCATAGATTGCGTCTGTGAGGGGGGTCTCCTCTATCATAGGACGACAATAGCCTAGTATTTTATTTGTGCCTTCAACATGTGCAAAATAAGCTTGAAGATGCCGGGGACGGTGGATTTTCTGTGTCAATAGTAGTTAGTAGGAGGGACTCGGACTAGTACACGACCAAGGGACTCCAGCCAGTCGCTACTTGGATTTTCAGGTCGATGGTATTCTGCGCAATCTCACCTCAGTTTCTTGGAACATGACCGCAGTGTAAATAATCTCATTATCAAAAACACCACGTTGTATTCTGTCCCGCAAAAGCCGAATCGCTTCTGTATACATTTGCAATCCGTAATTGAACAGCTGAGCATCATTTTTGCTTTTGCCGATGTATATGGAAGATATCGCAGAAATGGCTTTCTCCATCATGATAGACTTTCGAGGAAGTGACGCAAATCCATATATAAGGAATTGCCAATAGTCTACCTGGGAGACACGATCATGTTTGGGGAAGTAGAGATCATAGTAGATTGCGAAAACCTGCATGCGCGCTGCGGGTCGGTGGAAATGTTCTGACTGATTCAGCAGCTGCCAGTGCTTGAAGCGGGCATCTTGAATTTCATCTTGGCTCTCCGAGTCCCCGTCAGACGCGTATGGAGGGCTGTAATTGCCAGAGCTCTGCTGAGGGTGGATGAACATTCGATACTTGTGGTGGATGAACATGGTATGTTCTTCGTAACCAGGACATACATGTCCTCTTTTCAAGCATGTCGCACATTGTGGCTTTTGCTCGTCACACTAACTTCCGAGACGCGCTTAGCTTTGCCATGTACGTGCCAGTGGCATCAGGAAGGATCATATCAACCGACCTTGACTTTTCTCTTTCTGCAAGAGATGCAGCCCCCCGATTTGAATGGAGTGCCACCCATTTTTTCGCTATATGTGGCTGACAGCCTTATTGACTCGTAGTAGCCGTTCAATGCCGAAAGTATCGGACAATTTCAATTTGGACCGCACAGGCCGTCACCTTATTAGGATGACGATCTTTCAGTCAGACAAGGGTCCTTTGACGTCAGAGAGAGAGAGAGCCAATCGGTATATAAATTGGGCGTAATTCTGAGCTAAGATAACCGGTAAAGAGCTCGGATTACGCCAGCTGTTCGAGGAAAAGAAAGTATACCACGATCTTGATTGGCAGGAGTGGTGTTGTAGAATATGGGTGGGCTTGGTATACACCCCTGTGCGTATCTGCAGCTGGACCCCTGACCCATAAACCCTAAGTAGGCCCCACACCGCCCTATCATTTTTGTTGTATGCTACATACTAGACACTTGAACATGAAGGAATAGATCATGAAAACGAGACTGTTGAGCGAAAGTCATATTTCCCAGAGATCCCATAGTACTACTATAGCACCCTACCATAAAGTATCATCCCTACGGCAGCCTATGGTAGTTCTCACTATCGTACACAATCCATGAACCTTATCCTAAACACCAGACATCACCAACGCCCATACAAACTCTCAACAAACAAACCTAGTAAAACAATCGGAACGGGTCACACAAACAAGGACTACTCAAGCTTTAGCCACAGGCGACGAGTTCTTCTCCGCCTCAACAAGGGCCTCCAAAGCATCCTCATCATCAAACTCATCAGCCTCAGGGGCAGTCTTCACCTCCACCTTTTCAAGCGAGCACATAGTAGTCTTCTTCTCCTCAGACTCCTTCACCTTCCCTGAAGGCGAAGCATTAACCTTCGTCTCCACCAAAGGTGTCTTGGAGGGATTCTCGACGGTCTCTTTCTTCCCCGGAACCAAGGACCAATCAATGATCCCGTCTTCGCCGTACCGAGACGCAAGCCACTCGTTGCACTTTAGGAAATGGCCATTGCCAAACTAAAAATAGGAATGATACTTGTCAGTCTTGCAATGATCCCATGTATTCCCGCAGAGTGTTCTTAAGAACCACTTACAAATCCACCATGAGCACTCAACGGACTCGGGTGCTTAGACTGCAAAACACAATGCTTCTGTCGATTAATCTTGGCAACCCTTGTCCCAGCCGGATTCCCCCACGCCAAAAAGACGACGCCATTGGTGCGAACGCGCGCGACAAGATCAATAGCCTTCTGCGTAAACCGCTCCCACCCTTTATTCGAGTGGCTGTTTGCGTTGTGCGCGCGAACAGTCAGGCAGGTGTTTAGCATGAGCACGCCACGCTCAGCCCAGGGTGTTAGGAGGCCACCATTGTTAGGCGGTATTTTGAAGTCTGGGTATTCTTTGCTGATTTCTTTGTAGATGTTTACGAGGGAGGGTGGGGCGCGGGTTGGTGGGCGGACGGAGAAGCAGAGGCCGTGGGCTTGGTTGTCGTTGTGGTAGGGGTCTTGGCCGACGATAACGACTTTGACTTTGTTTAGGGGGGTGTGGCGGGACCTTGAGGGTGTGTTGTTAGTTTATGGTATTGCAATTTCGCGGTGGTGTGCTGAGCGTTGTAATGCAGCAGATTGCCGGTGCATATTGCGAGTCGCGAATGAGGGTGGAGAGGAGACAAGTACGTACCAGGAATAGACATCTTCTTCCGGAGGAAAGATCTTAGCCTTGGAGTCTTTCTCCTTCTTGAGGAAGCGCTTCAAGTTCAGGAACTCCGTCGTGACGACTTCATCCTTGAGGTGGGCCAGCCAGCTTTCATCCAGGGTATCGATCTCCAATTGAAGCAGGTCCTTCTGTTCAGGCGTTAGAGACGCCACCCATTTTTCCTTATTGAAGGAGCTTGGTCGTGCGGGTGCAAGTGACGATTGGGTATCTGCAGGCTTTGGCTTAGGTGCGCCGAAGAACGAGGTGATGCTGCCGCCCTTGGGCTTCTTGCTGTCTGCTGGTGAAGATGCGAGGTGGTCTGCGTTTCGTTTGAGGCCTGGGCTAACCATGGTGGCGAATTGAGGTGTAGATATTATATGGCGGTTGTAATTATGCTGGCATGCAAGAACTGAAATAAATATCAGGATTAGGATAAATAGGGGGATTTCCTGAATTTCTCCAGGAGCTATGCGTTGGATATGGATGTTGGAGCTGGGAGCCGCATGGACGCGCCGCGTGATTGACGCGTCGTGCTGATTAGATAGGTTAGATGACTAAATGTGACCCATCACCTCACCACCTCAACTCAGTTCCAATGGATCAAAATAGTGATCGATAGCATAGATAACTTGGTGAATTGGTTGATGATGTTACAGAAAATAGCGAAAATAGATAATACGGCTATGTTCATCAGGATTAGGGTCAATATGAGTCTACAGATAGCCAGGATCTACTCTATCGTGAAGCTACAGTATAGAAAAAAATATTGATCACGCAAAAAAAGTCACATTTCAACTTGGTGATACAAGAGCCTAAGATGCAAAATTTGTTTCAACGCTACTTCAAGCTTTACAGCTCATCCTTGGGCTCCTCAGAGGCAGCAGGAGTCTCAGCAGCCTGGGAGGCGGAGGAGGTGACATCGCCACCCTCAGTGGGCTTCTTAGCGCCCTCGGCCAGACCGTCGATCTCGTACTTGCCGTTCTCCTTGATGAAGGAAACAAGGTCCTCGACGGTGCGGGAGCCGTTGTACTCAACGGGCTCGTCCTTCTTACCGGCGGGGTAGAGCTTGATGGTGGGGAAGCCAGTGATGGAGTCGGGGACATCGTTGGCAGTGGCATCGATCTTGGCGACGACAACCTTGTCCTTGAACTCAGCAACATCAGCGTACAGGGCAGCAAGCTCCTCGTACTTGGGAGCGAGACTGTACGAATAAAGTTAGCTTTTGTGATACAGTGCATAGTTCTAGAAAAGTGAATTCGACTTACGCCTTGCAGTGACCGCACCAGGGAGCGTAGAACTCAACGAGGACGTCCTTCTCGTTGTCAATGACAACCTCATGGTAGTTCTTGCCAACAACGGTGGTGACGGAGCCCTCCTCGGTCTCGGGAATAGGCTCAGACTTGATGCTGGGGTCAACCTTGCCAGCAAGAACATCGCTGATGAACTTGCCGACCTCCTTGGCGACGATCTTCTTGGACTGGTCGTAGGGGTACTTGGCGTTCTTGCTGGTCTCCTGGATAGCGAAGGCGGGGAAGTTCTCGGGCTCGAGGTTCAAGTTGCTGGCGTGGGCACCGAACAGCTTGGCGTCGAGGGTAACAATGTTGATGTCACCGCGGTGCTTCTCAGCGATAGGGCGGAAGTCCTCAGCGAACTTCTCACGCTCCTCGGCGGTCTCGGCGAAGATGTAGGCGAGGGGAACACCGGCCTAATAGCAATCAGTTAGCGCCAAGTTCTTTGATTAAGCTGCATCAAGATGTAGCTGATTGAGGGGTTTTGACATACGGCCATGTACTTAGAGTAGGTCTCGGGGCCAAGCTCACCAACCAGGGGAGTGCTGGCGGTCTTAACCCACTTCAGGATGGACTCCTCATCGAGCTTGCCATCGTAAACAGCCTTCTTCTCGTCGAAATCCTTGTAGAGAACAATGGAGGGTTGCTTAGCGCCCTCGGCCTTAGCGAGAGCGGCATCGTGGGAAACACCGAAGAGGTAGTTGTCACGTTGAGCCTCAGCGAACTCGGTGAAGCTCTTGTCGGCGGTCTTGTCATCGGAACCGACGTATCCAATGATAACAATCTTATCCAGGGTCTTGAACTCTTCCAGGTTGTCCTCGGTCACATCGGAAACGGCGGGCATGGACTGCTTGGTCATGTAGGAAACAATGCTAATAAACAAAACAAGGTCAGCGATTCACGAATTCTCTCTATTTTCGGTGTGTTTTTTTTTTTTCTTTTTGGAGGGAGATCACATACGAGTCCGTTTGACGGGCACCACCGTAGGGCTTAGGGGACTCGGCGCCACGGAAGACCTTCAGGGTAGGGTATCCATCAACCTCGTATTCACGACAGAGCTCCTCCTCCACGGTGCAGTCGACCTTGGCCAGAGGAATGTTCTTGCCCTTCAGCTCGGTGGCAGCCTCCTCATACTTGGGGGCCAGAGCCTTGCAGTGACCACACCAGGGAGCGTAGAACTCGGCGAGAACCAAGTCGTGCTCCTTGACGAAGTCCTTGAAGGTATCCGTGGTCAGAGTGACAACATCGGAATCAGCGGCAGCATCAGCGGCGGGCTCCGAAGCGGAGACCGCAGCGGTAGCTCCCAGAAGGGTCAGAACAAGAGGGGCGAACGACCGCATTATGATGAGGATTTTGATGATTAATGAAGTTATAAAAGTCCGGAGCTCAAATCACCTACAAGGGAGCGAGCACATTAGTTTTGAGTAGAGGTAGGCGCGGAGTGGAGGAAAGAGTGATAGGATTGTTTGAGTGTTTTGATTGTTGATGGTC
This sequence comes from Penicillium paxilli ATCC 26601, assembly GCA_000347475.1. Taxonomy (NCBI): domain Eukaryota; kingdom Fungi; phylum Ascomycota; class Eurotiomycetes; order Eurotiales; family Aspergillaceae; genus Penicillium; species Penicillium paxilli. The sequence continues at coordinate 262,139 of KB644875.1, forward strand.
AATCAGAAAGGTAGGGGAGGGATTGGGGATGGTGACTTACCCAGACAGCTAAGCTTGGGGAGGAGTGGGGGGGGGAAGAGGAAACACGAGAAGGAGATGTATTTATCGATTGAAGATGATGGGGGCTGGAGTTAAGGACAGTTTGTTCTTTGCGGCTACAGTGAGTGGAGCTTTGCACAGCTGCTATGCAGGGCGCCTACGCAAGGGGAGGGAAGGGTACGAGCAGTACCCGCCCAGTACCATGGCTGACCTACAGTTCCTCAGTTAACAAGTAAGTTAGTTACTAAGTTAACTAAGTTAACTAGACACTTCAAGGTACTGTGGCCAGTACAATTTACCTTACAATACATCCAGATACATCCACTCTATTCCATAAGTATCTCCCTGCCAGGCACAAAGTCAATCATCAAGTCCTTCTTCCGCACTGTACCAGCTACATCATGGCTCCCTGCTAGTGGTGGCTTTGCTTTTGGCACAACACTAGTTTGTTACACACCGTCCAACAGGATGAATAATCCGGGGCGCTAGATTGACACTATTATATGAATACGGGTCCACTACTTGGCAGCATGTCGTGCAACCAGTCATACCTGGTTGGTCTGGCACACATGGTAAGCAGAACAGTCAAGCGATCTGTCCTAAACTGAGATACTATACATAGTACCAAGCTATACTATACACTTGGTCTTTAGACATGGTACTAGTATGTATACAAGAGTCGAAATTGAAAACATTTGAGGAATAGTATCTGCACTAGTACGAGTATTCTAAGGGGAAGGCTAATTAGGTCACGGAGTATACCCTTTAGTGAAACAAGCTCTGGACCCTGCAGCTGCATACTACTAGTAGTAGTAACAATACAATTGTATGCACAGATATAATGGTATCATGCTATCTCGGAATCCAAGGACCAATACTTCAAGTTGGAGGGTTCAAGAACCTTGAATACCTTTTATCTGCTTCGTCTCGCAGGCCCTGGCCCCCTTTGCTGTGGCAGGGGATGTAGTAGTAGTAGTAGTAGTAGTAGTAGTAGTAGTAGTAAAATAACGAAGCTCCTCCTCTTATGCGAGCAGCTCTTTGCGTTTAATGCATGCATGCTAGCGGTGAACTTGTACACCTCTTTGATCCTGCCATACCTAGTACCTGGGTAGGTACTGGTACAATTGTACTATCCTCCAGGGCTTTCTCTGTCATAAACTTGAATTGCTTGTAACTACTAACTTGGAAGAGTCTTGCTGCTTCATGACCCCCAAGCTTCCAAGTCACACCTGGGAAACTCTAGCAAGATCAAATTATTTTCGAGTTATCCACTATTTTTGATGGCATTGAAAACGAGCTTAAGCTGTAAGTGCCGATTCCATCGCATCGTTACACCTCAATCTACTAACAAGGCTACTAAAGACCAGAGAAGATTAGTATCAGATATGCATGGATATTGCTGAGCATTCGCAAAGTCACTCTGGATGTCCTTCCCGGTCGAGCATATCACTTGTAATAAAGAAACGAAAAAAGTGTCTCGGAGTTGAAATGTTCAAAGTGTGTTCATTTTGCTATTTTCATATACATTTGAATCTATCTCTGCAGTCTCTGAAAACAAAACCCGCGTGGGATTTCGTAGGTAAAGCCTGACCACATACTCACTGAGAGTATTTCTGACAAATTCAGATGATTTGATGCAGATTCTTTCAAGATCAGTACTATCCCAGATGGTGAGCTCGTCGATACTGGCTACAATTTTACTGTGATCATACTAAGGCTGTTCCTCGTGCAGAATTTATACAGGGGTGTGTTCAAAGTAGGGTTGGTCCCAACCCTATTGGGGTCGGCCCGCTTCAACTTATCGATAAGTCGAGGGCGTCGGGGCCTGCAGGACCTTTAGCCCCGGGTCCCTAACCTACCTCATGTATATTCAAGCTATCGTGTACAACACATTTGGAGGATATTGATTGCCCCTCCTTTCCATGATCAAATGCACAGTGCAATGTGAACCCAATGGAACTTACCTGGTTGCCAGATACTCCGCAGTCGCGGAGTAGAACACGCGCCCCGCGAGCGTGTCCCGCCTGCCAACGGCGAAAGGTACCCTACCATGAAATATAAACACTCAGACTACTACGCGCAACATCAAAACTGAAATCATTTCTAGAAACGCTGCCTACATCTAAATGCAAGTGCAAGGCCCAGCGATGAGAAAGCTGAGCCGCCGCGCAAAATCAGAGCATATGCATCGAATGAATCTGCGGCTGGCAGTTCCCAGCCGGTGCGGCGCACTCGGCCAAGAGCTACATCTGCAGATCCAGATCCAGATACCGTGCGGTCGTCATTTCACAGTACAGAGCGCTTTGTGGGGGACCTTAACCCGGAAGCTGTTATTCGGGAAAGACTTGACGCGCCTACTGATAGTCCTCTTCGCGATCGAATCGGGTTGTGGATTGAGTCGTCGGCGCGAAATGAAAATGGCAAATCGGATAGACTTCCCACTGAGGCAGATCCTTTGCGAAATTTACCACAAGGTCGACTGACTGAGGGTCAGAAGATTGCCTCGTTACTTCATCAGAGATATTTATCTGCGATGCAAGCTTGCCATGGGCTTCCGAGGTCGACGCAGGAGAAACTCACTACGGTATTCCTCGACAAGATTCATCCCCTCGTCCCTGTGCTCGACATTAAAGAATTCAAAGAAGCACAAGCCAATAAGTCTATCTCTGTCTTCTTAGAGCGAGCCATAAGCCTAGTTGCAGCCAAGGATCCAGCCAGCTCCGAGCTGTTTCTTGAAGATGGCGGTTCAATTGTGTCGTCGCGCCAATTTTGCTCGGAAGTCTACAAAGGGCTCGTCACGGCCATGGAAGCAGAATTGGAACCAGATCGATTAACTCGAATTCGCATCCTAGCCTTGATGTCTTTACACTGTGAAGGTCACGAGGGGGCCGAAGCAGCATCTCTACACCTGTGCCAGGCAATTCACCAGGCCCAGACGGTAGGTTTGCACCTTGACCGACCAGGGCGAACAACGACCGACCCCCTCGCCCGCTTATTCTGGTGCCTGTGGACATTAGATAAAATGCATGCCAGCCTCGGCGGTCGCCCAGTGATTCTAGCTGATCGCGATATCGGTGTCACCAAGCCAATTTCTCAGGTAGCGGAGGCACGGGGTGCATTTGCAGTTTGGCTGGCGGTATCTGACTTGCTGGCAACTGTTATATCATTTTATCGTCCCTCCGCTGCAGCTACGAGTGGATGGGAAGAAGGGTTCCCAGCCTTCGAAGATATTGTGGAGGAGCATACGAATGGAGACGTGAACTTTGCGACGCTGGGTACGTTTCCTTCAAATAAATTAACCATATGACGTGTATTTTGAAGCTATGACTGACCAGTGAAAAACAAATTGCAGGTTTATTGGAATTGTACTACCACTGCGTGGCAATTTTATCCTGTCGTTACAAAATGACCGATAGTCTTGATGGAACCCGATTTTCATCTATTCGACAAGGACTAGCAGCCGTTCGGATCTACTCGATTGTCGCAGTGGAATGCGCGGATAGTCTACCGCCTCACCCAATCGTGCCATATGCAATTTCCCTCTCTATGGGAGTTTCATACCGGCAGCTTCGGTCTAGTAAATTGATTACGCACTCTAATCGCGCAAAAGCGAGCCTTGAAGCGTGTTGTTCTCTCCTTGAAAAGATGAGTCCTCAGTGGTACTCTGCGGAAGCAATGGCGCGTCTAGGACGAAAAGCATTACATCAGATGGATCATGAGCACCGACGACAGCCTCAGCCTGCTGAAACGTCGCAGCCCCCCTCTACTCAGGCGTCAACCGTCCGTGCAGCCCCAGAGCCGCCCGCCTTGCTAACGAACACGAATCTGAATCCGGGCGAGTCGATCGATATAGAAACGGAGATGTCTTCTGCGGGCCAGGCCCCACTAGAGATGCCGTTGCAGAGTGTTCTCCCGTCAGCGGATGAACACGGACATGGACATGGACATGAACACGAACATGAAACTGGAGATCAACATGAACACGAGCTCGATGGTTCAATGCATGGGTTTACAGACATTGACATGTTATTTGGCGAGTTCTTGGATCTTTCATTGCCAACGAACTTCTGGGACCCTGTCTTTGCGGAGGAGGACCAACAGCACGGGTCATAACCCAGGACACAGGATCGATCACACAGGGATGAGGAGGGGAACCCTGCACAGTATTGTACATAGCCTTAGCCATAGCCATCGCCATCGCCATAGCTCAGGGCCTCCCAGGCTAGCTAGCGCCGGGGCGACAGGACGATTGGGGTAAGCTTCCAGAGTGGTTCGACCGCCGATCGTCATTGAATTTCGACTGGCCAGAACCTGGACTCGTCTTTCGTCTGCCTCGCGCGCATTTGACCTTTTAGTGGGTGGGGACCCCGAATGGCGATCGACTATCAACCAACCTGAAATGAACATAAATGACCAGAAAAAGACCTGAAAGGGGGCCGGTTCTTCAGCCTCGGACTCGTGGGCAGTTCCCACTCGTGCCCTCCATACCCTCCATACCTAACTGTTGGAGTTGGATCGTCAGTGCCTATTGCCAATCTTTTGCTAGTTCCCATTGGAAAAGATCTCGGCCATTTGTCAAAAAGTCGTTGGGCCATGGTTCTGCCGAGTGTCAAATTCCCCTGGTGGAACCCTTCAAAGGGGGGCAAACCAGGACGAGAAAAAAAATAAAATTAGGAGGGAAACACATAATTTCATATGAATAAATTCACTAAATTGACAATTATTTTCTCTTTCAATTTCGATTTCAATTTCAATGATAATATACTGAAGAACCACGGTTCCTCCCGCCAAACGGTCTCTTTGAAACTAATTTCCCCATTTCGTCTTCTTTGAAACACGACGCGCCTTATTCCTCCACTCTTACCCCCCCAAGCCACCATTGGCCCTCGCCTCTTTTCTTTCAACCTCTTTGTTTTTTTTTTTTTTTTAATTCTCGAGGCTTTTAGGCTGGGATGTCTCTTTTTGAATCACCCTCACTTTCTAATCTGTGATCTGTGAAATAAAAATCGACGTTACCCAGGATCATAATTGATTGTTTGGGAGACCTTGCATGGTGATTCATACTCCAGCCATCTTGAACCAGCAGCCATCCCACTTCCCAGCCAGTTGAACTTGGGAGTCTGTGAGGTGCTCAAGTTCGAGAGAACAATGACCCACAGTGGTCTACGTCTGGTCCCGATCGCGATTTTATAATTTTATACCCAACTGTCCCCCGAAGGATGCTGGCATCGATTTTGATTGACATGTGCGACATCGAAACCGATTTAATTTCAAGTTGAACTCTTGATGGTTCTTGGGAGAACTTGAAGTGGATCCGCTGTTCCATTCCCGATTATCGATTAACATTCGTCTGAATCTATACATATTTTGCGATAGTCCGAGTCGACTTGGACCAAGTTCAAGTGGTTTCAATTTCAGCCCCGCCGCACAACTATCAACATTGTGTACTGTATCAAGTACACAGATCAATTGCAGCAATTTGACACCAGAGTGAATTGGAACCTTTGGAACATTTGAAGGTTTCAATTCATCAGTCTCGGCCCTCTAATGGCGGTTCCAAGCATAGAGATCATCCCACCAACAGGTGCACCAGGAATCCTTGGCCCTGTAGCAGAGCTAGATTCTCCGAGTCCCATGGAGACAGAGACGGAAAACGAAAACGAAACAAGTTTATTTCCAAGCCATCCTATCGCTGCACTTCAGGGACCTTTCCACGAGTCGATTCTTGAAGCATCTCACAAATTCGCGAACGAGTGGGCAGTGGAGATCGATGCACAGACACGTCGTCGAGATCTACTAGAGAACGATGAATACGAAAGACTATGTGGTCGGAAATGGCGCCAAAGAGACTCAGAGAAGTAAAACCAGCCCGTCTCCTCAATGGCCACTTAAGTTGAAAGACTAAACTCGAATAAACAGGTATCATCCATTCTGGAAGCTGGTCTCCCAAATGGTATTTGGCGTTCACCTGCTAGCGAAGCGGATGGCGAAGTCAGATCAAGAAGTCATGAGGATTCTTCAAAGCCATGTCGACGAGCTAGATGGATTCTTACAACGGAGCACAGAAGACTTCTTGATTATCCAATTGGATGTTCGCACTAGGATCCAATACCTCAGTCTTCCACTCGGTAATCTCGATACCTTCGACGAAATGTTATCTGATCGAAGCTTTCGACTATCCCTGGTAGCCTATAACGACCAGATCGTGCACTCGATTGATCGATTCACACTCGCAATCACAGATGCGATCAAAGATCTTCTCAAAGGAAAAGAAGCAATGGGTGCCCTTTGGCACTACCTCCTCCAACTATGCGACGAAGGCTGCTTCGAATCCGAGAACCTCAAAGCCTTCTATAAAGCAATGATGGAAAACATGGAAGGCTGGATAATCGCCATGTCTAAACTTCGTCGACGAGGCGCGGCTCTACAGAAAGCACTCGGTCAACTTGCACTCGCAGTTACAGAGATGCAACGGCGAGTGGGAGTAGCAAGTCGGAAAGACCTGGTAAGTCTTGCATTACATCCTGTGCTACGCCGAGTCGTACTGGTACAACCATCTCTAACATCTAACCCCCAAAAAACAGCGAGCATTCCTCAAGACGACGAATAGCAATTTCAATCGAAGCAAGTCAATTAGACAGTTACTTTTCGCAAAGGAATCACCAACCTCTTACCAAACATCAAATAAACCACTTCCTCGTGATCCACTCATGAAACCGAAATCTACTCGCAAACCGGCGACTCCATCACCAATGAAGACAGCCGCGAATGCAGACGAGAAAGCAGAACAGCCCCGAATCTCAAAACGAGCCTCAATCCTCCCTAAATCTCTTCACCGCGCCAAATCTTGCAGCGCACTCGTAACAGCCGCGAACGCAGATACCCAAAACCAAAAAGACACCGGAACAGAAACACCTCCACCACCACCAATTCCAGGGAAACTAAGCAGAAAGCTATCAAGACCTTTCCTGCCCAAACGAGCCGCGAGCGAAAAGCTAGACACACAAGCATCACAACCGACAAGACCATCTACAGCCCCAGCACGAACACTCAAATCACGCTCTGCTTCGATTGAACAGCTCAAGACGCTCTGGGCGAATAGTCGACCAAGAACCCAACAAGGAATTTCATCGAAATCAGCACCAAACCATAACACCACCAACAATGCCCGACGCCAACAACAACAGCAAAACAATAACAGCAACAGCAACAGCCTCCCAGGCCCGGGCTCATCAAACCCCGACACAATGAAAGAGCAAATCTCCCAATACCTGAGAACCGACCGCGTAATCGAAGCCTGGGACACCATCACCGCAAAAGCAAACTGCTGCAGCGCAACACTTTCCAAAAAGGATTGGCCGAGCAGTATCTTCCGAGCCAATTCTTCCGAATCACTCCCCCACCAAGGCGTGACATCTCGAACCGGCACCGGCAATAGCAACAGAAAGAACAGGAATAAGAACGGGAAACTTCCAGGTCCTGATTCCGGCATGTTATCAACGCCTGATGAAATCGAGCGCCAGATGTCGTGGATTCAGGAACCGGAGTGTTTGAATACATACTCTTTTAAACGGAGACCGGACATTTCGCCCCGTATTCATGTTCTTTCTGTTGTTGGTCTTGATGATGGAGATGGGGGTGATATGGTACTGTCGAATACTACTTCTGCGGTGACTGCCAGTGCCGCGTCTCCGGCTTTGTCTGCTGTGACTGCGCCGGAACGTGGTGGGTTGGGTGAGAGTGATGAGACTGCTTCGATTATTACGGCGTTACCGGCTGTGCCGCCGCCTACGGGTGCTTCTATTTCTTCGTTGGCGATGGAGGCGAGACAGATTGAGTGTCATTAGTTTGACTGGTTCAAGTTTGTGAAGCTTCAGCGAAGATTGGCGGGATTCCCTTTTTTTTTTGTTTTGTGAAGATGAGAAAGAGAGAGCGAGAGAGGGAGAAGAGGAAAAGAAGACCTCTAACAGAAACACATACACCATTGACGGCGCATTTCCTTTATTTTTTTCGTTCGTTTTCTTTTCTTTTCTTTTCTTTTTTTTTCATTTTTGGCGCTTTTGTTCACGATACCCAATACCTTACATACTACAGTACCTACTTCAAGTTGATTTGATAGTAGGACCTGACCCAGGCTCTTGAATTGAGCGAGAAAGAGAAACAATACTAGCATAGACTACAACTGCAGCATCTAGACCAGACTAGACTTGAGCAAATTACATTTCATTCATTTCTGCACCATCGAAATTGAAAGCTGATACTATCTTTTTTTTTACCCTCTCCTTCCCTCGATTCGCAGTGGTATTATTCGTGCAGGAACAGAGGCAAAGTAAGAGACAAAGGGAATGAACATCAATCAGATCAATAAAACCAGCACTTGTTAGATCCCATTGAGTCTCTATGAGCAGACGGACATGATACCAGGTGAAATAGCTTTGGTACATGTAAATGAGCAAAACAAAGTGGGAAAAAAAAGAAGAGACAACGCAAACGCAACACAAACGCCCCCAAAACTTAACGGACATCATAACGCATGAGCCCATCCGACGAATACCCGTATCAATATCCATAACCAGATCCGATCCGTATGTGTATCCGAAAGAGATGCAAAATGTAAGATGAGCACAGCACAGCACAGCACAAGCTCGGCTCAGCTCATTTACATCTCTTCTCAACGATACTAGCACCATGCTCTTCATACTCCTTCTTCGAGATCCACATCTGATGGAAAGCACCCAGACTAGCCAAGATACTACCGCCAAGCCACGAGCCAAAGCGGCGCTCGCTGGTGTTTCCGGCAGCGGAGACGCGCACGCGTGGGCCAGGGAATAGAGACATCAGTTCGTGGTTGAGACGCTCGGTGAATCCGTACAGCAGGCTTGAAGAGCCAGTCACGACGACGTTGGAGAGGAGGTGAGGGCGGATGTCGACGTCCACGCCGCCGAGAGAGGCCTTGATGATCTCTGGCAGAGTCTGGGCCTGAGTTGGGGCTGGGACGGGGGAGTCAGGGTCTGGGATTGCGGCTTTGACGTCAAAGAGGGACTCGACGACGCGGAAGCGGTCTGCGCCGAAGACTTGGTTGTATCCGTCTGGGAATTCGAAGGGACGGCCTGGGGAGGATTTGGCGAGGTCTTCGTTTGAAACACCTGTTGGGCCGGGTCCGCTGAGTTTGTTGGGGCCTGGCCAGGTTTGGACGACGTATTCCTTGAATGAGAGAAGAGTAAGATCTTCCATGAAAGTGCGGTAAGAGGCGTCTGGGGCCTTGTCGCCGAGATCCCGGTAGGTGGCTTGGGATGGTTGGCCCGGTTCGACGTTTGTTTTCTCCTTGATAAGGTAGTGTGGGGTGAGGGCGATGGGTGGGGTGTTCTTCTTGAATAGAGCTCGGGCTTGAGACGAGATGTAGTCGCCGCCCAGTGGGGAGTGTTGCACACCACGCTTTAGGATCATGCCGTCGTGAACGGGGGTGATGGAAATGTTGGAAGCGCCGATATCAATGACGAGCGCGGATGCTTTGCCAGCAGCGAATCTGCGTCACGTTAGCTATGGTCTTCTTTTTCTTTGAAAAGAAAAATCAATTGCTCTGGGTGCAGTGAACATACGAGGCGAGCACGCCGTTACGTGCAAGATAGAAGGCAGGGGTATCCCATTTCTCCATGGCGATTTCGATGGTCTTCTCACGAGCCTTGGCAGGATTCCATCCCGGCTCGCTCATCAGCAATGGGTAATCAGACAGAGGCTTTTCCTGTTCTTCAACCTCCATCTCTGTTGGTAGCTCCTCAGCCGGGATATCATTCAGACCGTTGTGGAGCGGGTTGCCAGGTTTGGCGTCAAGGATCCGTGATGTGAAGGAGTATTCCCAGACTTTCTCTGCCATGTCCCAATCCTCGACGATACCGTCTTTGCCGATCGGGTTGTGGATAGACATGCCAGGCTGAATACGGCTATAGATCTGGTCGCCGAAAAGAAGCTTATCCTGGCCTTCGGAACTGTACTTGGCGTACCATGTTGGCTGGAACGACTTGGGGGTGTCCTCACCCGCGAAACCACTACGAGTGAACGAATATCCGGGGTCGAGAACAATGGCGGAAACTTCGTCTATACGCGTTGAAAAGAGGTTAGTTCAGGATAGTATAGTAAGAATTGACATCTCAGATCGGCGAACAGAGGAATTGGAGAGGATATGAGGATGTGTAGAACAGATAGAGAAAGTTGTCGCATCGCGACTCAACGTACCTCCGCCGTACTCAGCAGCCTGAGGCGGATTGGAAGAGTTCATGGTGATCGCGCAATTATCTGCAGCAATTGAAACTCAACAAGAAAACTCCCGAGTGAATTTCGAAGGAAAGAAGCGCAGAAGTAAACGAGGATGAAGAGGAGGAGGTCCTTTGCGGGAGAGCGGAGGAGCAGAAGAAAGCAGAAAGCAGAAAGAGCTCGGGCGGAGAGTCGCCTTGGCAGATGACCTCACTTGGAGACTTCTTTGGACTACAGACTTTCTTCTTTTACCTCCCTTTCCCATCTTTTCTCTCCAACAATCCCTAATACAGAATGGAAGATGCTGATATTGCCCCGGAATCTCTATTTCGCCCTGCCAAGCGACGCAAGTTCATACGCCGACGACCGGACGAAAGCACCGAAGAGACCAGTCGCGATGCAATGACTGCGACAAGTACAGACCAGAATGCACCCGCTAGCCAGTCCGAATCAGAGGTCGCAGAAGATGAAGATGACTCAATACGATCACAAAATCTCCTTCGTCTACGGCGACAACACCCAGCTCGAAAGGGCGGCATTGGATTCTCCGCCACATCGCGATCGGGCGACGGAAATCGCGAAACTGCATTGTCCACGGTGGACGCTGAAAAGGAAAGAATACAAGCCATGACCGATCGCTTCACAGGGAATGCGGATCAGACGGTTGATGTGAATAGAAACATGTACGGGCAATCCCCATCTCTCGCAATCCGAGAGTCCAGTTATCTGCAATTAAGTGAAAACTAACGAGATAAGGATGGCCTATATAGATTCAGAAATGGCTAAGCGTTACCGACGCAGTCCATTACCAGAAAATGACGAAGAAGAACAGCACCAGCAACGGCAACAGCAAGTCTCACAACAGCTCGATGAGAAACACCTTGCATCGGGACAATTAGAGCGCAAACCCGCTACACTGGGCAGGCTACACGAAATCGACCTCGGACAAGAGGCCAAACTGCGGAACATTGCGCGTACAGAAGCTGCCACGCGCAAGCTCACCGGCGAAGAAGGCATCGCAGAACCATCGACTGATCGCCCGGCGCAAGAAGAAAAGGCATCGTGGCGAAATCGCAAACGACGTACCAGTGCCGATATCCAACGAGACCGACTTGTGGAGGAGGTGCTACGTGAGAGCAAGCGTAAGTGAACCGCAAACTGCGAACCTTTCCAAGCCGAACCCTAGAACGAGGGACATGCTAACTTTGGTTATGACCTTTCTCCACAGTGGATGTCTATGATGAACCGGATGATGAACCTCAACTTGATGACCAAGCTGCAGACGATCGGGTCGCAGAGCAGTTCCGCCGCGACTTTATGGATGCGGTTCAATCGCGACGACGGGCTCGTGCGAATGCTAAGACCACGAATACCAAATCTACGAGTTCTAGCAAAGTGGAGCCACCCAAGGGACCGAAGCTGGGTGGTAGTCGGAGTGCTCGAGCGGCGATGCGAGAAATGCAGAACAAGGCTGGTCAGAAGTAGAGAGCACTTGCCACCCTCAACTTTACAGATGAGATACATACTGCGGGGTTAGATACGTACAATCCAAACGGGATATCTACTACCGTACGGAGTACACGGCGTGGAAACTATCTACAGGATGTCTGCGTTGCATTACGCGGGGTCTGGCGAGTCAGATGGATCAGATTACAGTAGAGCCCTCGCTGATCGAGTCAACCTGTCACACGCAAATCGGAGCAGGGTTACGCATGAGCAAGTGAGGACTTGACAAATTCCGAGGAATTGTACAATTCATAATAATAGTATTTCGACCCACCATATGGATCAGAAGTTGGCACCTACATATTGTACGGAGTACTGTGCAGGACTCATTGACAAAACGAGCTGTGATTATTGCTACAATTATAGAAACAATCAGCTACCACTTGCTACTAGCCAATCCGGCGGGACGTAAGAGACCCGTGACTCGAGTACTACCGAGGAAGTAGTAGGAGTAGTGATATGCCGTAGAACTAGAATAGAAGTACTCCGTAAAATGACCAGGATTGCCAACTTAATATCGGGAAATTCGATGAGAGCATGACAGCTGCTCATTTGACTCGATTGGGAAATTGACCCTTCTCAAGCGAGGCCCACTGCGGTTGACGGTGCAATCTCAAAAAAAGTATGGAGCGGGATCCTGATATCGATTTATACAGTAGAAGTAAATACTGTATCCATAATTATAGTTGACTACCAAGACAAGCAACTACTGTAGGTACGAGCGCAGGGTCTTCTAGGATGGGACGGAGATCGACGTGTGATCTCACCAGGAACGTCACATACCCGCGAGACAACAGCCACGCAGTTTGGCGTGACTGTTGTGTGCGCAGTGCTCTGCCCTGTAAGATCTCTCATCCTTCCCCCAAAATGGAAGCCTATCGTGAGACACTGTGGCAGGTGTGTAATAATAGACCAGCCGTAGCGGGGACAGTTGACTCGGTGCTGGCGCTTGGCCTTGTCTCAGGTTGATGACACGAGAGCCACTCAGGGTGGGTTATGATACTGTACGGGTGTGAAAGTATAAAAATTCAAATTCAAATTCAAATTCAAATTCAAAATACCACTTCACAAGAATTTTGCTCATGAAGTTAGAACAAACTCGACATCATTCCTAGAAATGGAGATGAGAAGAATCTGATGATGTGTCGGTGCAGTGTAGCGAATGTTCTCGCCGGGCCTCCAGTTTAGCCAAGACGGATTCACATCGAGATCGTTGGACAGTGAAGATCCACTTAGGCGTCTAGAACGGGGGAAAACATACAGCGATCGACGCGTCTCTGTGTGTACTGTATCCAGTGTGGCGAGCGATGGCGCTCCCACAGTGACTGATGGAATGTTGCGCACACGCACAAAAAGTAAAGACCCGCTGTGAGACCCGCGGTTGTTCAGGTTTCAGAAGTTGTGAGTTGGCTGGACTTGCTGATCATTATCAGCTATCACTGTCACTATCAGCTATCAGCTTCCCAGCCAGCTATTGCCCAGCCATGGATGTGGTAAGGTACCTCCGGGTAGGTCTTGGTGCGTGCCTGTACTCCGTACCTTGCATAGCAAGTCCCGCTAAATTTGGTTCGAGCTATTCCTGGAGGCGGCATGAATAGTATTGGCATAAGCATAGTCATCAGGTAGTCTCAGGTGTTATAGTCAGGCACTGTATTCAGGTGAAGGTAGTGTTGAGTGCGAAGAGTGGAGTGTGGCTTGGTCGTGGCGCCAGACTTGGGCCCCTCGAAGACTAGCGTGGACTAGTCTAGTCAAGCCTTGGTTTTGGGCAAATCCTGTCGTGGTACCATGGACTCTGGGCGGCCCGCCAATGGATGCTCCACTGTCAACATGGGGGGAATGGGGGTGGTTGCGATGTGAATTGTGCTGACCCTCCATAGATAGAATTCTAGAAGCAGAAATGCAGAATGCAGAATGCATAATGAGCAATTGGAAATGAGATTACTCCCTAATTGTGGGAGGGTTTAGCAAGGTGGAAATACAGTAGATGAGATGTTAAGTTAAGTAAGGTCTAGACTCTGAAACGCGGTTGGGGCCAATCAGCCCTGTCCTTCAGGGGCAACCACGACCTGAGCACCGCACCTTCCCTTTTTTCCCCTTCCTTTCCTTCGTCGGTCGAGACTTCCCTCTCCACTTCCAACTTCCCTCTCTGTCTCAACTTCTTCCTCTCTCTCTCTCTCGCTCTCTCTTCTGTCTCTTTTCTTCTTGTCTCTCACTCTTATCCACTCTCACTAACTATCCCTCGTTGATTGTTTACTCTTCCTACTCGCGCGCGCCTATTCCATTTCTTCTCTCGTTTGCTCTTCTCGATTCGATTGTCGCCGACTCCTATTCCAATCCAATTCTTCACAGGTCACAGGTTGATCCTGTTTCTCTCTCGCTCGCCTATCAATAATCAAATCATCGTGTGCATTTGCAGTTGCTCTCCTTGATGAATTCGTGATTGCGAAATCACTGGTCATTTCTCCATCTCCCCCCTCCCTATCAGGGGCGATCTTCAAAAAACTACTGTCGACATGCGGTCCCTCATCTGGGCCCTGCTGGGTCTGGGTGTTGTGCCGGCTCTGGCCACAGACACTCTCAGCACCAGTGGTTTCAACCTGTGCATGACCGACTCCGAAATCAAGGTCCAAAATCTGGATGTCACCTACACTCGCTCCTCCAATGAAGTTGTCTTCGACGTGGCTGGTACCAACGCGAAGGAACAAAATGTCACTGCCACCTTGACTGTGACTGCCTATGGCAATGAACTTTACTCGAAAACTTTTGACCCTTGTGGTTCAGAAATCCATGTGGATAGGCTGTGCCCAGGTGAGTTTTCATCCTTTTTTCTCACCCCTCTTCCCCTCTATCATATCAAATTTCCTTCGTATCAAGGAAAATCAAAGCAAAGGAAAACTAACCAGACATCGTCATTAGTCCCCAAGGGCACCTTCTCTGCCAAGGGAAGCTATAATATCCCTGATAACTACGCTAGTCAAATCCCCTCAATCGCTTTCAATATGCCCGATTTGGATGGCCAGGCCAAGATGGTCCTGAAGGGCTCCAATGGTGATAATGTCGCTTGCGTCCAGTCCGACCTGTCGAATGGCAAATCGACCAGTGTCAAGGGTGTCGCTTGGGCCACTGCCGGTATCGCTGCCGGTGCCCTTGCTCTCAGTGGTTTGTCCGCCCTCGGTGCTGCCGGTCACCCAGGAGCTACGTCCTCCAGCCCTGGATTTGGCGACGTGATGGGCTGGTTCCACAGCATGGCCACCAACGGCATGTTGAGTGTCAGCTACCCTAAGGTCTATACAAGTTTCTCCAAGAACTTCGCATGGAGCACAGGTCTCGTTTCCTGGGACGGTCTGCAGGACAATATTGACAAGTTCCGTGAAGCTACTGGTGGAAACTTGACCGAAAACAGCTACAGTTACCTCTACGATATTTCTTCCAGCACTTCCTCTTCATCGAACTCCTCAACAACCAAACGTGGCTTGGATATGGTGCTCCGCGTGGGTGGTGATATGCTAGTCCGCTCAGTGGAGACCTCTACATCCAACTCTACCAACACGACAAGCAGTGGTGGAGATAGCCTCAGCGACATTGACTTGACCTCTATGACTGGATTGAAGAAACTCGGGGAGGAACTTATGGTACCATCAGCAAACATCTTCATGACCGTTCTCCTGATCTTCGCCATCGTTATTGCTGTCGTCGTCGTCGGAATCCTGTTGGTTAAGGTCATTCTGGAGGTCTGGGCACTCTACGGAAACTTCCCTCAGAAGCTGGCAGAATTCCGAAAGGACTATTGGGGTCTGATGGCTCGTACCATCACCAACATGATTCTGGTTCTATACAGTATCTGGGTTCTCTACTGTGTCTACCAACTGAAGGAGGGTGACTCTTGGGCTGCTAAGCTTCTCGCTGCTATCACCCTTGCTTTGTTCACTGCAGTCTTGCTCTTCTTTGCCTTCCGCATTATCACCATGGCCCGTAAGTACAAGAAGGCCGAGGGTGACACCGCTTCTCTCTATGACAACAAGGACACTTGGCGCAAGTACAGTCTTTTCTACGATAACTACAAGAAGGACTTCTGGTGGCTATTCGTGCCAATTATCGTCTACTCGCTAGCCAAGGGCTGTATCATTGCCGGAGCTCAGGGCCACGGTATGTTCCAAAGCTCTGGGCAACTTGTTGTTGAAGCCCTTCTCTTGATTCTTCTTCTGTGGAACCGTCCCTATGCCACCAAGTCTTCCATGGGAATCAACATGACGATTCAGATCGTCCGTGTGCTGTCCGTCGCTTGTGTGCTTGTCTTCGTCGAGGAACTTGGTCTCTCGCAGACCACCAAGACCATTACTGGTATCGTTCTTATCGTGGTTCAGTCAACCCTGACCGGTGTGCTTGCAATTCTCATCGCGGTTAATGCTATCATCATGTGCATCCGTGAGAACCCTCATGCCAAGAGAAGAAAGGAGGCTGAGAAGGCCAACCGCGACCTCGACGACCTCACCCCCTTAGATGCTCGCGAGTCTCTCTTGATCGAGCACCCGCCCAAGAGGGACTACAACGAAGTCAGCAAGTTCAACTTCACAGGGCCCTATGAACCTTACAAGGACCACCCTAGCCACCGCCCCAATTCCAACGGTAGCCACGAGAACTTGGTTTACAACGACTACGGCGTTGCTCATGACCGCAGCTACAGCCAACAATCTCGCCATAGTGGCCGACGAAGCCCTTCACTTGAAGGACGTCACCCGACCACTGCCGGTTACGGGATGGCTTACTGATCTCACGATGCTGCCATTTTATTTTTCAAATTCCTTCTTGTGCCCTACCTCTTTCAATTTTTTTCTTTTCTACTTTGAAAGAGCGGGCGGCTCCACTTGGACGCCTTGTCTTCTGTGTTATTGTTTAGCGTGGACGGTTTCCTTCATTACCCTTGGATTTTGGTGTCAAACAATCCTTTTCTCTCACTTACTCACTCTCACTCTCTCTACATACTTGACCTTTCTTTCCTTTTCATTACCTTCCATCTTGTATTCCAAATTTCTCTCTCATTTCAGCGCATTTGTCGTGTTTTCTATGAGCTTTGGTGAAAAATGCGCGTCGTTTCAGTGTACATGCTATAGATTTGACCCATAAAGCAATTTAGTACAACTTTCTCACTTGACTATCTACTTTCTTCTCTAGTAAATCAATCCATCAAGTTGATACATCACACTAGTGTAGTCTCATATAAAGCACTCCGTAGTATCAGCTGTGTAATTCCGAGTCAGACTTCACAAAAACAAGACCACACGTAGGCCTCTGCGTTTCAAATGAGACCGCCGTTTAGCTTAGGGCTTCTCACATCATCTTGCACATGTGTCCGGGTCCGAGGCCGAGTCACTGGCTTTGTTTCTTGCACTGGCGGTTTCATGTCTGCCACTCAAATGGCACTCGCAGAGTTTTTCCTAGCATTTGCCATTAATGCCTGTCCTATAGGCTATACTATGTAGTACTCTTAACGTACTCACAGTAGCGTTCGATTCCAACTTGGTTAGTACCTACTAGCCCTTCATTATACTGGTACAGTGCTTTCCACCATTCTTTCTACTACTCCTTCTACTAGTATTCTGTCTACCACTTGGATGCCTTATAGTCTTCAAATTGAAATCCGTGAACCATCCTACTCTACTGGATCCGTCTTCAACCTTGTTTCCCAAGTTGATACTCGTTTCGTTAAAAAGCTTACCCCTCGAACATCCATGCATCAAACCATGAACTCAAAAGAAGATAAGAATAAAATTATCTACTAGAAGAAATCGAAAAGTGGAGAGTCGGCTCACCATACTAGTAACACGCAAGAAAAAAATGGTCCCCAGGGGGGTGGACAAAAAGACAAAAGATGAGCTTGAAGATAAAAAAAGAGAAAGCGAACTTAAAGATTCCATCGCACGCTACAATAGGACCATCCCAATGGCATAAGCTCAGCGCATGGGCATCATCTTGAATTTTTTTTCACGTAATATCGAAACAACACGCCTCCTCGCACACCTTCTCAGCCTCCGCATCCCTTGAGAAAATACGTTGAAGACACCGAATTATGACGATGAAAGTTAGACAGCTGGTTCACACCTTGAACGCCAGTTCCGTCTCAGTCCACTCTGTGTCGTTCATCTCAAGTAGCCTCGCCCAGTTGGTACTGATTGGTAAATGGAGCGATGTGGGAACTCGACAAGTGTAGATTGGGATGGAGGGTGGGTAGAAGGCATGGAAAGAAGAGGGTGGAACATAAGAAGAGGGTTTTCGGCCGAATGAGGTTGCATGAGCAGCTTTGAAACAGAAAAGAGAACTGGGGACTCGGAAGCAGGAGGCAGAGAAGAGGGGAGAGGGAAAGAAGATTGCGCAGATGTGAATTATCGGATCTCATCAGATTCTCATCAAAAAATTGAGCCAGGACATTCACACCTGCATTGCCGAGCAGTTTTCTATCGGGAATAAGGGTGGAAACCACGGTGCCCGCCTCTACCACCGCCGCGATAGTTGGCGCCTGGTTTACCCGCGTTACGGGGGCCAGTGGGGGCGTTTGCAGGGGCAGCACTTTGAGGCTGTGGCGTTTGACCTAGAGGAGAGAAGAGATAAGGTTAGCCTTTTGTGTCAAGAAGTCATGGTTTCCTCAGTCACTTGGAGAACAGAAATGCAGTAGACAGAGTATTGCATGGACTGGGAAAATCCATTCCACATACCACGACCCATACTACCGCCACGAGCCATGCCCTGTGGTCCGGTGGGAATATTAGGCTGAGGAACTTCATCGTACATACCCTCCCAAGAGGTCGGGCCACCGCCCTGCTGATAAGGCGAGAAAGAACGGTTGTCCATCACGCGACGAGCTTGCTGCTGCTGCTCGTATTTCTGCTGTTCGAAGGCGATCTGTTCTTGTGCGTTGTAGCCGGGTCCGCCGGGTTGTTGTTGCTGACGGCTGTAGTTGGCGTTCATACCGGGGTTAGGGCTGTCGTTTCCGTTGCCGCTGGCGCTGCCGGGGCCTTGGGGTTGACCTTGTTGCATCATGGCCGGGTTCATCATGGGGAGACTCTGCGACTGAGAGCCAGGGCTGGCGGGGTTCGCACTAGGATTGGGGCTCATGTTTCCTTGGGCCTGACCCATCTGCTGCCGTTGCATCTGTTGCATTTGCTGCATCTGTTGCATCATCGCTGGGTTCATTCCTCCCATACCGCCGGCCGGCATACCGCCACCAGCCATGCTCATTTGCTGCTGCATCATAGCGAAGTATTGCTGCATACGCTGCCAGTACTGGGCCATCATTTGAGGGGTCATCCCACCGGTCATTCCCTGTCCGCCTTGCTGCTGAGAGTTGTCTCCGCCGCCGCCACCACCACCTTGGTTCATGTTCTGGAAACCACCATCTCGACCACGTCGACCACCACGGTCTTCGTCGCGGAGATTACCACGCGGCTGGGCCTTCTTGACCTCGATGGGCTTGCCTAGGATTTCCAGAGGCCGCGAAAGAGCATTTTCGACGGCTGCTTCACTGTCGAAGGTTACAAAGCCGAAACCTCGAGGGCGGCCGGTGTCTTTGTCGATCATAAGAGTTGCATCGACAACGCGGCCGAATTGCATGAAGAATTGCTTGAAGTCCTGCTCAGTGGCTTCTTGGCTCACACCTCCAACGAAAATCTTGCTGGTCTTTTCTTGTTCATCACGAGGGATGGCACGCTTGGGATCAATCTATATTGCCGACAAGCGAGAAAATGGTTAGTCCATGATATGACTAAATGGGTCAGGTTCATATGTATCTCACAATCTTGCCATCCAAATAATGTTCCTTAACCATCACGGTGTTAACAGTTTTAGGATCCCGGAAGGTCAGGAATCCGAAGCCACGCGAGCGGCCGGTGGCGCTGTCTCGCATAACCGTGCATTCTTGGACCTCGCCAAATTGCGAGAAATAATCACGGAGAGATTCTGTCCATATCATTAGATAAATTCGAACGGGTCTCTTCCTTGTTGAAGTACATACGATCCGTAGTCTCCCAGTTCAATCCACCAATAAACATTTTCCTAACAAAAGCGCATATTAGCATCGACGGGATATAGATATCAGACAATACAAGTGCCACCAGAAATGCAGGTAAAATCGAAGCCAAATCAGGTTAAATCAGGTCAAATCAATCGCATCGTTGGAGAAATGTAAACTGAAAAGCTCGTGCTAACAAGCTGGATGGTGCTAAGCTGCTATTCACGAATACAGCTAAGGTTGAAACTGTCTGGGAGCCCCCATGTCATGATGGTTTGCTTGTGCAAGGGCAGGGTGTATCTGGGCATATCCGCTAAGTGCGCACAATACGTAAATCACGTATAGAGAAGGCTTCCATGGGCCCAAGTCCTTGCCGGGGGTCACTTGGTTCCGTTTTACATGAGCCTGGTCCGCAAACTTGGGGCCGTATCCCCCCTCTTGAGTCTTGAGATCTGCCAAACCCACTGGGAAAGCGAGCGAGATGGAAATGTGGAGCGAACAAGGGAATGAGCTCAGGCGAATAAGTCAATTGGCCACTGTCTTTTTCTGTCCGTGCTTTCTCAGCTAGGGAGAAGAAACTCTGCTTGTCCAATAGAGCCTCCAAGCTAGATAGATAGATAGGGCCCTAGCTTGACCAACTCAGATCCGACAGCGTCGCTACTTCTTGCTCTGCTCTATCAAGGTATATCGACAAGAAGCTATATATAGTATCGGCTGTACTATATGTAGGCGTTCGCAACAAAGGTTCGCGAGAGAGTCGGATCCTTGTCTGAATTCACCGAGTTGTGGCTGACTTTGCTTTGCGGCCCTGAATCGAGATGATTCATGATTTCCCATGGGCTATCCTCTTCTGTCTCATTTTGGTTTCCAGGTAGCCAAGGACTGCGAGCGTCACACCATATGGCCATATTTTCCGCGAAAGGACAAGTCCGGTGTAACTTGAGCAAGTTGCCGACGACGCCGAAAAGCGTTCTCCCACGCCTCCCTCCGCCTCCCACACCAATAGTGCATTGCACAAATAGTGATTGATTCCAGTTTGAAACTTTGCCACCCCAATGGTTGAAAGATAAGATGGACCTTTTCAACGCCTCCAAGAAGCCTTTTCGTAGTTTGAAGATCTCGTGTCATAGCCAAGTGAAGTCCAGTTTCCAAACCCTTGAAGACCAAAATTGTATGCCGTGAATAGCAGACACCACCCAAGCATGCCGATTGATAGAACCTCGCTGAACGGAGGCTTGAAAAAAAAAAAAAAGAAAACCACGCGCGAATGTGATTTGCCAGAGAAGGAGTCAAGGAAAGGGGGGGTTAGACTTACCCATCTTCTTTAATGCCCGTGCCCGATCCTTGGGGCTCATTTTCCACGGGAGGAGCTGCGACAGGGGCAGCAGATGTAGAATCGGAACCGTTTTGGTGGCCAGAATTGAAATCATTCTGAGGCGCCGAATATGTGGGGTATGAAGAGTCGGCAGCTGAAGATTCGTAAGTCGGAGCAGCAGGCTCCTCGGTGGGAACGGGAATTGCGGCCGGGGCAGGCTCGACAGGCTGGGAAGTTTCTACGGCAGACGTAGTGCGATTGGTAGATTCATCGGCATCATAACTGAGCAAACAAACACGTTAATAAGGCATGACACGGGTGGAAACGGAGTCGATCGAAAGACGTACAGATCCGCGAAGAGATCCTCCTCGAGATCCTCCGGTTCAGTCATGATGCTGAAAAGAGGGTGATGGACGTTTGTTAGCAGACAATTTGCAAGAATTGAAGTAGTTGAATGTTATCTCAAAGCCACCGACAGCTTCTGTGGAGGTAGAGAGCCAGCGCGTAGAGAGATAGGCAGAAATGAGGTTTGAAGTCTGAGGTCGTTAGGGCCCCTTGGGAAAAGCGGAGGAATTGGAAGGTGCTACTGCTTACATACGCAGAGAGCGGGAGAGCATTGGCGACGTCAATAACCTTGTATACCTCTTTCTCCCTTTCCTTCTTCTCTTCACCCTGGCTAGAATTGATTTAAGACGACCTCGGACTTTCATGATCTTATGCTGCTGAATTATCTTTGCTAGCAATGGGTTACTGAAAAGAGAAATCTGACTTGATTGCTGCATGGCTTGCAGGAGCGCACTACTCGCATTGCTGGACCGCCCCGCACTTGAAACTCACTGAGATCACAGTCCACAGTCATGGCCAACAAAAAGGGGCAGCAGGTAGGCTTTCTCCTACATTCCAGACATTTGAATTAACTAAGCAAATCACTGACAATTGGCCCAGGAAATGGTCCAACTTGGTTCGTACATCCCGTCGCGGTTTCCTCGTGCTTCATAGAGCTAACCCAAGCTCTCCCGATTATAGACAATTCCGAGTATGTGATACACTCGCCCTTCGCGCTTGGCCTTCTCTCTGCCCGGACTTCATAACTCAAAGCTAACAGTAACCCTCAGAAGAGCTGAATCTCCCTTTTGGGCTGGTCGGTCCGTGTCACTTAACCAAGGACAGTCGAAGATACACGGCCAGAATACGGTTGTTGGAGCTTCGTATTCCCATGCCAGTATTGTGCAGTCAGTTTCCCTATTATCTTTTTTATTGGCGCAATTGATTTCTGCTACAGATTCGCATACTGACAAACGGCATCCTTGACAGAGGTTCACCCGGTCATTCTCGTCCCAGAACACCGCCTCGAACGTCGTCCACGAATGCGCCGTCCCCAACCTCTTACCTCGGCAATCGAACTGGAAACGTAATCGCCTCGCCACCTCACAAAAGCTATACTAGTGTCATGAAAGAAGGAATGGATGGTTGGAGCGGGGACCCCGTGCAGGAAGAAGACGACGATGATGATGACGATGACGACGAGATGGTGTATGATGATGACGAAGATGAATTCGGCCTCCCAAGTCTTGCCAGCATGAGGCGCAAGAGATCTGCTCCTCCTAAATCCAAGAATGTCGATCTTGGTGCCACCACAGGAAACAGTTTATCTTCGCTTGGATATGGGCTATCATCAAGCAGCAGACAGCGAGCAAATAGCTCCGATATTGCAGAAGAGCGTGGCACGCCAATGTATCCGACCTCTCGGAAGACCGATGAAAAAATCCTACGCCCTCAATATAAGGATATCCTACAAGGTTCGAATACTCCTTAAAATACCCGTCGCATTCACCTGGTGACCTTTTGCTAACATGAAGGGGGCTATAATCAGACCCAGCAAACGCTTTGAATCTTATTAATCATACGATGCCACCCACGAATGCCTCTGTTAAGGAAAGAGAGATTCATTCAAGCCGCATCTCAAGGATCAATAAATTCAAGCGCATCCTCCAGGCAAGTACTGTTTCACTCAACGAACTTCGAGATCTGGCGTGGTCCGGGGTTCCAGAGGAAGTTCGCCCGATGACATGGCAACTTCTTCTTGGATATCTCCCCACAAACAGCGAAAGGCGAATTCCGACCCTGGAACGAAAGCGCAAGGAGTACCTCGACGGAGTACGACAGGCCTTCGAGAGAGGTAGCGGGGCGGCTGCAAACCCGCCTTCGTCGAGTACAGGTCGTGGCCGAGGACTTGATGAGGCTGTGTGGCACCAGATAAGTATCGATGTTCCTCGGACAAGCCCGCATATTCCTCTGTATGGCTACGAAGCCACACAGAGGTCTCTAGAACGAATCTTGTATGTGTGGGCCATCAGACACCCAGCCAGTGGCTATGTCCAGGGTATCAACGATCTGGTCACGCCTTTCTGGCAGGTCTTTTTGGGAGTGTATATCACAGACCTAGACGTGGGAGAGGGCATGGATCCTGGTCAACTGCCTAGGAGTGTTTTGGATGCCGTGGAAGCTGATACATTCTGGTGTCTGACCAAGCTTCTTGATGGGATTCAAGATAACTACATTTACGCTCAGCCTGGAATTCACCGACAAGTGAAAGCCCTTCGAGATTTGACGAGACGGATTGATTCAGCTCTTGCAAAACACCTCGAACAAGAGGGTGTGGAATTCATGCAATTTAGTTTCAGGTGGATGAACTGCTTGCTCATGCGGGAAATGAGCATCAAGAATACGATACGCATGTGGGATACATATATGGTATGTCACTTTATCAAACACATTTTTCTCTTTTTAAAAACTCACTATCCTTATAGGCTGAGGAGCAGGGCTTCTCGCGCTTCCATCTTTATGTCTGTGCTGCATTTTTGGTCAAATGGACAGATCAATTGGTCAAAATGGATTTCCAGGTAAGTGCATCAAGTGTTGATATGAGCGAGGTAGGCGACGCTGAAGAATTCTAATATGTATTCTCTCTATTAGGAGGTTATGATGTTCCTTCAGGCATTACCTACGAAGGATTGGACCGAGAAAGATATCGAGCTCTTGCTGAGTGAAGCATTCATATGGCAGAGCCTTTTCCAAGACTCAAGTGCCCATCTTCGACCGCAAGGCGACGTGCCTGAAAATGGTATCTTTTATTGAAAGTAATCATTATTCATCAATTACACACTGGGCTCTAATGATCTGGCGCCACAGCAAGAAAGACCTATAGACTTCCACTCAGTTGAAATGGATTCCTTTCTGATTGAAGGCCCAAAGCAACTTCAGGAAATCATTCTCATCGCACATACGTGCACGCTTCTCGCCCAGGCCTGTCTCATCTTCGAGGACCTGGCGCACCTTTTCACGCACCAGCTCGGCGACCTTGCCCTTCTTCTTCCGGGATGCACCCTTGAGCGCTTGCTGGATACGGGTGTTGGTCTCCTCTTTGAAGAAATCAGGGACGTCATCATCATCGTCCATCTCCATGACCTCGTCGGCCTCCTCGCCTTGTTCACCCTCACCCATATCCATGACATCGCCATCGGCATCTTCGGCGGGGCCGTCCTCGACGGGGATGTCGTTCTGAGCGCACCAGGTGCGGTAGTTTGACTCGAGCACGTTCATGATAGTGGGCGTACCGATAAAACTGGATCGTAAAGTCTTATTCTTGCGCACAAATGCAATGCGTAGCAGACCGTCCCACTCATCGTAATCGATCTGTGGCCTCGGGACTTTGGGAACCATGCGAATCACACTCGATTCGACAAGGGGCGGGGGCTTGAAGTTGTTCTTGCCGACTTTCATGATATGGTCGATCTTTGCCCACATCTGAGCGTTGACTGACAAACGACTGTAGAGCTTGTCGCCCGGCTTAGCGAATAGGCGCAGGGCGAATTCGCGCTGGAACCTTTCGTGGAAGATATAATTAGTTTGATAAATCCAATATATGGTTGCAGGACAACGACAGTTAAGGCAAAACCAGCAACGTACATGAGAATGCAAGAACGAGGAGCTGGGTTAGTTGCCAGCAGCTTGAATGTAAGAGGAGAAGAAATCTATAAAAGATGCAATTAGAACACATCCCTTATAACTCGCGCGTAGGCTCTCCCCCTCTCTCTTGGTGGACAACATACCTGGTAAGGGGTATTGCTAATGCAAACATCAAAATAGGGCAATTCGGTCTTCATCACATCGCCCAGGATAACCTCGAGGCGCTTTTGGGCCGGGGTTCCTTGAAAACGCTTGGTGACTTCAGCCGCCATACGAGGATCCAATTCCACGGCCACAACCTTCTTCGCCTGCTCCAAGATCTTTGCCGTCAAGTTTCCAGTTCCGGGACCGATTTCGAGGACGACCTGTTGTAGTCAAATTAGGACGCGGTTTGCCACGCGGGGTTATGCAGGATACACATACGTCGCTCTGTTTGAGATCGGCTTTGTTGACGATTCTGAGGAATAGGGTTAGATTTTGAATCACCGCATTTGAGAGACATGGTAAGAATAACGTACTGCTCTGCGATACCGGGATTCTTCAGTACGTGCTGACCGATATCTGTGTTCATCTTGAAGATACTGTGCGCAGCCTGAGCCTTGGCGGCCGCATCAGAGGTTGCGCTGTTGCGCTTCTTCTTGTTGACCTTGGGCATATCGAGTGTGTATCAGAGACGAATTCAATAAACACCAACAGGCCAATTGTGCTGGGCTGGTCCAATGTGGAGGGATTGAAATGTATACGGTGGATGGTGGATGGTGGAGCTCAACTTTTTTTTGCCGATAAGATTGTCGGTGCTCGGCTCTACTTTTCTACGGGCTCCGGGCTCCATACTATCATCAACTGTACTTCACCTTGACTTTCACTGCTACTCTCCAATTTCCTCGCAGTCCACCATGGCGTCCGGACGCAAGGATTTTCTCAGCCAGCAGGCTCCCGAGAATTATGTCGCCGGTCTGGGTCGTGGTGCGACTGGTTTCACCACTCGATCCGACTTGGGACCCGCGCGTGATGGCCCAACACCCGAACAGATCCAAGCAGCTTTGACGAAGCGCGCACAGCTTCTGGGAGCTGCGGCGCCAACTGCATACGGAAATAATTCTCGCGAAAAGGGAGGCAAAGAGGAGAAAGAAGAGGAGGACGATGAACGATTCCAAGACCCCGACAATGAGGTCGGACTTTTTGCCTACGGACAATTCGACCAGGAAGACGATGAGGCAGATCGCATTTATCAAGAGGTAGACGAGAAGATGGATAAACGGCGCAAAGCTCGCAGGTATGTTTTTTCTTCTTTTTTTCCCTTCCTCCCCTCTTCCCCGCAAAACATCTTGTTTATCGGGTTAGTCCCCCGTTGCTTGGATAGATTGCCGACTATATCCTTTTCGCCATATACAGGGAAGCTCGCGAGCAAAAAGAACGAGACGATTACGAACAGAAGAACCCGAAGATTCAACAACAATTCGCCGATTTGAAACGATCACTCGCCTCCGTTTCCGAAGATGACTGGGCTAATCTCCCCGAAGTTGGTGATCTGACTGGTAAAAATCGACGAGCGAAGCAGAACCTGCGTCAGCGATTCTATGCGGTTCCGGATAGCGTCATTGCGGGCGCGCGCGACTCTGCCCAATTCGATACCACTGTTGCGGAAGATGGAGCCCCGGTAGAGGGTGAGAGCGGCGATGGGACGATGACCAACTTCGCGGATATCGGTGCGGCGCGTGATAAGGTTCTCAAAGTGCGACTTGACCAGGCTGCGTTGGGCTCGACGGCTGAAAGCTCGACCTCTGGAAGTGCGACCAGTATTGATCCCAAGGGATACTTGACTAGTTTGAGCAAGTCTGAAATGAAGGCCGGTGAAGTTGAGGTGGGCGATATCAAGCGAGTGCGTGTCCTGCTGGAATCAGTCACCAAAACCAACCCTAAGCATGCACCTGGTTGGATTGCACTTGCACGTTTGGAAGAGCTCGCCGGTCGCATTGTTGCGGCTAGAAATATCATCGCGAAGGGATGTGAGCTCTGTCCGAAGAGTGAGGATGGCTGGCTGGAGAATATTCGACTCAACGAAGGCCATAATGCGAAAGTCATTGCGGCCAATGCTATTAAAAATAACGATCGCTCAACAAGACTCTGGACCGAGGCCATGAAACTAGAAACGGATACCCGGGCAAAGAAGAATGTCCTCCGACAGGCTATCTTGCATATCCCTCAGTCCGTCGAGATCTGGAAGGAGGCCGTCAACTTGGAAGATGACCCAGCAGATGCACGTCTATTGCTGGCCAAGGCCGTCGAGATGATTCCTTTGTCAGTAGAGCTCTGGCTAGCTCTTGCTCGACTCGAGACCCCAGAGAATGCGCAGAAGGTTCTGAACACAGCACGTAAGGCCGTTCCCACCAGTTACGAAATCTGGATTGCCGCTGCTCGTCTACAGGAGCAAATGGGAACTTTCGAGAAGGTCAACGTCATGAAACGTGCCATCCAATCCCTTGCCCGAGAAAACGCCATGCTGAAGCGCGAGGAGTGGATTGCTGAAGCCGAACGCTGTGAAGAAGAAGGCGCAATTCTCACCTGTGGCGCTATCATCCGGGAAACTCTCGGATGGGGCCTGGACGAAGATGATGATCGCAAAGATATCTGGACAGACGATGCAAAGTCCAGCATTGCCCGCGGCAAATACGAAACAGCGCGCGCCATCTACGCCTACGCCCTACGAGTCTTCGTCAACCGCCGCTCAATCTGGCTTGCCGCCGCCGATCTCGAGCGCAACCACGGTGACCGCGAAGCTCTCTGGCAGGTCCTGGAAAAAGCAGTCGAGGCATGCCCTCAGAGCGAAGAGCTCTGGTTGCAACTGGCACGAGAGAAGTGGCAAGCAGGCGAGATCGACGATGCCCGACGAGTTCTCGGCCGTGCATTCAACCAGAACCCCAATAACGAAGATATCTGGCTAGCAGCCGTCAAGCTCGAAGCCGACGCCAAACAAACAGACCAAGCGCGCGAACTGCTCGCAACTGCCCGCCGTGAAGCCGGAACCGACCGTGTCTGGGTTAAGAGTGTTGCTTTCGAGCGCCAACTAGGGAACGAGGATGATGCTCTCGATCTCGTCACACAGGGTCTGCAATTATACCCTAAGGCCGACAAGTTGTGGATGATGAAGGGTCAGATCTTCGAGTCGCAGAAGAAATTCCCACAGGCTCGCGAAGCTTACGGAACTGGCACGAGAGCTTGTCCCAAATCCGTCCCACTTTGGCTTCTGGCCTCACGCCTTGAGGAGAAAGCCGGCGCTGTCGTTCGTGCTCGTTCAGTCCTCGACCGTGCCCGTCTCGCCGTACCTAAGAGCGCTGAGCTCTGGACGGAAAGTGTTCGTGTCGAACGACGAGCAAATAATATCCAACAAGCGAAGAATCTCATGTCAAGAGCTCTGCAAGATGTGCCGGCCTCCGGTCTTCTCTGGAGCGAAAGCATCTGGCACCTTGAGCCACGCGCGCAGCGCAAATCGCGCAGTCTGGAAGCTATCAAGAAGGTGGAGAATGATCCTATCCTATTCATTACAGTGGCGCGGATTTTCTGGGGCGAGCGTAAGCTTGATAAGGCGATGACGTGGTTTGAGAAGGCTATTGTCCTGGATAGTGATTATGGTGATGGATGGGCTTGGTATTATAAATTCTTGCTGCAGCATGGAACGGAGGTGAGATTTTCCCTTTCCCTCTTTCTTCTCTTCTTTCTTCTGTCTCTCATTGCTATATCGAGTATCCACTAACGAACTTCCTACAGGATAAACGATCCGACGTTGTCTCCAAATGCGTTCTGACTGAACCAAAGCACGGCGAGGTGTGGCAGTCTATCTCGAAAGACCCGATCAACGCGCATAAGACCGCGGAGGAGGTTTTGAAGATTGTTGCCGATACTATCAATTAAGCTGCCTGGTATTAACAGCGTTGTATGAACATGAAAGGCGTTGGGACATGGGAAGGATTGCTTTGAAAATCGTGACTGTGACTACTATACGATAGGTATTAGTACTAGGTACTAGTCACTAAGTGCAAGCCAATGTATAAAACGAACTGGATTCATGGGTATCGAACAAGCATGCTCTCTTGCTACCTGGTAAGAGGGCATGAGCATTGTCTGTAGTAGTGGCTTTTTGAGTCTGGGTTTGCAAGTAAAACACTTCAAGGAAATAGGAAAGGGAAGGAAATGGAAGGAAAGGAAATACATAGGCAGACAGATGGGGAAAATCCATGTGAAGACGTAGGGAAAGATAGTATGTACTTGATACATTGGATCATTTGGGGGTAACATGGGATAAATCCCACCAGATAAAAACAGAAAACATTCAGAGTAATTCGAGACAAGAGCCTCGGAGATCTTCAACAACTCCAGAACCAAATGTATGCATCGCAAGCCGTAAATCCAGACGCCGTAATCCTCCAACCCAGACCGAAGGAATAAAAGCACGAAAGAGAGAAATATAGGGAGGGAGGGAGGGAGGGTAATAGGGAGATGGGGAAAGAAGTAGGGTTGCGGTGGTGCAGTGGTGCAGAGGGTGGTTTAAAAAGAGCAGAACATAAAACAGCAGGGTATCAAATCTCAAGCAGCCATGGAGAGACACTCGTCAAGCAAAGAGCCCAACTGTTCTCTCTCCACCGCCGTCCCACCCTCCCAATCTGAGAAAGCATCGTCATCATCGTCAAGATCCATCTCGTCATCGGCCGTCTTGATCTCCTTGACTTCGCCGAGCCCATTCTCTAGACGATCTTGCTTCTCCGTCTCAAGCTCATCTTCAAGGTATCCACCGACAATCTGGTCAATGATAAGAGGCATGTGGCCAAGCACCCCACCACCCAGCTCGAGCGATAATCGCAGATCGCGCACTCCAAGAGCGCGCCGTGTACCCGCTTCCCTCGCCTCGACAGGTAAGAGTCCGGTAGCGGTATCCTTAACAATTTCACCACGGGTGAACGCAAGTTCTTCGCGCTCCAGCTGCTCTCTGTAATTGCGCATCATCATTCCGTTAATTGTACCGGAGGGACCATTCGACCTCGTCCGGGAAAATACAGCCGACAAGACATCCTTTACAAACGTTTCTGTTGCGATAGCCATGAATTCCGCACAGGGTAGACCGGCGCCGCTAGGGAGCGATTCTTCGTAGCACATCGGTACCATGCGCGCGTGGATTGATTCGGCGTCGGGGAATTCACCTGTCTCGGCGGCAAGAGGTTGGGCGTAGCGTTTGCGGATTTCCAGTTCCCAGTCTACACAAAGAGGACACGACATGTTAGAAAAGAGGTTTGTAGGTCCTTGGAGCTGGAGGAGAGCTCGAGATGGGAGTGCGGGGGCGCAAGTCATATTTGCGCGATGGGGTGAGTTGGTTGTCCTTACTGGTCTTGTTTAAGCCACCTGCACTTGCAGGAACCTGACTGGGTAGCTTGATTTGTTTTGCGTGGTAATATTCTTCTAATTCGTTTGGAGGGGGGTCATTCGGGTCACGCTGTGATGAAGTTCGTTTGTTAGCCTAGCAATCCTCTTTCTCGCACCCAATCACCACCCCGTTATATAAGTTGATAACACGGCTGAGTGAGCGCGATTGTGCTATTCTTTCAGCGCATACCTCTGGGATTCCCTTGATGCGACGACGGTCTCTGGGTGGCAATTGCATAACCTCCGTTTTCAACCTTTGTTCGGCAGCATCTCCAGAGACCGGCTTCGACACCATTGAGGGCTTATCGTTCGCTGAGACCCATGTTGCGACGCCATGATCAGGGAGATCTCGTGTAAGGTTTCCGATAATTGCGCAGATGAAGTTATTATGTAGATGTTCAGTTTTGGGGTCGGCGCAAAGGATAGGGTCAACTCGCGACGCGTATTCATTTTGGTTATAATGTCCTAAAGTCAAAGTTCCGGTGTCAGCTCCATCTCCAGATACCACACATTGCAATTTGATCCATTTTTCAGATTGATCTCAGGCCAAGTCGAGGGGGAGGGGAAATGCGAGTTAGGCAGACGTAGGGTGTTCGCATCGCGTGAGCATACCTAGTAGGAACAGAGCAGTAGCCTCCTTGTACTCGGCCCACTTGTCCCCGATTGTAACTTTCAGGTCAGTGTAAGAGTGCTCGAGTTCGAGGCGCGGCACTGATATCAAAGCCTTAGATGACTTGATAGTCGTCGTTGGGCCATTCGGCGCCGCACTCTTCGCCGGATTGGAGGCCGAGTCGGTTCGACTCAGGGCGGCCGGGTCGATCTGCATGGTTGGAGGACCAGGAGCGCGACGAGGCGAGGCCAATAATCGGAACTACGCATTCATGGAAGCCAAGGAAGATGAGCCTGGAGGTTGGAAAGGAGGTGGTTGATGGTGGAAAGGATGGAAGGAGGTTGGAGGTTCCGCCGCGGTTCCCCGCCAGAAACGGATGGTTCGCCCCGGACAGTGCAACCTCATACATACAGACTGCGCAAATGATATAAAAATCGACCTGACAGCAAAATACTGTTTATTTTCCCAGAATAGACACTTTCAAAGTATCTAAGATATAATACAAGACATAATGCTTTATGTTTTAATTATGCTTTATGAAATATGTTAGGCTAGTTGCACTACATCCTCACTCAGCACACCAAAGAGTTGTCCGATCTCCGCGATGATCTCCATGATCTCCTGCGACAATTGACCAGTCACCAGAACTATCAGAGTAAGTACACCGTGAACAGCAAAGAAAAGGTAGCAGAGGATATAATCAAACTCACTGTAAGCATATAACAAAGCACAGTCTTCGTCAGTGGTCAACTGCGAGGCCTCGTGGTCCTGGCGATATCGGTAGATGCGAGCCAGCAATCTATCACGAGCATGTTCAATGCTAGGAAGAACGTCGCTGAGGGGATATTCAAGTTTCATAGACGACGCCATTACTATCGTAGCATCAGCATCAATCAATAGCCTTTCCAAAAAAGAAAGAAAAAAAAAAAAAGGGATCTTCTCAACATAACTCACCCGAGAGTAGATGGCTGATACGTGCAGAGAGCTGACGCCGCTCCCCTGCAGTATACCTCAGCAGGCAAATCTCGCCTGCGGTCGCCATTTCAGACTTCATCAGTTCAAGATTCATGGCATGGAATGCATTCACTACATTCCGGGTCCGTCGAATAATGTTAGTGTAGATGCTATCAGCAAAGGCACTCCGCAATTCAAACTCGGAGCGCGCAGACGCAAGTAGAGACTCCAGTTTCGACAGGTACCGCTCTAGCTCGAGTCTCTCGCGAGCAGTCATGTAGACAACAGATCGTCCGCTCTTTTCCATACAGGATAGCGGGTCCCGTTTCCATACTAGACCAAGTCTTAGCCAGAGAACACTGAGGCCATCCTTCAATCGTTCTCGTGCACTAATGGGCCAAATGAGCCTCGTGATAATGACACCCCAAATGCAACCGGAGAACACGGCTACCACACGATGCAGTGCGATTTCGGTGATAATGGGTTCTGGTCCGCCTTCATCTAGCCTTCCATCCGCCTCTTTCTGAGAGAGGGAGTAGGCGTAGAGCACGGACAAGTTGTAGGTGAGCATGATAAAGCGACCCATAGGTCCATTTCCTTTGACGATGGTGATCCATGCCGTCCAAGCGGCCATTAGCCAACCAAAGAATGCAAGGCCGAATGCATTGCCGAGTGTTATGTCCCATGCTAAGACTGCACAGACGGCTCCAAGGCATGTACCGAAGAAACGGGCATACCCGGTCGTATTGGATGCTCCGATTGTCATCGAACAAACAAGCATGTAGGACAGCAGTCCCCATTCGCCTCTCCAATGGGTATAGAAGGGCCTTGTCGAAGGTAGAAAAGCCGGCATGGCATAAAGGGCTGCGCCTGCTCCAACCTTGATCGCATACTGGGTATCATCCCGGCGGAAAAACTCAAGGGATTTCCAAAGCCGATAGCCCAGCCTTTCCTTGACAGTTCTCTCAGAGACAGGTCGCAGGCGGGCTTGCGCATGAGCAGAAATTCGATTGGCCGGGTCTAGAGGTGCCATGAAAGAGGATTCTAGGATGTGTCAGTATATTTTGCTCGAGTGAAAGTGACGAAGCACAGCTACAGGACGACACACCTCTTTGAACAGCGCGCGTCTCCTTGTACTTCCAGAATTTCATCCAACCCCAGGATCGACCATGGGGTCTTTCCTCCGATTCAAGCTGTAGTTCATCTAGAATAGCTAGTAGTTCATGAAGCTGCTCTCCGAATTCCAACAGAGAGAAACTGAAATGGCCACAACTGGCAGAGACCTCTTCGAGATCTGCTTCAGCCTCCGGTGTCTTCATTTTCATGGCTTGAGTTTGCTGGTAGAGTTCTTTGAGTGTTTTCTCGCGTGATTCGCGGTAAAGCTCGAGTGCACGGTCCAAACTCATTCGAAGACGACTGTCAACCGATACCTTGTAGGCCGGAGCTGGTCCGAATGGAATCTCGTTGAAGATTTCCTTCAGGGTAAAGGCCAGTGACCGCTATAGATCGTTAGCTTTGATGGGATTCTCCCATATTTGGCTGAAGTGGGAAAGACTCACCATAGCCGGACCCAAGTGCGAGATGAAAATTGTAAATACATCCGCAGGAAGAAGGGGATTGTTCGAGCCATCTTTCTTATTTGAGGAAGGAGAGTTCAATGTCCCACTAGGCGAGACATCTTCTTCAGAGCGCTCTTCAATGGGTTCCAAGAGAGAACCATCGGGGAACGACCATGATCGTTCAAGAGTAGCAAAGTAGTCCGGACGAGGACCACCCTGAGGATTGGGGGTTTCCCCAGAAGATCCAGACTCGCGCGCAATCGTTTCTCGAATCAGGCTGAATTGCAGAGACGCCGCACTGCGCAGCCCTCCCAGGTTATGCGTAATATCCTGCACCCAACGCACCAGGTTCTTCTCCAGTCGGTATTCCTTCTCGGTACCCGCGACAAAATGTTCAAGTTTCGCCTCTCGAACCAAATTATCCAGCATGCCGTATGCTTTGCGGTGCTTTGCCTCAGCCTGGAGGAACTCCTCTGACTTGAGCATCTGCTCCGAGCCACTCAAGAAGCTCTCCGTAATCATAGCCAGCATCACGGCCAACGTATCCGCAGCCGTGACAAGATTCGCACGAAGCTTCCTTCGCGCAGAGATAGGGAATATCAAAAAGGACACCATCATAGCCGCGAAAACGCCCATAATTACCATCTTTAGC
The DNA here is from genome assembly GCA_000347475.1 of Penicillium paxilli ATCC 26601. Classification (NCBI taxonomy): domain Eukaryota; kingdom Fungi; phylum Ascomycota; class Eurotiomycetes; order Eurotiales; family Aspergillaceae; genus Penicillium; species Penicillium paxilli. The sequence continues at coordinate 296,411 of KB644875.1, forward strand.
ACCTGGGAGATCTTCCGTAGAGACAAATCACCGCTCTGTACCGCACCTTCTTTGGTCAGCACGGTGATCGTCGAAAGTGCCGTCAACGAACAAGCAACATTGACCAAAGGATCACCAAGACGCTGCTTCGTCCAGCCAACAAACCCCAGACCTCCTCCACAAAATACTATCAAAACAAGCGCATGCCCAAGGACCGGAGCCATCAGGATATCCTGGAAAAGACTCTCAAACAACATACTCGACACGGACAAGAAAGCCGAGTAACAGAACGCCAACAGCGCACAGATTAGCGCTCGAAACATGCTCCCTTGCGACCTGGCCGGGTGGAAGTACACCGTCACAGTCGCAACCATATGTTTTCCATCCTGGTTCCCAAGGTAGTTCGATAGAGCCGGGATGAAGGTCGCCAGCGAACCGAGCAAGTAAGCCAGACTGCACTTCAAAATCCCTATGCCCTGCTCGGACAACAAAAACAGTTTGAACCGAGTCGCACATCCCCGGGCCCGAGTAGACAACCGACGGATCAGTCCATCATGTGTATCGACGATTTCGCCTGTGAGCAATCCGCGGCGCTCATCGTTAGCGGTGTCGTCATCGGCGTTGTTTGGGGTGTGTAGATTGACGAGGCCCTTTACGCGCTGGCCAGTTCGGGGGAGGACGAATGTTGCCTGGCGGAGCTGTAGGATTCGTTAGAGAAAATGTGCTCCTGCAGAAGACCCGGGGATATCCGGTGAGGTTGGTTTCGTGAGGAGATCTGATCTGGACGTACTTGTGGGCGTAGCAAGCGGCGTGGAATGGAGCTACTCGGAGCTCCAGTCGACATTGCAGGGATTTTAGGAAGAGGACGGTCTCATTGTGCGGAGATTTGGCGGTAGAAAAAAAAAAGATTACACTTGGATGAAATGACGAAAGCCTGTTTTTTTCTTTTTCCCGACCTTCGTGCAGGTGCAGGACTGGGCTTGCAGGGATTCTCTTTTGTTCAGGCTGGAGCTCAGGCTGATGGCAGGTGAGGCGCGGTGGACAGTGCGGGCACGCACACGTAATGCCCACGCACTGACTTTATTTCCTTCAACTAGGAGTAGCTACTATTATTTACTATATTTGTATTGTTTTATGATTGAATTGGAGATATTCATCTAGAGCACTTCTAGTATTACTAGTATACTGAGCAAATGTCAGCATAGATTGAGTACTTACCTAGGTAGGTAACGTCGATGATTTGTTTTGTACTACATGCCCACTCCCACTGGGGTGGTGGTATATCACAGGCTTGGAAAATGTAGATTCATCTCAGCTACACTATACTCCTATGGTAGTCAATAGATGCACTTACAACCGCCTCTTACTACTGGTATATCATGATCTATTGCAGACCCTCCACCTTCCATATCTTCACAGCAGCATCAGCACCAGCTGAAGCAATCTTCGAGCTGGCATCCACCCAAGCCACCCCGTTAACCCCTTCCTTGTGAGCGTTCTTGGCCTCCAACTTAGTGCCAGGGTTGGCCAAGCTCCAGACAATAATATTGGTATCCAGAGAACCGCTGACCACATGAGTTCCATCCTTGTTCCAGGCAAGGGAGGTGATGCGTGCAGTGTGTGCCGTCCAGCGGTCAGTAACCAGCTTGCCATCAGCCACCTTATACACCACAATACGTCCTCGACCATCGCCGACAGCGAGGTTGGAGGCATCGGGTGAGAAAGCAAGTTGAGAAATCGGGTTACGCGAGGCTTGGATCTCAGACTGGGCTGACAGGCTCGAGCCAGAGATGTTGCAGATCTGAACAGATCCATCCTCGCCTCCAACTGCCGCAAGAGCTCCATGAGCGGCCACAGTGGTTACGGGAACCTTGCTCTTATACTCGCCAGTCTTCTTGCCATCTTGGAAAATCTCAACAGACTCGGTGACGCCGACCAGCACTGTGTGGTCTCCTGCAGCAACGCCCTTGGGTTGTCCGCTGAGCTTGGAGGCAGTGCCTGTGAAAGTCTTCGCTGTAGAGTCAATGGAGCGGGTGGTGTCGTCCCAGCCGACACTGTAAATCCTACCCGCACCCTCAGTTGTTGGTGCCAGACCAGCAATGTAACCGGGGTGGCCTTCTCCTTCAATATCTCCCGCGACACCGGTGGTAACATCCCAGCTGCAGACACGGCCATCAAAGCTACCAGTCCACAGAGTCTCCTTGCCGTCCACGGAAGATTGGCCGATCGAGGTGATGTTCTTCTGGTGACCCTGGACCACTTGTCGGGGTTCGGGGGTTCCCTCCACCAGGTAGTTCAGATCGCCACTCAGAGACAAACTGATGAGCAGGTTATCGCTTCTGGCCGGGGGCCAGACAACGCCCACTTGTTGATCGCGAACAGCCAGGGCACCTTCTTCTCCCAGAGTCCAGCTCTGAGTAGCTTTACCGGCTTCCACGTCCCAGATTTTAACAGTTCGATCCGCACTAGCAGTAACAAACTTCCTCGAGTCCTTCGACCAAGAGAGACCGAAGATGCTACCCTTGTGTTCGCCCTCGCCAATCTGACCCCGAGCCTCACCCGTCTTGCCGTCATAAAGCCAGATCTTACGATCAGCACCCACACTAGCCAGGGTAGAGCCATCGGGACTGAACTCGACGCCGTAGATATAGTTGGTGTGCTTGTCACCAATTCCAGTGTTGAATTTGAAAGGTGCGCCGTGGTAGAAGACCAGCCTCTTATCGTCACCAGCAGCAGCAGCACGCAGCGGCCTCTGCTGTTTAATGGCCACCGAATTGATCTGCTGTGTGTGGCCGTAAATCTCTCCTACGGTGTTTCCACTGTCCCAGCTGATGCAGTGTCCGTATCGTTGCTTTCCATCACCGACCGCGATAATACGTTGCGAATCGCCGTCCCATGCAAGATCGTTGATGCGACCATTGACGATGCTGTATTCACCCTTGGTGATACCGTCTCCGATGCAGTCCCAGACTCTTACGGTACCAGCGGCATCACCACTTGCGACGTAGAAGCCAGATGGGGAGAATCGAGCGACGGTCGTCTGGGCCTTGTGTTCGGTGTATTGTCTGGCGACAGCGGGGTCATCGATTGAGCGCAGGAAGATAGATTTGTTCGACTGTGATTGATTCACTTGGTCAGAAGGGAAATGCATAAGAAGGGTTCGTGTAAGATTGTAGGAGTCGTACAGCATAGGCGAGTCGCTCGCCCTTGGAGTCAGATGCAAGCTGAGTGGGCTGGCCACGGGTGGTGGAGGGGCTTGCAGCCCAGATGGATTCTGGACACGGGGGAGTTAATATTGCAGTACGAAAGCGAAAGAGGGTCCAGAGAATAGTACATACCGTTCGTAATTGACATTGAGAGGAGGGTTTACTAGATATAGGTTGAGGCGTGGGAAAGAAAAGGAGGAGAGAAGAAGAAGTGAAGTGAAATGAGGTGGAGTGGAGGGGAGTGCTTGTTTATCCACTGACGTCTGCAGGCAGCTCCGTCCCGAGGAACAGCCAATGCGAGAGCACTACTATGTACATACTACTAAAAATACACGATTAGATTACTGCGGATAAATGCTGCCTGAATTCTCTTACGATACTAAGAATCGGACCACAGAACTATTGGGAAGAGTTTGAGATGCTTCAATTCAGTTGAAGTAGAAGTAGTGGTGGTGGTAATAATGATACATGGTACGCCTCCTCTAGAATAATCAAATCTTAGCGGGTGGCTGATTTATACAAGAACGCCATAGCCCCTCGACCAATTCATTCGCAATGGCCCGAGCATGAAAATCAACAAAATAACACTGCATATCGCTCAGCATAACTGCCTTAGCGATGACGGTTCTCCATCTTCGCCTTGAGTTCGCTGGCCAGGATTTCGGGGTGTCTGTGGACGGAAGGCATCAGACCAAGACCCATGGCTCTGCGGATAGCCTTTGCGATTTTGCGCTGGTTGACGGGACGCAGACCAGTCTGGTCTCGGTGCTTGATACGGCCCAAGGGGGAAACATATTCGGACATGACGGCAAAGTTCTGTTTAATAGAGGCAGTATTAGCGGCGGATCCACGCGATTGATAGCATATGGTCAGGTGTAAAGAGGGAGAGCGAATGGGCATGTGAAAGCTGCCATCTTCAAAAGGCCGCATATGATAAAAGATGGACACGCACCTTGTAGAGACTCATTGGGTTCAGGTTCAAAGCATCGAAAGCATCCCGAGAAGGACTCTTGCGCTTTCCCCATTTCTTCATCTCCGCCGGGCTGAGATCGTGGGGGGAGTAAATATCACCAGCCTTCCATTCGCGAGTCTGGAACTTTTCTAATGCACGGCTCTCGCCTTGTGCCTTTTGATCTTCGATAAGTCGTAGGCGGTTCGGTAACCGGCGTCGGGACACTCGGGGACCTGTTTCACCAACAGAAATCGTCAGTAACGGCGCGTGATAGTTTGAGAGGCCCGGATTGCCGCATTGCGCCGATAATTTCGACTATGCAAGGCCATTGCGACATACTCTGTTGACCTGTGGCTCGCTGGGAGGTAAAGGCACTCATGGCAGCCGTCGAGCTCCAGCGGCACGAGGGCATGGCATTGGCGACACTGCGCAGCAGCGAAGACGAAGAAAATAGATTTAGAGACATCGTGCGGGATACTCCTTGAATCTCTTCGAGGAAATTGGAGTATATGGTGGTGGGGGGATTGGTTGAACCGAGAGGGAGGTCAAGTTGACTAAAGGAAGACGAAGGGAAGTTCGGATTTCTTTTTTCGCCAAGACTTCTCCGCGTCCAACTTTTGCTTTCCCCGACGACCTTCAACTTTCAACCTTCAACCTTCACTTCTTCCCCCCTACCTCTCGATCAACCTCCCCCGTTTACCACCATTGCTCTAGCTTGGCTGCTAACGGACCAAGCTTGAACCTGAAGGCTCGCCAACAATGCAGTCTCATCTCTCGAGACGTGTCATTCGGGCAATTATCAACAATGAGCCGCTTCGCTTTTCCCGTTGTCGCCAAACCCAATTGTTGCATACAATCTCGCCCGCACGAGTACGACTGTGTGTTCCTAATTTGAATCATGTTTCGCGACGGTCGCTATTTGGGTTCAATATCATTCCTGGGGAAGGAGAGGGCTCAGATGCGTTGCCGTCGGAAAAGGGTCTAAAGCCAATGGTGGACTTGAAGAGTTCCCTGGAGGATAGAAGCCGAGCGCCTCCAAACTTCACTCTCGCGAGAGCCTTTCAGCTCTTCTTTTCGACTCGAGTGGAAATTCCAGGCTCGATCAATTTATTCCAGGCGCGACTTCTCTCGATTACGTGGAAACATATGAAAGCCCAACAGGACGAATTGACTGACAAGGAGTGGGACAACGTGTTTTCTATCGAGAGCCTCGAAAGGATGCTGTTTGTGCTTTCTGAGGTCGAAATCCTTCCCGAAGCGCGCGATACAGTTCTCAAAATTGCACGTTTTGCCTACCTCGAATTATGTGTCGATCATGGATTTGGACCCAACTCTATCAGTCGCCCTGCTCTTCTCGTATATATCAATCTTCTATCGACGAATGGGAAACCCGAGGAAGCTCGACAGGTTGTAATCAATTTTGGAGGTCAATTTCGCGGGGCGAAGCCGTCGCCTTGGCTGACAGTCTTGAAAGGATTTGCCATGAAGGATGACACACGCCAACTGCAGAAGATTACGCAAGAACTCGAACAATACGATGTGAAATTCGATCAATCTTCACACGAGGAGCTGGTGGATATCCTTGTGACCCATGGATTGTTCAATGCGGCGCAGACCGCTTATGAATGTCCCATTGCCGGCAACTTGGAACCTTCCATCGCTGCCAAGCTGGCTATTATCAAATCTGCCATTCTTAATTTAGAAATCGAATGGGTTAAGCCCATATTCGAATCTCTTCCTCGCGATCCGACAACCGAGACCGCAGGAATCTCGTTGCTTTGGGAGGCTGCTCAAGGTAGCAGTGCTTCTGTGCTCGCCACGAAGGTCAAATCCTGGTCATCAAACAATCCTCAGCTCAAAAAGGCCATTACTACTGCAGACCTGAATTCTCTTATCGGGTATGCCAATGCTGTCCAAAATTCCCAGCTCGCTATCGATACAGAAGGGCTATTCAAGAAATGGGATCTGATCCCCAACGAGCAGACCTCTATGCTCCAGCTGGAATCTGCGGTTATCGCCAAAGATGTCAACCGGGCACTGGGAATCCTGGAAACTACTGTTGACGCCAATACTCTGGCAGATGATAACCTGAAACTTGCCAATCGACTCATCAGAATGCTCTCCGCCTCAGAGCAGACTGACCCTCTTTTCGAACGAATTTCAGAACTCCTGGATCCTCTGTTCCAAGATCACGTACCCCTAGAGCCTCGAACTGTCGCTACGCTCACGCGGATGCTTTTCTACCGCCACGACTTTGGAGCTGCCTCTGAAATGCTCCGGCCACGACTGGGTACCTTCGATAGCGAAGGAAAGAGTCTGGTCCGCGCTGCGTTCGTTGAATTCATTCTGGACCGTAGCCAAAAAGACGATGATGTGTGGCATATTTACGAATTTCTTAAATTGGCTTTCCCGGACACGGGGGTCAGCATCCGAACAGAACTCATGTGCACCTTTTTTGACCGAAATCGGAGTGACCTTGGCGCCTTGGTATTTGGACACATGCGCCAGTCCGAAAACATTTCACGTCGTCCCAAGCCTGACACATATGCCAAGTGTCTTCAAGGCATTGCACGCGCAGCTGATTACGAAAATTTGGAATTGGTGCATAATATGCTTAAGCTTGATTTGGAGGTTGAACTCAACACACGTGTTCTCAATGGGTTGATGCTGGCGTATGCAGCGTGCGAGCAGCCAGAAAAGAGTATGCGTATTTTCAGACAGATCCTTCAGTCGGATGAAGGCCCCTCGCATAAAACCCTTGCAATCTTTTTCAAAGTTTGCGAGAGCCACCATGATGGTGTTCAGGAGGCTCAAAAGATGATGACAAAGATCAAGAACCTCGAAATCGAGGTTGACCGTCGTCTTTATAGCTCATATATTGAGGCACTGGCTGCTCAATGTGAATTCGATTTGGCTACCGAGGCCATTGATAAAATGGAAGCTGAAATCGGTGTACCTCCAACGAGCACAACGTGAGTTATCATATAGCTTCCCCACATATTACTACTCATGAGCTAACGCGTTCCAGGATCGGACTATTCTTCAATGCTTCTCCGTCTCCGTATTGGCAGGAAAAGGTTGAGGCATGGGCTGGTGAAAGATACCCTGATTTGTGGGCGCACCTTTCCAAGATGAAGCGGACGGAAACCGACGAGGGACAGAAGTTTGAAGGCATTACGAATGAGACGTGGGTCTAGTACAATGTAGTATATAGTGTATAGTTATTGTAAAATAAGAGCCAGAGGGCACGTTGCCCATCACCAGCTGGCTGAATGGATTCGCATTGCCGAGAAATCTAAATACCTTGAATGTCCACGGGTCTACCTAGTAGTATAAAATACTACTCCAATGCCCACCTGGGCAGACGATAGTAGTAGGCTACCTACTACTAGGTAGCTATACGTAACATATTTCCCATGAGCCCGATGGCATTACTACTGCGGCACTGATGCCTCAGGTGTTCACCTAGGCATCTATGCCCATTTGTATGTAGTTCCTTCCATCCTAGACTCTTCTTCTTCCTCTCTTCAATCTGATTACTTTCGTTATTGCTACCACATCCACTTTCGTGCCTCGTGCCTGAGCTCCTTACAGTCACTGTATAATATCCAATATAAAATAAATTTGTAAGGACTCGATGCAATATGAATGTGTAGTATTGGACAAAAAGTAAGAAGGCTAGAAAAAAAGAAGAAGAGAGATACTAGTACTGGTGTTATCATACAGATGAATAGGGTGTGGGTCATATAACTGCACATGTGGAGTTATGTAACTAGGCAGCATCCCGGTTCGTTACAAAATTTATCAAACCGCTCGATACTCCTACGTCTGTATATCTACTAACTAGTAGTAATTATTATATAAGTGATGTTGCGCCTCCCGGCCTGGTTAAATGATAGAAGGATATGTATGGCACCTGGCGATAAAAATAGGGGGGAAAAAAAATCTCGACAGCTGCAGGATTCGAACCTGCGCCTCCGAAGAGAATTGATATCGGGTGGAGAATTTGAAATTGCAACCATTCGCTGGATTGGGAGTTAGTGGATGATCATGTAAATGGAATCACGTGGGGTAACGAACAGTCAATCGCCTTAGACCACTCGGCCAAACTGCCTAGTTAGACAATTAGCCTAATTGGTGTTTATATAAGCCAAAAGCGTTTTCCTTTATCACTCCACATCAAACATACTATGTAGGTAGGAACTTGTTACCCGTTCAACACTTGGGCAAAAACAGAACAACTTGAACCTGCTACTATTATCCATTCGTCTGATGGACTCCACCTGGGACTGCACTCGGATTTGAGCTAGAGCTGGCCATCAATCAGCCTTCCCCTGTCTACTACTAGGTAGGTACCTAGGTGTAGTACATGTGAAGATCTTCCAAGATTGGACGGCATTGTACATGAGATCTTTAACGGTACCCAGGCAGTATGTTGGAACCTTGAAAACAAAGACGCTGTCTTTCTTTATACTGACCTCCTCAATCCGCACTCAAATGCCATTGTCTTAATTGAATGATTTTCATTATTCAACGACCTCGGCTTGTTTCAATCCTTTGTTGGCCATCCATCCATTTGCTCTCACAATTTCATAATGCGATTATTCCCACCTGGCATGCCAGTGCCTTTGTTGCTAGTCCTCGACCGCAGAATACTTAAATTCGTCTCCATGCTGTTCGCAACAATGATTCTTCCGGTGCAGAAAGTCTCAAGGGGTCTGTCTCACATCAATACTAGCACCATTGGGATCTTTCTCACCAATCAACTAGTACATTGATAACCATATCATAAATTACTATCACGACACCATGGCCTTCCGTTCACTCGAGAAGGTAGAGTATGACACGTTCGAGGAACGACGTCTAGCAGGAGAAAAGCGTCAACAATGGCTCAGTGATCCCTCGATCCCCTGCCCCATCCCAAAATCAACATTAACACTAAACGATATAGTAGTCAAAGCAGAATGGCGCATCGACCAACTAGGCGGTCCACACAAAATCCCAAAAATCTACCATTCCCAAGCCGCGACTCTAAACATCCCCCTAGACGAAGAAGTCTATCGTACATACTACATTTCCCGATTGGAAGAAGACTCGGAGGAGGTAGACGTCGGTTTCGAGAACTGGGGCGGTATAGTCGGACCAGGCGTGATTATTCTGCAAAACATCTTCAGAACCCATCAACTTCCCTCAACACTTCCCTCTGGCCAGCCTTCTCATCTCATATTCCCCTACATGTCCCAGGTCACGCAAGCCGTGTATGCAGAGCAGTACAAACTGTGTGATCTAAAGCACGTATTTGTGTCTGATATCTTGAACGTTGACACGAAACGCTTTATTAGTGATAACATCCATCACGAGTCGAAGCAGCTTCCGGAAGAACATAAGCAGGTTCTCGTTTGGGAGTACGGTACGGAAGATTATCAGTCTTTGTTGGCTACGCGCATCGGGAAACTTGTTGCTTATTTGGTTTTGGGCGCCTTTGAGCGTGGAACTAAGCGTGTTGCTAGGATTGCTACTTGGTTTCAGAATAATCAGCGCGCGGAGACTACTAACTTGCAAATGCGGTTTGATATTGAGGATGTTAGTGAGACTGTGGCTTCAGGGTCGTGTGAGGGTCCGTCGAGCGAGGATTTTCTTTCGCATCTTATGAAGCGGGCTTATAGAGAAGAAATTACTACAAATTAATGGCCACTTTCTTTCTACTATTTCCAAGGTTACTAATGTTGTGAGAGACCGTGAGATACCAGATTACGCTTAGTAGTAGTAGTATTGATACTACAGCTTTGTCATTTTGATACTAGTACAATTGTACGATCAAAATCCAGATATTGCGCATTTTCGATCATATCAAATATCCATCCCACGTAGGAATTGTAGGTATCAAAGCTTATATTGGCTCTTTTACTACTAGTAGTAGTAAGAATCAAGATGATCTTCTTTCAAATTAATAGTAAACCGGACTTGGCCTAATTCAAGGTAAATTCCAACACGGTGTTCCGAATCCCTAGTCCTTCTTCAGCACGTACCCCGACATGGCAACGGGATTCGGGTTTCGGAGTTGGATCACGAACATGGAACTATAAGAAACAATCCACGAGCTCTTACCTAAATCCAAAAGTAGAGAAGACTTTCTTCAACTAGTGTCTGAACAGCCTCTCCTCTAATAGCCTGAGGAGATCACAGTACTACTTCCAAATCATAATGACGAACCCAGAAGAGCCCACCTTCCGCTCCTACAACCAAACCCAAGCAACAATCTACTCTAAAAACAGACCAACATACCATGAAAACCTCTACAAATCAATCATAAACCACCACCTTTCAACCGGCGGCCACCTAACAACAATCCTAGACATCGGCTGCGGCCCTGGAAATGCCGTCCGGGACCTCGCACCCCAATTCATCCACGCCATTGGCCTCGACCCATCAGAAGGAATGATCAAAACCGCCCATTCACTCGGCGGACTCACTTCCACTGGTGAAGCTATACGCTTTGCAGTGTCCACAGCTGAGGAACTCGGCAATGATACATCTCTTCCTCTCCGTGATGCCAGCGTCGACCTCATTGTTGCCGCGACTGCTGCACATTGGTTCGATATGCGGCTCTTCTGGCCTCGAGCTGCACGTCTTCTTAGATCTGGGGGGACGGTTGCGTTGTGGGCTGCTAGGGGAGGCTATGTGCATCAGTCCACGCCTAATCATGCTGCTATACAGGAGTACATATCTTCGATGCAAGAGCGTTATTTGAGGCCGTATGCGAAGGAGGGGACAAGGGTTATTTCTAATTTGTATGCTGATCTTTTGCTTCCTTGGGATTTGGAGACGTCGTGCTGTGATTTCGATGATGATGCACTTTTTCGGAAGATTTGGGGTCGAGATGTGGAGTGTTTGGATAGGGATGAGTTCTTCGCGGTTCAGGAGGTGCCGCAGTTTATGAGTGTTGATCTTGATACTCTTGAGCAAATGCTTGGTACTAAGGGGACGGTTACGAGGTGGAGGGAGGGTAATTTGGATAAAGTTGGGACTGAGGAGGATATTGTTAAAGTGATGAGAGGGACGATTGAGGGTTTTTTGAGGGATGCGGGTGTCTTGAAAGGGGAAGAAGTTTTGAATATGGGGATAGAAGGGGTCTTGATTATGGTGAAGACGCGGAGTTATGATAGATTCCGATAATACTATTAGTCCTAGTGCTAGTACTATTTGGAGGTGTCAGTTCTCAAGGGATACTAGTAGTATTGTTTCTATAATAGCTGATGAGTGTCTTCGAAGTTTAGAGTGATTGACTACTAGCCGTGGTCAACCCACCCATACCGCAGAGCGGTATGGGTGGGTCACATTCAAACCCCAATATCAGTCAACCCCCAATTTTCAATACAATCTTTGAATCTTCTATATATTTTAAAACCCATACCGCCTTCGGCGGTATGGGTTGGCACGCGACGGCTAGTACCTAGGTATAACTTCCATGATTCAACCACAAGACAGAGTGTTAACAATGAGATAGTATGGTTGTAAACTTCCAAGGTTGAATGAGGTTCGAAGAGCGCCTGAGTAGCAGTACTACCTAGTCGAATAGTACCTAGGTAGTAGTACACAATCTTCAAGGCAGAGTGAAATTTCAAGTTGCACACTAGTGGGTATCTTGCACTGGCAAAGGAGATCATAACACTAGCTACAATATGCGGGTTGTAATGACTCAATCAAATCAAGATATGTGCAAGTGCAATTTTATGTAGAAGGCTAGATGCAACAAGTCATGCCTATAAATGAGAGGCTGGAAGACAAATATCAAGCAAAAAATGCCATATGCATATGTCCGCGCAAACGCAAATATGCAGAGGGAAAGGCAGAAACCAAGACAATGAAGCGGATATTTACAGAAAGAAAAGAGACAACGCAATGCCATGCAGGAATCCACAAATCAGCGCAGTATAAAAAAAAAAAAAACAGAGAGAAAATGAAAACCGTAGGCCACGCAAACGAAACACAAACTTAAATATACACGCTAAAGACTGAAAATTCCACTTCGCTTTTTCCCATGAGGATAAACAATAAGTGCAGCAACGAACAAGCCTACCGAAATACCAATTGCAGTCTGGATCATCCCGTATCCCAACGAAGTCAACGAGCTATTACTTGTTGCCCCACTCGTCGCACTCGTATCGCCGTTCTTGACTGCCTCCGCATACTGGAGTCCGGAAATAATGGACCCACTGGACGCCAGCCCGGACGGGACCAGGGTAAAGATACCCGGGATAATCGCAGCCGCTGCATGTCCGTGCCAGAGACGACTGTACAGGTTTGCGATTAGGCCGATTGTGAAAGCGCCGACTGTATTAGCGACCTGGTTTGAGCCGAGTTTTTTCGTACTGAAGTAGTTCGCGATGTAGCCGCACATTCCCATGAAGACGGTGACGGGGAGCTGTTTTGGCTTGGCCTGGTTGATGAGGGCGGCGAAGAGGCAGAAGAGAGCGACAAAGGGGAAATGCTGAGCGTACTCGTTACCCCATATGTCTAGACTAGCGGCGGAGCAAGAGGAGTCTGTTGTGGCGTTTCCGTCCATAAGGCCGTAGATAGTCGTTCCGACTGTGACACCATATCCGAGGAAGAGAGAGTAGATGATCGTGAAGACCATGCGGATGGAACCGGCATTCATTTGGTGGGATTGAAGCTCGAGGGAGCTGCTTAGCACGGCGAAACCCGGGAGGATCATTGCGATGGATGACTGGGCCATGGCCGAGAAGCAGAAAACGCGTTCGCCGTTGTGGTGGATGCTACCGAAGGCCCGGGATAGGAAGGAGGTTAGAATTGCGGCGGAGACTTCGAGGACGTTGGAGTATGTTGCTGAGGCCGGGGCGAGGATGTGTTGCATGAAGCCGACAAGACAGCCCAGGACGAAGATGATGGGGAGATCGATTGGGCGGGCACTGAAAGAGTAGGGTCCGACAGCGACGCTAGCGAGACCGGTCAATAGGACCAAGACCCAGCGGTTGTAGCGGGGTTTGCGTTGCATGATCTCGTCCAAGTCGTTCGTTGCAGCTTCAACGCCAACGACATCGTGCACGACATTCTTGTAGACGTTGTGGGTTTCTGCCAGGCGCGAGAGATCGAGGCCTTGCACTACACGAATAATTTTGACTTCGGCGGTGCGTGTGAGTGGATCGTCGAAGGACATGAACATGCATCCCGGGATGTAGAGGAATTGAGCCTTGACTTCGAGCACGTTGGAGGTCATCATCATGTATTCTTCCAGACGGTGAGTGGGGGCACCATATTTCATCAAGGCACGACATAGTTGCATAATGTACTGTTGTCGGGCGAGGAGTGCGGCGATGTGAACCTTCAATTTGACGTCCTTTTGGCTCTGGCGTTTTTGCTTCTTGCGCTCTTTATATCCCATTGGCGTTGTGCCTTTCTCAGCACCTTGTGCGCCTGGGACACCAATTCTCCCCATGTCCATGGATGCGGCAATGAGAGAAGAGGTATAATGGTGACCACGCTGCTTTTCCTTGGGGGTTTCCGAAGGTTTATGAAGTTTGTTCAATTTGTCCAGCGCATTAGGCTTGCTCCCGTTGGATTGAGTATACCATTTGACCTTGTCTTTCTTACCTCCAGGGGTATTCGTTCCCGTAGGAGGAGTGACAGCAGGCGTAGCCGTGCCTGTCCCAATTTCGGCTGATACATTTCGTATGTGGGAGCCTGGGGTACCTGGGCCCGGTGGTGGAAGGGTCTCTGTTTCAGGATCTGCTTCTATCGCAGTGGTAGCCAGGCTCATCCGGCTGGCCGCAGGAAGGTTGTTGGCATATACACGAAGCAAATGGGATAGAAGACCGCCGTTAAGCGGAGTAGATGCTCCACTCTCTCCCGGGGTAGTAGTTCCCGATGCAGGCAAAGATTCCTGAGTGCGGTATGTTGGCAGGCCGAGGCTCCTGATGAGATGATCAGCCTGGGTGCCATGATCATGGCCCAACAAATTCTCTTCTTCGTCTTTTGCCAGGCGCGCCTGGTAGCTTTGAAGATCATCAGTAGCGCCATAATACTCTGGCGAGAAGCTAGCATCTAGTCCATCTTCTCCAGCTTCATGGGGACGACCCAGTGCTTCTGCGATGGTGCCTGCACGGTCTTTGACGCGTTTGCTTAGGGTCCTCCATCGTTGCGAATAGGACGAAGTGCTCGGCTTCTCACTAACTTCGTCGTGGGCGGCGATCGTAGCCTCAGGGTGAAGCGTATCGTCTGTTCCGGCATGAGCCGGCTGGTGGTATGATTCATCCTCATGCAACGATGTCTCGGGAGAAGTGTAATTGGGGGGAGAAGAGTTCTCCTTCTCTCTATCAAATGAGTCGGACATGGAATCGCTGGACGGAACCAACCGGATGTATCGGCACGGTACAAATACTGTTTAGTTCACCCGAAGAGATCAAAGGATCTTTTTTTAGAGTTTTCCGGGGCGGAATCCGGGGTTGATGTTAGGGTACTATGCAACGCGCAAGCCACACTCTGGCAATCAGATAGGAAGAGTCCTGAATAGGCGCACCCCGCAAATGGCAAGTCTGCATGATCTGGGGGAGGGAAGTTTTGCTCGGGGGGTACCAGGGGGTTTTATGAAGATAGTTCCGACCCACGTCGCTAATTTGGGTTGAAGTCATGGCCAAGCGCTAGCGTGGCCTGGACCAAATGAGAACGCGTCAGGATCCACCTTGGTGTTGTCAATGGAGTGAGGGACAGTTGAATTGCCAAGCGAACGGGGATGGAGAGGCGATGAAAGAGGAAAGAGAATCCTAGAAGTGGCCAGTTGGTGGTGTGCAGTGATCGGGGAAATGTTGCATAAGTGTATAGAAAGTTTGTACTAATCGGATAGGAGACAACGTGACTGCGAAATGTTCATAAACAAGCTTCTGGGCGAGGCACTAAGGCACGCTAAGGATGCAAATTGATTGAATGGCCGTTGGCTGATCAGGAGAGGAAGTGGAGTTCAAGTTGGAAGAAGCGGAGTTCCTAATGGTTGCCACTGTCGTTGTACCTGATGACTGAGCCGAGGTAATAGTGTACAGCGGTATACAGTACGAAGTATAGTGTGTATTATATAGAGTGTTATACAATATCCTATAATTGCAGGAGGATACTCCTGAACTAGTATTAGTATATCTAGACTGTCAGATAATTGGTGTTATTTTAGTATATACTTGTAGTAGCACCACCGAGCCTATACTCTGGTAGAATAGATCGAGCAGTGTGTGGTATACACAACTTGAATGCAGTTCGGTAATAATGATCGTATCTGCAATACACGCTGCACTCACTCTCTCGGCAAGAATTACTCCGACTTGGAGTCCCTTGCTTATATAAGTATAAGTCTCCACTGGCAGTCTCCACATGGTATTTATTTATACTTACGGAGTATAATATGCTGCGTATACATACTAATAATACGGGGTATACCACTGAGACAGAGTAGGCTATGTAAGTATACTACCTCTGACTAGTCCCTTATTAGACTAGACACGCTAATAATATACGAGGGTTTCTCCTGTCAGTGTTGAGGCAAAATACTAAAATAGACCTATGAGTGGCCAATCTATTCCCTCTGTACTGGACTACTGTAGTACTAGTATCACAATACCATTGGCACGCATACTGTCTCCATTTGTATACATCACACTGGCAGCTCTGTATACTTCAAGTTCCACTTCTACTACTTCTCATCCTCTACCACTACTTCTACTTCTGCTCTGCCACTCTTCTACGCCACATGACTTGCAGAGATCAACACCCCCACTTGATACTAGTACACAACTCTATTGCTCTGACCTCTCCTATTGTTCTATACTATACTAAATACTATTCACTATCACTATACATCTGCACGCCAAGCTAAACCCCGCATGCTGGTATCCCTAGTCTCTCACTAACTGCCAATACTAGTATATCCATCACACAGGAACAGACAGGCACAGGCACCAACATTAGCACTGCCCCCTCTCGGCATTCCAGCCACACCTCACCTCACTTTACCTTACCTCACCTCATCTCATTCCCCCCTCCCTCTCCCCTCCCTTCACTTACTCACTACTCACCACTACTCATCTATAATACATTGTAGTAGTCCCCCAACAATGCCGAAATGCCATCCACACCCCTCCAACCACCCGACCACCCCATCGCCCTCCGCCGCTCCCACCTCTTGGCCCCCGCACCAGACCGACTGACCAACACACCAACAACCCTAACCGTAACCCGAGAAAACACCCACTCAGGCCGAGACTTCAGCATCCACCAACTACGCAAAGACGAACCCCTCGATTCCCTCCGCCGCAGCACCCTCCTCTACACCGCATCCGGCCGCTTCTGGAGTAACTCCCAATACCGCGAAATCCGCGATGCATCAGGCCGACCCCTCCTCGAGCTCCGCCGCATCTGGTGGCGCGCCCAATGGATCGTCAAAAAAGCAGGCGGCACTGACGAACTACTCTGCGCCGAAATGCGCTGGGGCATCGGCATGAAAATCGGTGCTAGATTCTGCAATGCTCTTGTTGCGAGACGCGAGGGAATGGTACCCCCCTCACGCGGGCGTGGGAGTCCATCTCCCGGCCCCTCTTCTTCCTTGTCACGGCCAAGGACTGCTCAACCTATACCTGCTTCGGGGCCTGGCTCTACGTCTGCCTCTGCGGCTGCCGCTGCCGCTGAACGAGCTGCTGCTGCTACTTCTCTTTCTACTGCTGGTGGTCGTGCTGGTGGCGGGGAGGCATCTATAAGACAATCGCCATACCGCCCACCCCGCCGTCGGACTATAAGCAACTACCCCCACGCACCTGACAACGGCCGCGACGCCCCACCCCCATACACCGCGACAGCGGCGGCGGGCCACGCAACGCATAGCAGTAGTGGCAACGAAACAACCAGCGCCGCGTCAAGTAGTACGTCTCTTTCAAGCACGGGGACAGCTAGTCCCGGTCCCGCGGGCCGAGCCAGCAGCGAAAGCGACAGTAAAAGCCGCAGTACCGTCCTCCCCTCATACGAGAGTGTGCGGCGAATGCGCAGACACAGCTCGCACCATAGTTTGCGCGAATTGCTGGATGCGATTGAGCCGCCGCGGGAGCCTGCGCCTGCGAGTGCGGCGCCTTATCCGACGCAACGGCGGTGGAGTGAGAGTTGTATTGATCCGAGGGTTGGGTTGAAGGTTGTGCAGGCTAGTAGTACTGTTGCGGAGGTTATGATGGGGGATAAGAAGATTGTGCATGTTAAGAGGGGGAGGGTTGTTAGTGCTGGTGTTAGGAGGGTTAGGTGGGAGGTGGAGATTGCGGAGGGTGTGGATTTGTTGTTGGTGAGTTTATTACATTCCCCTTTCGAGTTTATTGCCCTTGCTTCGCTTTGTATTTTTTATTATCGAAGTGAGGGTGTCGGTACATCCATGTTGGACATCTTAGAAACTGACTTTATTCTTTTAGGCTGTTTGTCTAGTTCTTATTATTGCGGAGTCTCAGTCCGTTCGGAATGACGGTCGTTGATGACTATATACCTCCACTCCATTCACAGGAGGGCTTTTTTCTTTTCTTTTCGGTCAATTTTTGACATGGGGTTTTTCTCTTTCTTTCTGGCATCTGCTCTGCATCATCTGCTTTGCATCAAATTGGCAGTACTTTTAGCGTCAACTCAAGCGTTACGATCATCAAACGCAGCACGGCACAGCACAGCAAAAGTGAAAAGCAAACGATCTATCTCGGGAAAACTTGGAAGCATCATGATCATGATGAAACTTGAATATCAGAAATCAAAAACCGGGAATCAGAGTTCCCGGATGCATTGCATTGAGTCGAACCAATAGGAGGGTCACTTTTGTGTTTTAACCATACATTCATTTCGTCAGGGGAAAATTCCGCCTCATTTCCAAAGTTTCTGTCATGGAATGAGAACGGTCCCGTATTAGTTTAATAGCAGATGTGGGAATCAAAAGAAAGCACAAAAACAATCATCTACTCTAAGACTGGACCTTGGCCAGGCGCTTGCTCATGCTGTGAGGGATAAGGCGTTAGTGATGTTGTTCGGTTCGCAACCCTAGGGCATCGGGGATGATCATGATAAGATTAGAACTTACAAGTCAAAGAAGGAGAACTGGCTGGGCTGGTTGCCGTATTCGTAGACGAAACGACTGGCCAGGTGGCTACCGAAGATAGCGCGGATGTAGCTCTCGGGAACCTATAAAAACAATTAGTATCATGATTTGATATAAGAGATGAAAAGCTGGAGGAAATGCTTACCCGCTCCAAAATAGTGTCCAAGCCAATCTTATCCAATAGGAGACGGGGAAGAGCATCGCCCAGAACGGAGCGGCGGAGGGCAATGTTATCCCAAAGCTCGGTCTGTTGAAGCTCCTCGTCCAATTTGGTAATAGCAACACTGAGGCGGTCACTCAGGACACTGCGCAGGACACCGGTCTGCTCGTGCTCGCGCCAGATAGCCTCGAACTCGAGAGTTGCGTTCTCCTTGATAATGTCTTGCACCTGGCGGACGTACGCCTTGTAGAACTCGGGAACAGTACCGTCCTCGCTGACGCACATGTTCTGGACAAAGTCCTCGTCGTTGAAGGAGAGAGAGGCCAGGACTTCCAGGGAGGAAGAGGTGACACCACCCTTGTTAGCAGAGGCATCCTTGAACAGAATGCAGCCGGCCTTCTCGAGACGCAGCTTGCTGTCCTGGGTGATGAACAAGTTGGCACCCTCGACGATGTAAGGGACGACAGACTTGTTGTCGACAATGAGCTTGCCAACGGTGGACAGGTCGATAGACTCGGGGCGACCACCGCAAGGAACGAAGACATCGAACTTCTCGGTGTGGCGGAGGTGGAAGGTGTTACGGAAGATCATACCGTTGGTAACAACCTCGCCGCTAGGCAGCTTGACGTTCTTCTCGTCAACGAGAACGCGGTAACCCTCGGGAGAGAGCTTGGCCAGGTCGAACTCGGAGATCATGGCACGCTTCTTGGCGAGACGGATCAACTCGTCGTGGTTCAGACCCTGTGGGTCGACAATGACACCGGAGCCATCGACGATACCGGCATACTTCTCGTTGGCAAGGAGGATCTCGTTAGATCCCAGGTCACCGTCAGGTCCACCGGTCTGCAGCTTGGACATGGTGGAAGGATCGATCCCCAACTTGCGGTAGATACCGAGCACGTACTGGCGGACCGAGAGTGTGGTCATACCGTAGGTGTCGTGGGGGATACCACCCAGCTTAGGGCTCTTTCCAGTGAAGAACGACTTCCACCAGGGGGCACCACGGCTACGAGCGTGCTCGGTAGCCCAGTCGACCAGCTCAGCAGTGTTCTCATCAGGTCCCATGAACAGGATCTCGTCCTTGCCGTGCAGATCGACAATGGGGTCCTTGATACCAGGGCTGACAGGGGGAAGCAGCAGATCCATGATACTGTCAATGTACTTCTCGAAGGCGACTCCTGCCTTGTCTTGGTGGTCGACGTCCAGAAGGATGACACCCTTAGCACCGCCCTCGGGAATATCCTTGTTCTTGCGCTGTTGAGTGTTGGCAAGGTTGTAGTTCTCGTCGAAGAGCGAACGAGAGTTGATGCTGTATGCCTCCTTGTTACGACTCTTGACGATACGGATACCACCACGGGCGATATCACGGAAACGCAGGTGGAAACCGCGGAACTCAGAGGCAATCACCAGGAACATGCCGTAGAGGGGCTGCGGGTACTCATGCTCCGGCAAGAAGTCCGGCTTCAGGCGGAAGCTGAGTGCCACCTTGGTGGGCGTGAAGAAGTTGGTCTTCAGAATGGAGGCATTGAACACGCGGAAGGAGGTCATGACCATCTCGTCGTGCTCGTTGGCAGCAGAGCTGCGAATCAAATGCTTCAGCTTGTTGCTGTCAAGAACCTCGTCGACCTGGAGACGGAGGTAGGAGAGGGTGGGCAGGAAGTCATCACCAGTGGGACCCTGGGTCTGTACATAATGGGTGTTGGCGAAGTCCAGGTAGAGCTTGTGGATGAGGTCAGGGTAGCGGTTAATGATCTCAAAGATGTAGTCGGCGGTGAAAGTTTCCGTGCGAAGACGCTTCTTGATCTTAGAGAGAAGCTCAGCGTGGACACTGTTGTTCGGATCCAGCAGAGCAGACAGAGAGGTGTACTCAGAGCCCAAGCGGTTCAGGAACTGTTGCACGAACACCCAAGCGGAGTGTGCGTAGATAGTCTCCTGAAGACTGAGACGGCCGGTAGCGAAGTGGCCCTGGAAACGGTTCTGTGGGATACAGTACAGAAGGGAGATTTCCTTCATGATCTGGTGGATAGCGGCCTCAATGGGAGGATAGCGAGCGGCAACCTCGGGAGAGTCCGAGGGGCGCAGGTACAGAGAGATGACGGTGATACCGTTGGAGAAATGCTCGAGATACTTGCGCGAGCTGGTCAGGCGGTAGTAGTGGTACAGGTCAGACAGAGCGCTGAACAGACCCATAGCGGAACCTTGACGGTAAGCAATGACAACGCGCTTCTCACGGCTGCCTTCAATCTCGAACATCTCAATGACGGGGCCAGTTCGGCTGACGGCAGTGGAAATGATCTCTTGGTAGACGGCCTTGGTGTTGGGGGTAGCCTTCTGGAGGAAACGCTTCTCACCAATGATGTCAATGTTGGTCTCATTGGGGGAAGGGTTAGGGTTGGCAAACTGGCACTTGTACACGAAGTAGCAGCGCAGTTGCTGGCCATTGTCGCCGGGAAGAGTGGTAGGCGAGCGGAAGGTCTCAACACGATAGCTGTTGGCACCCTTGGAGGCATTGATGTACTTCTCGTCGATGCGCTGCTCGTAGCGAGGACCATCCATAGAGGCCACACCGGGCTTACTAGTATCGATGTAGACCGCGTGGTCCTCGGCCTCCTTGTCAAGACGAATCTCCAGCTTCTTGTCGTCGCGGGCATAAGCGGCAACCTTAGCAGCATAGAGAGACAGGATGTGGGTGACGATAGCATCAACAGACTCAGTCTGGAAGTAGGTGTCGTCGATTCCGAGCATGTTGTAGAACCAGGCGGTTTCAGACTGAACGAAATCCGCAGGGAAGAAGCCCTTCTCCTCTAATTGATCCATCACTGAATATTGCATGTTAGTAACAGTGGTTTTTTGTTGTTTTTTCTTCTCCCTCTTCCTCGTATAAGATAGATTATTCACTCACCCTGCTCCATCTGCTTCTGCTTGCCCTCAAAGGTAGCGGCAATGTATCCCGGATCCTCCTCAGAGAGGATACGGTGAGGGGTTCCGGGAATGCCCAGGTGCGTGGGCTGGGGCGAGGGATGCCGAGAGTTAGGACCAACGGCATGATCCAGGTGCTTGTTGTGAGGATAGCGCTGGAAGCCGATGGGGGTTCCGGTGCCGGAGCTCCCATCGTTGCTGTTGAACAGCTTCGGCAACGGACGGGAAGGCAGGGAAGTGCCATTCGAGGCCTCCGACTGGGGAGTGGAGGGAGCTGGGGACGACATGGTTTTGTCTAAATAGAGATTGCGAAAAAGAAAGAAGAACGCTGTGGGGGGTCAGCGACTGTTATATAACAAATTCCAATTGCAGATGTCTCATATGGATCCAAGAGTCATTGAGGTTTGAGGTATGAGGTTGAGCAGAACTGAACTGAGCTGAGCTGTCCGCAGCATCAAGGCAGGCACGTGGACAGATAAGCTGACTGGTCCAATCGTGATAGTCTCAAATGGGACAAAGAGATTGGATCTCAAGATAGGAATGCAGAATGAAAAAAATGTTTCATGCAATTCTTATCGAGGCAGCTCAGAGTTCTCTCAAGCTCAGAGTTCAAACTCATGGGACCTTAAACCTTGGAGACTGGCGGGGCAGAGATGATGATATCATGCAGATAGCCGGCAAGGGCGTTTGGAGGGTCTGTAGTGTGGGGACTCACCGGCGCCATGGACTATATCCAAGGATCTATGAAAGGATTCACGAGGGGGAGAGATGGATGAGGGGAAATTCAGGAAAATCTGGGGAATCCGAGGTTTTTAAGTAGTCAAGTACAAACTTCCTCACACGCGGTGGTCAAGCCGACGGTATGCGCAACAAGGTCTACTCCATGGGCTCCACGGGTCTCGAAGGTGGTGGATCCGCAACAACGCTCATTCCTTTGGGCTATGACTAAGAACCGGCGTTGGCGGAGGCTTTCATTGGCTCACAACGCCCCTCTTTCCCGAGGATAAGACCGAGAGGAAAATCCCGCGTCATGCGGGCCGAAATAATGCCTCATTGAGGGAGAGTGCAGGAGACAGTTGCTATTCGTGGATATCAGAGATACAGCAGATAGAGGAGAGCATAGGGCAGAACGGTACACTGTACTATGCGTATACGATGAAGATGTGTCTATGATAGCCGTACTCAATTCCATAGTGCATATGGTTCGCTATCACAGTGGCAAACTGTCAGGTACGATAACTCTGTTCTACATTACAGCACTGTGGCAGTACAACTCCCCTATAGTGGCAACTCGCAACTTGTTATTACTAGACACTCCCAAAATAGACCTCCCCGTGACCCTCCCGTGACCCTCCCGTGACCCTCCCGTGACTTTCTCACGGTCACCTGCTTTGTTCTCTCGAAATCGATGGAATGAAGTTTTCATTAAATGTGTCACACTTTCTTCCCCGTAAATACCTCAAACATTTACCCCAGCCCTAAGCACCACAATTGCAAAACAATTTACAAAAAACAAGGCCATCGTCATTCTTGGTCCGGGGGATTATCGCCATTGGGGTCCCCAATGGCTCCTCAATGGCTCCCCAATGGCCAGCCAGGAGTTTTCGAGGGGTAATAGCCAAGGCTATTACGCTGAAAACCCTAGCCGGCCCGGTGGTGGCATCTCCAACCGGAGGGGCGGTACCTGGATCGTCGGTTGCGGGGTAGTGGACAGGGCCAGTGGCGGACTGTTGTTGGGTCACGACTCACAGAGACTTGAAATCTCTGCACTTTTGCCCCGCGTGAGGATCATGAATCGCTGAAGTCCCAGTTCTGGATCGGGCCTGAATCTAAAGGCTCGGCGGGGCCTTACGTGATTGTGGTTCTCGGCGGCCTCTTCATTGGAAGTTGCTTCCGACCGCTGATTATTTGAGGTAATATTCATAATATCAGGGCTGGATAAGGGTTGGTATGGCCACGATGGCGTGCCACTGGTGACGATTTGGCCAGATTCTAGATGTAAAGTGGTGTAGGTGTATCCATGTACTACATACTCCGTAGTAGACCATGGGATAGTCCGCAAAATTGCTTATTGGAGAAGTTCATAGCACCATATGGCAAGTCCATGCCAGCACGTCAGACTGGTGCAATCTGTCATTGTCACTGCCACTAGCACTGTCATTGCAGTGTGCAGTGCCAGTGGCATTGACATTTCGGACATGCTCTATTCTGCACTGTACAATCCTACATTGCATCGCATTCTAGGCATCTATCTGCATTTTCTCCCGTCACGAGAAAATGTCGAGAGGCCCAAGCAGAGTCTAGCCGGCTAGTGTCCCGTTGCAAAAACGTCCGTTCGAGATTCAGCAAACTCGGGTTCATAACCGCCTAGCGACTCAGCTTATCACCAAATACAGCGAACGGGTAGCAGGCCGACTCTTGGACCAGCCCTGCCACGTTATGTGGCTTCAAGACCTACGAGAACTAGTCATAATAAAGGGCACTGTGGGTAGGAGATCTTAGGTGCTCTTAGGTAGCCATTTGTTGTTGTTTTTGTGAGCCATGACAGCTGGCTGAGACAAACCTCATTCATCTTTGAAGTTTGAAATCCCAGGCATTCTTCAGTCCTGCCCAGGTGTCTAGGACCACTGTGGTAAGACTCAGGCTCTTCCAGCCTACGGATATCCCCTGCATCAACCTAGATCGCCCTGTATCTCCCTTGTCGACACCCGACAAGAGATATGCCCAAGATAAGGCCATTGACTGGAATGCATGCAAACAAGAGACAATGGCAAACAGATAACCTTCAAGTTGGGAGAAACCAGAGGCTCCCCACGGGGCGGTCCAATGCCTTACTCTCAAGCCTGAGGTAGGCTGACCTTATCGTGAGTCATGACGTGGCCATACTGCATATAAGGGCATTTTGCTGCTTGTACCCTGGGGTAGTCTGTACATGGCCACCGCATCAGAGCAGGTACTCGCTACTCCGCTAACTCCTCTGATAAGGTTGGGTACCTGACCAGATCGCATCTGCAGAACAACTCATCTGCAACGACATCTGGCGTCTGGCGGTGAGGCGAGATAGGAGTACACTGTAGACCGTGTATGAACTCAACTTTCATGAAGTACGGGTTTACCACTGCTACTAGAATTAATGCTAGCAGACAGAGTGCCAAGATAGACCCTAGTCCAATCTACCCTAAAGGGGTCCAGTCTTGATCTGCAACGGTTATCAATGGAATACTCCGTATACCCCAGCCAGACCTACTACACAGCACCCCGTATGGCATCAAAATTACAATGTATTAGAGATATCAAGAATTCCGGGGTTTGAACCTGATCCATCTCATCCCAAGAACCAGGTCTCAGACTATCTAGAGTGGCTGGAATGAGAGCCCCTTCCCCGGATCGTGAGAGCGATGATCCGTGAAAATAATTGCTGGGATCGCATCGCGCTATGTGATGTATTGCCCCTTGACGAATCGAAGCAATGGCCGCCACCAATACCCTAGGGTAGCTACTAGCAAATTGCTAAGAGCAATACTCCCCGTGCTCCCCGCGTACAGTAGGGCAGGTCGCTGTGCATCGCAACATCCCGTGCTGAGATCCCTGTCCCTGTCGCTGTCCCTGGTCCCGTCAATGGATGGGCACTGGCATACGGAGTATGTACACAGTATCCGATTTGAGGGTAGGCATAGCAATCGATAGTTCCAACCCTAGTCTATGTAGCCAGCCGGAACAAAGAAACGGTCAAGTCGGAGCCAGTTCACACTCAGTGAAGATCTCGGTGGGTCACAAGGGAAGTACGCAGATCCGCGCAAATGAGGAACCAGATTGAAAAGAGCTGTCGAATTTGTGCACACAACAACATACGATACTGTACTCCGTATGTCTGTATGTAACAAAGAACCGGCCACCGCCATTCTCCAGAATCAGGCCAGGGGTACAGTAGAGAAGTCGTGGCCCCAGAGTTCCATCCCAGTTCCACTGGCCCGCTGGGTAGCGGGCCATCGGCATCGACTTGCCTACTCTGTATCTCCAGTGTATCCCCCGTAAGGGTCCCCGGATGGGGAGCGGAGGGGATGGAACTAGTATGGGGTAAGCATGTCAAGACCAGGTTATTTGTATTTATTTATTGATTATTTCCCCCAATTCCCCGGAGGTCTCCCTGCCTCTGAAGGAGAAAAGAAAAAAGGAAGAAAAAAGGGGTCGCCCGACAGTTTGGTTGCTGGGAACTCCGGCTTTTCTCCGGTAGAAGGAGTCTAGAAGGATTTGCTGGTTTTGAGTCCTGAAACAGTACACACTGGGCATCTATACCTACTAACTACTGTAGTAGCTAGTAGGTATCTAGCATAAGTACTGTGCAGTAAAAGTGCAGTGATCTCGAGATAATAATGCTGTATATTAGAATATCCCATTGAACATGTATCCGTACAGCTCTTCACAGTCCGGGTAATCACAAAATTGGGCAGTGGATTCTCACAGCAACGGGGTAATGTGCCTTGATGGAGTCTTCTTCCCCACACTCTCCTCCGTACGCGTCAGGCGGGAAAGTCTCCCGCCCTTCCGGAATGTCTCCATCCAATTATCCCCAGAATGAGAATGAGGCGATGGGGATCTTGGCAAGCCGATCTTCCTGCTGGTCTTATGTGGTCTGGTCTGGTATCTGGTATTGAGTATTGAGTACTCCATCCTGTGTACTATTCTCAGTACTCAGTACAATACTCCATACTCTGCGGATTTCCCCCGGCCATTTCCGCCCGAGGACTGCTCCGGATAATCCTAGGACAGCTGTGCTATAAAATAATATTTACCCCCAGGCCCCATGCCTCTCGCAGCCTAGACTCTTCAAGTTCTCACTGCTGTTTCCTACTACACTCTACTGTACTCCTCCAGTACCATTCTTTTGATCCAACTAGTACTACTACTACCAACTTGAATCCAAGAAAGCACTTTGTCCTCACCAACTACCCCCATTCAAAACACCTTCACTCCCAACACCAAGCACATCCACCTTGCTGGCACTGTCATATCCATTGCCACTCGGAAAGACTCGCATCACACCATTCCTACATCCCCGTACGTCCTACGTCCCCCGATGATGATCCACTCGGGCACTCCCGGAAAACCAAACAGCTAGCTAACAAAGCTCATCACAGACGCCGAATTCATCAGCCGCGACTTAAGCGCCGTACCGAGGTCAACCATAGTACCCGATTCCAGCTCAGCTCCTGCTAGTCAAGCACTCCAGAGCTCCACAGCCATACATCCAGTGGCCCAGTACAAATACACCCACCTCTCTCTTCTCCTGCCTACCTGTGCTCTTCCAACTCTCGAATTCATTCTCCACACATTCAATCGGTGCACTTTCACTTCCACTACATTACTCCTCACGAACAAACACAAAACGAAACTTGAACTTCACTTTACAATCACACACTTCTACCCACCACTTCAAGCTCAAGTTGTCAACAAAATGTCCTCCATGAAGACCATCCCACCAACCTCCATCGACGCATTCACAAACATCTCCCGCGCAATGCAAGCCCCCAAACCAAAGTACCACGACGCACTCCCACCCGCTCCACCTCCTTCCCCAGTCTCCTTCGCCGTCGATAGTTCCGGCAAGACAAATACCCTGAAGACGACCGGGAAGATTCCTTCTTTGAGCTTGGAGTAAGCTCGTCAACCTTTCAACAATCAACTTGAAATAGCTGGCGGCTCCAGCTTTACAAGGACTGAGTCGGACTATGAACTTGCTTGCTTAAGCTATTCATGTCTTGACAATAGTCATCTAGCTTGCTACCTCGGCTTAGCAAGTTTCACCTTCACCTTCATCTACGCCAGGGAATGGCAGTAGCGTTTTGATTTTATTTAAGCGTGTGGGATCTTTTTAGCGGCATGGCGTGATATTGCTCCTTTTCCTTATTTGTCAACGAAGGACTGTTTCGGTGGATTTGAGGGATTAGGACTCTGGGATAGGATTCTGGGATATTTTAAAAATTGGGCGTTCGGGGGTTTTTTTTTTTTTTGTTTTTTGGATATTGTTATAATATTAGGACTAGGATACTAGTATTAATCATGATTGAAATTTTCATTTGAACAAGTCCATCCATGTGGTATGTTCTGTAGCTTTGGCGGGTTGAGTCAAGTTTGTAGATGTGTTGTGGTGTGGTAACTACTGGCTGCTACTAGTTCTACTGTATGGACTGAGTGGCAGAGGTACTGGTAAACTACTGGCAGAAGACGATTATGAAATCATAAATTTTATTGAATTAGCTACTGGTATGATGTAAACACCCAGAGCATAACGTTGACTTATCAACTTGAATGTCATCCCGGTCCAGACCGGCCTGTGATAGATACATCACTACTCGCTTGCAGACTATCTATCACCACGGCAGAACGGAAGCGCAGGCCTGGTATCAGCTGTCTGTATTCTGTTGGCAGCTGTATTCTGCACGCCTGGTAACCCGATCAAGCGACGTCACAATGGAGAAAGCATAAGCTAAGCATTGGCACATCCGCACGAATATCAGACGGATCAAGTACATGGGATCGGTCGCACGGGTCTGGCCCGAGGTAGAGCGCGGTTAGGGGCCGTTGATCCATGATAGATGACGTTGCCTATCTGTGCAGTGTGCCGGGGAGAATGATCGCCCGGATAGATGGGACCTGCCATGTGATCCGTCCAGCAACACATAGATCATGGGAGGTCTGCTGTAGTCCCGATCCGGGTGGGGCCCGTGATGCCGCGATCCCAGCTTGAGCTCGGATTAACCCGACGAGAGCAGTATTCATTGATTTGAAATGATGGCATATGGATGAGCCGAATTGCGAAAATGCGCTTTGCAATAGATCGCTAGATCTGCGAGTATCGGGCCATTCGCGACACGTGACTTTCCGTGGGCCAGGGTAGCAATAGGCAATGCCGAGGGGAAATGGAAGTCGACAATCGACTCCGAATTAGCCGCGAGTGATCTGCAGGGTCCTCTAACCCGCAGCCCATAAGAGTAAGTACTCCGTAGAGAGAGTAAAGAAGCCGGATGGAAAAGGGGGAGGAGATAGGGGAAGAGGGAGACACAGGACAACAAAACAACAGAAGAGCGTTCTATCTGTTTTTTCCCAAAGACCAGACGAATATTACGCCTCGGAGTCATCCTCACAGTAAGCGCGAAAGAGGGCTTCCAACTGCTCCAGGGCATCGGGATCACCATTCGCAGCCTTTTCCTTCAAGATTTGCACATCAGCTAATTGGGCCTCTGTCTTTGCCCACGCCGCAAGACGCTCGACTATGTCCACGTTCCGACGAAGTCTATAAATTGTTCGCACAGAGTCTGTTTCGCCCCGTCGTTCTTTCAGCGCCTGCAGCTTTTGGAGAAATTGCGCCTGTTGCGATGGTGGCGCAATAGGACGTCCGGGCACGGCTGATGGGCCTGGTCCAGAGAACTGAAGGGGGGCAGTCTGCATGTCATCGCCCTGCAGAGTTGCGGAAGGTTTGGCGCTCGAGGTTATGTTGGCTTTTTGGGCGACGATCTTGACACTGTTGGCGGCGAGTAGCTCGAATGCTGGGCCCTGACGGAGGGGTGTGGGACGAGAGGGATCCATGTCTGGATCGGTGTCTGGGTGTGAAAATATGAGCTCTGTGCCGATCTGGTCGGCCCATGAGCAGCTAAAGATTTGGTTGTGGTATGAGATGATTGGATTGCACGTGTGTAGGCCCAGGATTTGGATTCGCTGGTTACTTTGAGAGCCCTCGGAGCTTTCGAGTGGAGTGAAAGGTTCAATCAGTTGGCTGGGATCGTCGTCATCTTGAGAAAGGTCTTTTCTCTTCTCTTCCTGGCGTCGACGCGGGGGGCGGATAGGGCCGTGGTGGGAGGTGAGGTCGAGATTGAGGTAAAAGTTCTTGAAGCTTTGGGTTAGTTTGAATGTGGAGATGAGATGGGATGGGATGGAAAGGGTTGAAAGTCTTACCTCTGTCTCGGTAGGGTGGTATTCGTACTCATAGTCAGAATCAGAGTCAGATTCAGAGTTTGGATGATTGAGCTCCATGGCTCTGTGTCAGGCTTAGATCGAGCCTGCAGATGAGAAAGCAGTTGCAGAATGTTATTGTGATATAAGCAACAGAGCTAGAAAGATGATGGATCGATCTGGTGGGTCTAACTGTCTGTTGGAAGGTGCTAGGCGGTGAGTGTGTATCAGTACGGTATAGCATTGGAAAAGACTGCATATCCAGGCATTCACTTTGTAACGTAGGTACTGTATGTAACGACTGTCGGGTATCAGTACATCGATTGTGCTTGATTGTGCCATCGGGTGATTTATTCACTTTACCCTAGGGTATTCACTGTGGATATAACAGCCTCAGATATCTCAACCAGGTGGTCACAATGTGATAGTCAAGTATCAACCGATCTAATAATTTACTCTGGAGTACATAGTATTGAATATAGAATATAC
This sequence comes from Penicillium paxilli ATCC 26601, assembly GCA_000347475.1. NCBI lineage: Eukaryota > Fungi > Ascomycota > Eurotiomycetes > Eurotiales > Aspergillaceae > Penicillium > Penicillium paxilli. The sequence continues at coordinate 326,179 of KB644875.1, forward strand.
CCTAGAGTATTATTGTATATCTCAATATCTATCTAGATATGTACATAACTCTGTGTACATTCCACCCCTCATGTACCTGTACCTGTGTCTCTGCTTACCCCGCTGGACCTCTCGCTCCAGACTCAGCCTTATGTGATCTGCTCTTCTTCTGCCCTCTTCGACTCTCCCGACTCTTCCGCCATTCCATTTCTCGCACCAATCCTTTCTCTCGATTTCTCCCATTTACAGGCATTCTCCATCGCCCTGCATTGAGATTTCCGCACGTTCCCGGCCGCCCTTCCTAACTCGTTCGAGGCCCTCTTCTTTCGCCTCTGTACTCTTTCTTTATCTTTTTTTTTTTGCTACTCACGAGACACATTAGCGCAATTCGGAGCCGTTCATGCCGTCTATCCCGCTGCTCCCGATCTTCTCGTCTTATAGGCCACCCACCCTGCCTTAACAATCATTGATTTGTATTTCGACCCCACGGGTATGCCACTCGGCCTGACTGTACTTCTGCCTTGATTACTTTGAACCCGATCCACCTATTCTTTCCCTCGTTCACTCGTTCGGGTTTCGCTGTCTCTGTTCATCTTCCTTCTGGCCCTCTCTCCCTCTCTCTTATCTCTCCCCATCTTTCCCCTCTCTTCCATGATCACAAACTAGACTTGTGTCAACAACTGGCGGTCCCTGCCGCTTCGTTCAGCAGATGACTCGAACGGCAAAGGTCGCCATTGTTGTCTTGCTGACACTCATCGCCTATGTCTCAATCAATAGCATAGTGCGTGCGACGAACCCTCGTGCTTTCGTCTGGTATGAGGAGGATAAAGACGAACGCTCGTGGATTGCCAGCTCACGCTCCTGGTTTGACCGTAAAAGCTGCCGCTGGCTCGGCATCTGCGGTGCTGCGCATATACAGATCGTCCACGGACCCTTCGGTACGCGCAATCCTGCAGAATGGACCGACCCGGGAAATAATGATGATAACGACGGCGATGGAAATGGCGATTCTGGTTCCGATCCTAACCCCGAACCCTGGCGGTCCTACTGGTTTAGCGGCGGGTCTAATCACTCCGAATGGGATGCCGATGAGCGGGCGCGGCGGGAGATCCCCGACTATGTCTTCGACTATGCCCCACTCGTCCATCTTTATTCCAAGGAACAATTTTGGCCTGGCGATATCGCTGAGCACCTTTATCACACAACCCCTCATCTCAATTACGTGCCTATCCAATCCGAATCACAACATACGAACCTCAGCGAGCTTGATAAACTGAACCAGTATCAATGGGGTCGACCGGTCTTTTTAACCAGCAATGATGACCCAACATCCCGTCCGCCATGGCTGGAAGGAGAGAAGAATATTCCCAAATTTGATGAAACCTTAGCAACAGAGGAGGCATGGGCTGACTGGGATGGTCGAGTGGATGGTGAAATACCTGGCGAGACCCCAGAAGACCGCGCCAGGTGGGTTGACCTGCGTCGTTTCGGTGACAAGGGCAATCAGCGATGGTTCTCCTGGGGCTCTCGAGCGAATCATCCCCTTCACTTAGAGTTGCGCAAGCGCTTTGGTGGCCATCCGGTCCAAGAGTCTCTGCAGCAGGCTCCGAATAGCGGTCCTGGAGGTCGCAGCCGTGCCCCCGCTATCCTGGTTGTGGTGGACAAAGGTAATGGGGTGGTCGATGCGTTCTGGTTCTTCTTCTACGGCTTCAACTTGGGAAATACGGTTGCCAATGTGCGTTTTGGGAACCACGTCGGGGACTGGGAACACTGTCTCATGCGATTCCACCACGGCAAACCCAAAGGCCTTTTCTTCAGCGCCCACAACGGCGGTGAAGCCTATCGCTATGAAGCTATCGAAAAGATCGGACAACGAGTGAGTCGGATCAACCTAAACAAAGATAAATCATACCACATTCAATCAATCCTAACCTTTATTCCAGCCTGTCATTTACTCCGCAGAAGGAAGCCATGCTATGTACGCTACAGCTGGGGTGCATGAGTATATTCTCCCCTGGGGACTCCTACATGACGTGACCGATCGGGGTCCTCTCTGGGACCCCTTGCAGAACAAGCAAGCATACACTTTCGGCAACGACACTCTCCGCGCATCAACTGTGAACCCTCAATCTCCAACTGAATGGTTCTACTTCCGCGGTCACTGGGGCGACAAATTCTACCCATTAGGTGATCGCCGCCAGTACCGATTTGCTGGACAATACCATTTCGTGAATGGGCCACTTGGTCCTCGTTTCAAGCATCTCGGTCGACGAAAGCTCTGCCAAGGCCCTGATCGGGCCAGCTGCGTTGTGAAAGACTTTATCGGCGAGGATGCGCGGACTCCGCGTTGGAGTTCGTCCGGCCCGGGGGAATGATTGATGGATACCCTCTGTCCAAGACCAGGTTGCTGATTCCCTCTTCGATACATCATTCCCATCATCCACCCTCCATCATCATTATCATCACCACTACTACCTCATTTATCTTATTTCATCTCACCCTATCATCTCAACGACTTATACATGACTCACACGCCGCACAAGACCTCACATATACCACCTTGTTTTTGATTCCCAATACCCCAGATATCCCTGCATACTCCAAGACCGACAGGATAGACCTGCCCCGCGTCAAAGGACACGACCAATTCTATTTCCCACATCTCGGACGAACCCTTCCAACTCCTACCCTCTGGCTGAGGCTACAACTGAGTTTGAGCCTAAGACCCACGATTGACTCGACTCTGTTTCTCCCCTACCCACCTGCGCTTCCCCATCCATGACTGCGATCCTTTGCTTGATGGGAAATGGCGTTGATATATGATTTATTATTTGCTCGATGGCGTTACTATGGTACACAGATACGGTCTCTTGCTGGAGTAGGAAATGCGTTTTCCTAAGGTCTTTCTCCCAATCTTTCTTTATTCCTATTTCCTTTCTACTCTTTCCTTTATGCGTTTCGTTGGCGAATTTAGATGTCAATTTTCTTTTCAAATATACAATGCATGATTCATAGAATCTACTCAAAAGTCCTCCATACTTTGTAGCACCAGTACTTTTATCCGAAAACAAAGACATGTATTAAAATGGGACTAACTCGGGATACTACTAGTACTATGTAGTAAGGACTGAGAGAACAAATAGAGGATATTCCGAGATCTAGCAAGATGATTTGATTACACTACTAGTAATTAATTTGAGTACTAGTACTAGTACCTTTGCGTAGAGGTACCACCCAGGTAGTACCATATGTAGTAGTCTAATTTAGTCCACACATCGACTCGGGACCTCGGGCAACGATCTAGCTGTAGAACTCAACTTGAATTTCCTCCCAAAAGGCCTTGACTTGAGCCAGAAATGCCTTTTCAGACCAGATAAACTGCTTGAGAATTTTGACCAGATCTGGCCATGATGTAAAAAGTTCCCTGAACCTGTCGCGATTTGCTTTTAATAAAGCAATGTACCCTGATCTAATAGATCCAAGGGGAGAAAAGGCGCCACCGATATGCAGAATCCAAGCTAACAGATCTGGCGAACTATCCCATAGCGAATCATTCGCTGTTTGCTGAAGCTTGCATAGAAGCTGGAATGGAAGATGAGACTGGTTCAAGTATCAGGTGGTCGGTCAGTACGGTGCTATTCTCGGTGTAGAGATAGGAGGGAAGAATAAAAGCCGCGTGAACTTGAATTTGAACTTGAACGAGATCACATACAGGAATAGTTGAAGTCCGCCAAATCTTACAACGAATCATAGTGGAGCATAAATAAGCCGCCAGATGACAACATTCCAAAATAGGAGATTGATCTGGTAGGCTGCTCACTATCCTCGACTGAACAGATGCTTGGTGGTTGTCGATATGCGCCATCGAGATAACGTCCTCGGTACCGAGCAGAGCGGAATCTCGGATACATTGCAATGCAATGACGTCTCTTATTATTCCAACAAAGCTTGTTCCGAGTAGAGATGAGTGCTTTCGAAAGCCGGGAGGGAGGGTGAAGAAGGTTGGTGAGAATGGATCTCTTGTCCATTGAAGCTCGGCAAAGGTTGTGTGGTCGACGATCCGGCTAGATCCTGTCATGACTGAGGAATTTAAGTCTGACCTATAAGTAATTTGTAAGAAGAGTTCCTCGTTAGTTTGAGATTTGAGGAGATTCAAGTTAATCATTTACCAAAAGATGGCGCGTTTAATGCCATCGCTCAGGTAGACACCTTTTCTTCGACACTCGTTGAGAATCTCTTTAATTGCACCCATATGAAGTTGAACATGAGATGGTCGCTTTAGCTTAGCCTTGAATTGAATACAATTGACGATTGTCAGCTCCCAGAATTTGCGCTAGTACTATAGCTAGTACTAGGTAGATGATTGGTGTATACATAGACACATACCTCCATTAAGGCAAGCAGAAGGATAGCCCCCAGTGTAGACTCAGTAGTAGCTTCATCTGAAGAGCTCATTCTTTCAAATATTGCTCGTAGAGCTTGACTCTGATATTCAAGAGAAACTTGACTAAAGTTGGCCGGGGTGCCAGAAAATGAAAACGTGAGCATAATGGCATTCAAGAGAGCTTTGTCTTCCAGTCCATTTTGAAGAACGGACCGAAAGTTTCGAAGTACAAGCTCATCCGAAACACTGAATATTGGTTCTGAGCTCTGCTCATAATCCCCTTTGATAAAGTGAGTGTAAGCAGTTTTCTTTCTCGTAAGCAATTTTCTTTCTCAGGTTCAAGCTCCTATCTTTTGTGTTTGCAAAGATCTTACGTCGATTCAGCAATGTTTGCAGTTTTGGCGATACGGCTGCTAGCATTTGAAGTGGACCAGTTTCATAGGCGAACGAGATTTCAGGCTTTACAGGATCATATTCTCTTTGGCTCGTAGCTTGACGTTGTTTATAGTCATTCTTGGGACTGAACAATTGGAAATTTAGTCCTTTTTGCTGCCGGAGCCTTCGTTGATTCCGGAGACCGTGCGTTACAGCATGTGAGCGAGTTCGGCGTTTTTCTGTGCCCTCGGTAGAAGCCTGAAAGGAAACGAAATGGAATTTGTTATCTATTAAAGATGTCAATCATACTGAGACAGGGGGTTTGCGCTGACCAGGGTCCAGGGTAGCATACTCGAACTGGTATTATTGCGTGTACTTGCCATTGAAGTGGGTCGGGGCTGTCTGTGCAATCCCTGCTAAAATCTATTGCTTTCTCCAGTGACGAGAGCTCTGGAATGTAATAGTAGTATATAATTGTTTGTGATGGAAGAGAAATTGAATGGCCTCTTTGGAGTGCCATAACGCGGTACATCATGGTGGGTGTTGATGGATTACAAATCGGATTAGAAGTGACAACCTTGAACCTTCTTCAAACTTCAAGTGATCCTCATACCAACATCCACACTATTCAATACTTTGAACATTACTATCTTCTTTGATTGAGAGTCACAATATTGAATGCTCTACTGGACTCTCTGGCTGTCTGCTGACCTTTTAGTTGTGCAAATTGAGCTCTGAGAGTCTACATGATGAACTCGCCAGGCCATGATTGCGGATATGACAGCCATAACATCAACTTTAAAGCCTGAGATGACGTATCGATTCCCAGACCAAATATGCAATCTAGAGTTTCAGGGATGCATTGACTTGACCCGCAAGATTCCGAACCGACCTTCATTAAAGTAGATTGGGAGAGGATCGCTCGAGGCTGAAAATGGCGAGGCGTCCGGCCATTCAACGTTCGGGACCCACGCGTCCCTTATTCTCAAGCTTGTCAGACCGCACCACCACCTTGTGCCAGCTTCGTTCCTGAATGCCCAGACTCAGGCTCTTCTGAGGATTATCCAGCAATCATGTTGGTTACAATTCAGCTCCGACAAGTGGTCCCATCAATCTGAAACTGTCAATACCCCTGCTCGGCGCGTGGAGCGAGCCTTGGCAGGCACTAAATATGCCTAAGGGAGAACTTCGGCCTTGTCCCGGGAGCAATCCGTTCTCAGAGAATGCCGAACAATCATGAGAGAGGGCTCCGAGGACCTGAGACCTTAAAGACACCACTGGTCTCACCACGCGCCTTTGAGTGGAGGAGCCCCGTTCCTTGAGGACATCAATGAGGGGTTCAACTGTTTCAGAGTGCCAACTAGCTGCATTTTTGCCCTAATGACAGCTCCGAATAAGGTAATATGCCCTCTCTTAGGACTTTGGACTGTCTGAACTTGATTGGGGTTAGGTTTTGACGGTATCGAGATCGACTCTTAGTCCAAACAGAGAGAGAAAGGGGTCGGTGTCTATATAACAGACCAAATCCAGTGCCGCTGGCTCTGAAGAAACCAAGCAGGCCTGTTTCTTGAATTTTTTTACTCCCTCCTTCCTTTCTTTACATCCGGTCTGTGACCGTGAAGCCTTTCTCTTCCACTCGCTATACACAATTTATACGGTACCGGTTTACCGATTATTCCATTCTTTCACCTCGAATCCCCGACATTCAAACTCTTGAAAAGAAAAGATGAAGCAATTCACCCCCATCGTCGCCCTCGCTGGCCTTCTTCCTTTGGTCCACGGCCATGGCTTCGTTACTAGCCCGACTCCCCGTATGCCTGGTGATGCCATGAAGGCCGCCTGCGGTGAGCAGGTCGAGATCAACCAGCAGTCGGACAACTACGGAAACATCCAGGGTGAACTGCAGGTTGCCAACGGCCAGAGCGACTACAGTGACAGCAAGTGTGATATCTGGCTGTGCAAGGGTTACAAGTTTGCCGACAACAAGGACAACGTCTACTCTTACAAGGCCGGCGAGACCGTCGACTTTACCGTTGATATTCGTGCTCCCCACACTGGTGTTGCCAACGTCTCTGTCGTTGATACCTCTTCCAACTCTGTCATTGGCAGCCCCCTGATTAGCTGGTCCGTGTATGCCTCAACCGCTACCGGAGTCACCTCCAACGAGACCGACTTCAGTGTGACCCTTCCCGATGACCTGGGCAGCCAGTGCTCCACCGCTGGTGACTGTGTTCTGCAGTGGTACTGGTACGCCGAGTCCATTGACCAGACCTATGAGTCTTGTGTCGATTTCACCATCGGTGGTTCCGGCTCCAGCTCCGGCTCTTCTGGTTCTTCTGGCTCCTCTAGCTCCAGCTCTAGCTCGAGCACTGAGGCTGCCACCTCCGCTGCTGCTCCATCTACCTCTGCTGCCGCTGCTGAGACCTCCGCTGTTGTTGAGACCACCTCTGCTGCCGCTGAGACTTCCACTGCTGCCCCTGTGCAGTACGCTACCACTACCTTCGCCACTCAGGCCCGTCAATCCGCTACTCCCGCGGAGCAAGCCGAGACTGCCACCGCTACTGCTGCCGAGTCGATGCCCACCAACGGCACCGCCCAGGAGAAGCTTGACTGGATTTCGTCCGTGTACAAGTACCTGGTGAACAGCAAGTAAATGGAGGGTTAATGGACATGCCAAGAGGTTGGCCCCACATTTCAGGAGTCGTGTTTTATAGACAGGTTTTCTCCGTAAAATTCAATCTATTCTCTGGTCTGTGAATCTTTTTATTCCCCATACAGTAGAAGTAAGAAGTAGCACTTTTCATAGAGCATCAAACGTTTGGCCTTTTGAATGGACGTAGATTTTTCTTCTGCAGTAAAACCAAGCGTTACCAAGAGGTGCTTCTGCATGAGATGGCGATATCTGATCGGCTAGACCCACCTGCAAAGTCTCATCCCTGTCATCGGTCTTTATATCCCGAGCTTATTGAACCGCGTCTCGCACTTAGTATGGGTTACGAACACGTTAACCTTGGTTTCTTTGTGGCTCAGCTTAGTCAAGCACATAGTACCAGTCTACAAGCAGCTATAGTGTGATAGATTCCCTACTAGCTACTCCATGATATTCTACATATTTGCTGATCTTTGACTTGATCGTCGAGTGGGTCAATGGGAGAAGTCTTCCTCCCCGATGCTCCTTCAAGCCCATTTGATAGGCGATAAGCACAGCCCCGGCCCAAAGTGGCCCCTCCGCAAAAGAAAAAAAAAGGAAGAGCCACCTTTTTCTACTTTTTCTACTTTTTGTACACCGGCCCAGTTCCAATAGTCTCCCTTTCCCTTTATTCTTGTCTCAACTTCCTCACTCCCCCTTGCTCCATCTTCATTCCAACCGACTAGTAGGGGGCACATACCACCTACCACTTACTCTGTACCCATCATGGAGGAACATTTGCGTCAGAGTATCTCCAACCACCCCCATGCTTTCCAGCATTTCCATAGCAGCTCTCCCCACTCGTCGCATCGGTCCCACGACAGAATGACTCCCCGCTCCCAACACGAAGCCACCTCCACGGCCCTGGAGCTCGAAAGCGACATGAGCCAGCATCGAAATGGTGGTTCAGGCTCCGACGAGGAGGGAGCCCCTCCCCCTCGCTATACAAGAGATACCGACCCATTCCAGCTCGCATCGAAGCTGAAGACCGAAGAGGAGATCCGACAGATTAAACCCAATACAAGCCGCAAGCGCGACTCCGCCTCGAAGACCCCCAAAGTGATCGATCTCGTTCGCAGTACAGGAGCCCGAGGCAAACAGGCCCTGACCACCCGGAAACTGCAGGGATTCTATGAGAACCAGAATGAGAACATCGAGCGTATGCTCAAGCCTGTCGAGGAACATGTGCGGGAGGCGCGAGACTTGAACGAGGAGAACAGTTTGAAGTATAAGATTGCCGTGTACGCCAGTTTTGCCGCCAACATTGTTCTCTGCGTGGTACAGGTTTACGGTGCCGCTTCATCCGGATCGTTGTCCCTGTTCACCACCATGGCCGACGCCATCTTCGACCCCATGTCCAACCTTACCCTTCTCCTGTGCAACAAAGCCGTCAACCGCGTGGACCCTCGCAAATTCCCTGCCGGTAAAGCTCGTATCGAGACTGCTGGAAATATCTGCTTCTGCTGCCTGATGACTGCTGTCTCGTTCATTATTATCGCCTTCTCCATCCGCGAGATTGTTGAAGGCTCCGACACCCTCACCGCACCCTTCCACCTGCCCTCCGTCATCGCTGTCTCAGTCGCCTTCTTCACCAAACTTGCGCTGTTCATGTACTGCTTCGCGCTGCGCAACCAGGTCTCTCAGATTCGCATTTTGTGGGAAGACCACCGAAATGACTTGCTCATCAACGGTATTGGTGTGATGACCTCGATTCTTGGAAGTAAGGTTCGCTGGTGGATCGATCCAATGGGCGCCATTATTCTGTCGATTATTGTCAGTGGTTTGTGGCTGCACTCTGCATATGGCGAGTTCCAGCTCTTGATTGGTGTAACTGCGGATACCAAGATGCAGCAACTCATTACTTATATCTGTAAGACTATCCTACGCCTCACCTCTCACTTTCAGTAATATGCGATACTAATTTGCTCTTCCTTACAGCCATGACTCACTCCCCTCTCATCACGGCTATTGACACTGTCCGAGCCTATACCTCGGGTCCCCGCCTTCTCGTCGAAGTCGACATTGTCATGGAAGCTAACGAATCTCTGCGTGCCACTCACGATGTCGCTGAGGAGTTGCAAATCAAACTTGAGTCTCTGCCAGATGTCGAGCGTGCCTACGTGCACGTTGACTACGAGACTACCCACAAGCCCGAACATTTCCTGAAAAAGGAGCTGTAAAGAAAGCATCCTCATTGGACTTTGAAAATTTGCATTGTTACATACTTTTTCTTCTATAATAATAAGGAGCCAGGTTAAATGGCTTGAATACCTCCAATTGGCGCATTGGGGACTTTGCTTAAAAATTCATTGCGAACTTGAACATTCTTTGCTTATCTTGTTCATTGCGTACAGACTACTCTAACTACTAGTATGAAACATACACTGAGAGAGCAAATGCTCAAATTTCCATCCTTCCATTGAGAAATTTCTCATATTCTCCACACATATTACATCTTCCATGGTCCACATGGCCAACAAAAAAAAACGAGATGTAAAAGAAGACGAGAAAATTCAGTTCAAAAGTGATACCAAGAGCAGACAAAACCTCGGACTCGAAGTGAACCCGAACTTCCAACCCGCACACCACCAACTCGGGCAATCCCAAAGTCCGAGCAACAATAAAGCGGGGACAACTCGGCTTCTATAAAATGCGACAAATTCCAACATGAATGAACCTTTAGATAAGACTCCCTCCAGTCTCATTCCTCTTATCCTTGAAACCCTCCAACTTGAACCCTCCAGCATGACAAAACCACTATACGACGTAATAATCACCGGCGCCGGCCCCGTCGGCCTCTTCCTAGCCTGCGAACTAAGTCTCCGCCACATATCAGTCCTCATCCTCGAAAAAGCAACCCACCAAGAACAAGTTGAATCCCCCTGGAAAACCGAACCACTAGGTCTACGCGGCCTAAACACCCAATCCATCGAATCCTTCTACCGCCGCGGTCTCCTAGACAAATTCTTCAACATGGAATCCCGTCCCCTGGATTCAAGTTATTATCATGATTACTATCCCGGCAAGAAGGTCAACAAGAAAGCCGGGTTCCAGTTCGGGGGCCATTTCGCCGGGTTGAAGGTTAATGCTAACCAGCTTGATCTGTCTCGTTGGAAATATCGGATTCCGGGTCCTGGATTTAGTCCCGGTCCGACGAGTATGGATCAGGTTGAGAAGGTTCTTGCTGAGCGTGCGGAGAGTCTTGGTGTGGAGATTCTACGGGGGTATGAGGTGCGTCGGATCAGTCAGGATGAGGAAAGGGACTGTGTGATTGTATCAACAGAGCCAGATGATGGGGTCTCGTCATGTCCATCTTCATCGTCTTCATCGCCATCCTCATCGACATCGACATCGTTTAGCGGCAAATGGCTCGTTGGCTGCGACGGAGGCCGAAGTACCATCCGCAAACAATCCGGCTTCAAATTTACCGGTACAGAAGCAAAACTAACCGGCTACGCCACGCATCTCGAACTAGAAGGTCGAGAAAAATTGAGTCCGGGGTTCAACGTTTCCAAAACGGGAATGTACATTAACGTCCCGAATGGCGCGTTTCATCTTCTGGAATTCGACTCCGATGCGGGCTTCGATCGAGCGCGTGATATCATTACGCGAGAACATTTACAGGAGGTTCTTAATCGCGCGCTTGGTCGGACGGATATTGTTATTTCAAAAGTCCATCTTGCTTCTTCTTATACGGATCGCTCGATGCAGGCTACTAGCTATCGGCGTGGTCGCGTTTTGTTAGCTGGTGATGCGGCGCATATTCATTCGCCTCTTGGTGCTCAGGGGATGAGTGTTGGACTTGGCGATGCGATGAATTTGGGGTGGAAACTTGCTGCTGTTATTCGGCGTCAGCGTCAGCGTCAGTATCGAGGAGAGGGTGTCGATGATCTGGGTCTGTCTCTGCTCGATACCTACGAAAAAGAAAGACATCCCATTGCAGCATGGGTTCTCGATTGGACGCGCGCACAGGTCACGGCTCTGGATCCAAGTCCATTCGGTCGTGCAACGCGTGCTCTCATGGAAGATCTGATAAAGACAGATGACGGCGCTAATTTATTCATTGATCGTATATGGGGCCTTTCACAGCGCTATACACTCGGTGAAGAAGCACGGCATAAACACCCCCTCGTGGGATCTAGTGCGCCGGATTTCGAGCTCGGGGATGGATCTAGGCTTGGTCAGAAGCTTGAGAAGGGTCGGGGCTTGCTTTTGGATTTTGGAGGAAACTTGGATAACACTAGGACTACTAGTAATACTAGCACTAGTAGTAGGGAGTTGAAGGAGATGGTTGAGGAGGGATATGCTGCGGATGTGGATTATCTTTGTTTGGATGCGAAGGAGAGATGTGGGTTGAGTGCTTTGTTGATTCGGCCTGATGGGATTGTTGCTTGGGTAATTGATGATGGTGTTGAGGTCGATGTTCGTTCTGCGGAGGCTGCGTTGCAGGAGTGGTTTGCAGTGTGATGGACACTGGCATGGAGATGATATAGTGGAACTATTACGTTGGTGGTGGCACTGTTCATTGTTCAGTCGAGGAATGTCTCTCTTATTGAGCCTGGAGCTCGACAGTCCATCCGCCACACTTCAATCGAAACATACATACTATTAGATTTAAAAATTATTATGCTCTGTATAGCATTTACAAAAGGATTCATGGCATTGAGTCATTGCATTGATCACAAATCTATTATTGATCTCATCATCCCGGTGGTATCAAACGAAACTACTTTCAAAGTGGTTCATCCACAAACATTCCGCCCATAGACCCGGAACAATCTAAAAGAATACAAAAAAAAGGTGAAATGACAAATCCAAGTCCCATAGAGACAGACAGGAGCTTAGAAGCGGTAAGATGAACATGGCGAGAACAGGACGAGAAATGGAAGAAGAAGGAAAGGAAGAAGTGATTAGTGGATGAAGAAGAGGAGAACATCTTTTGCATTGTCTATTGTCAGCACTGGATCTTTCAGACAGTCTGCTCGAAAAGAGCAATTGTAGAACAGTAGTTACTGGTGTTCTCGTTCTCGGGGACCATGCTCTTGCCTTGGGATGAGGTGACCATGTTGACGGATGCCTTGGTGCTGAGACCGTAGATGTGGACGTCTGAGCAGTCGACCTCGACCATGTTCTCTTGGCAGTCCTCGGAGTTGAGGCAGGATTGAGCGTAGTTCTCGAAGAAGCTGTACAGGCCGGCACCGTAGATGAAAAGATCCTTGGAGTCGAGCACACGTAGACCCCAGGACTTGCGGCAGGATGCAGTCTTGCAGTTGGAGAAGTCGGGGTCGTTCCAGGACTCCTGGGGAGTGTACGGCACAAGCGCGGTGGGGTTAGACTGGTAGTAGGGGGTCTCGGTCTGGATAAGACCCATGAAGACGTTCTGGGCGCTGGAAACCTGGTAGTTGTACAGCTGGTGGTGCTCAGAGGCAGTACCCCACAGCCAGACGGGACCTTGAGACTCAATGAGGACACCACGACCAGTGAAGACGTTGATCTGGGAGTGATCGGAGCGGTCGAGCTCGTGGTCAGCGGTCCAGTACCAGTTGTTCTCGAGATAGGCGCTGGCCTTCTCAGTGACGTGCAGGAGCATGAAGGCTGCGATGCACTCCTCCTTGGGGGAAGTCTTGACGGAGGGGGTCTTCTTGCAAGTGTCGCTCTGCAGACCGGTACCTGCGGCACCACCAATGCGGAAGTGAACATCCCACATACCAGCAGATCCCTGAGAGGAGCCAGCCACGTTCCACTCCATCAAGATGGCACCAGGAGTGGAGCCCTTGGTGGTGATGACAAGGTCGCTCATCTCAACAGCGCCAGACTCGCCCTTCTGGCCGACCTGGATAACAGGCACGGGGTTCTTCTGGTCCTGGAACTTAGAGCCATGAGCCATGAGCATGGGCCAGACTTCACCGGTGATGCGAATGTTCTTGGGGATCTTGAGGGTCGAGGTAATGACATATGCACCGTGGTCGAAGTAAACAACTTGGTCAGCGGAAGCGCTGTCCAGCACCTTCTGAATTGCCTTGGTATCATCAGTTGAGCCATCACCCTTGGCACCAGCAGACTTGACGCTGATGAAAGAAGAAGCGGGGACATCCTCGTAAAGAGGCTTGGAGCGCTCGAAGACTGCGCCGTTGTTGAGGAGATCATCGGGCTTGTTGGAGGACTTGAGGGTACTTTGAGTGCGGCCCTTGGAGACTTCCTGGTCAGCCTTGCAAGTGCCAGAAGTACCGTGGGTGCTTGATCCAGAAGAGCTGGAGCTGGTGCTCTGGGAAATCGCCGAGCTGGTGGTTCCAGAGCCGGAGCCAGATCCAGATCCAGAACCGGAACCGGAACCAGCAGTAGACTGAACGACGGGAACTTGGCTAGCAGAGGTTTCCGACTCAACGGGGACCTGGCTTGAGGGGACGGCGGCAGAAGTGGCCTCAGTGGCAACCTCCGCAGTGGAAGCAGGAAGCTCGTAAGTACCAGTGGAACCAACAAAGATGGACAGCGCGCTGTTAATAACGTCAGGGAGACCAGAGGCGGTGCCTTGAATGACGGTGCGCTCAGCACTGTCTGTGCCAGAGGGCAAAGGAGGCGTAACCTGGCCATTGGTAACGGCAACAGGGGACGTCTCAGCCGACGCGGGAACATTGTTGGTAGCGAGAGTGCTGGCAGAGTCACCGCCAGTGGCAGGGCAGGCATTGACAGTGTGGGTGACAGTCTGAACGACAGTGACAACTTCTTCATCGGCCTCGGGCTGAGTGGCACGCTTGCTGACAGAGGATGGGGAGTAGGTGTTGCCCTGAACCCAGTTCTTGACAACAGATCCACCGGCGAGAATAGAATCGCCGTCAACCCCGACGACAGCTTGCTTGGAGCCAGAGAAATCAACATTGTCGAGGACAAGTGTACCACCACCAATGGGGACACTCTCCTTGTTCCAAGCGGTGACAATACCAGTTGGGGTGTTGGTAAGCTTGCTGTCCAACATCATGACGGAGCCGACGGTCTGGTTGCTGGGAGAGGTAGACATGTTCAGACCGACCTCACAGTTGTTGATATCAACCGACTTGAAGGTCCAAGCCCAGTTCCAGTTCATGAAGATGGCAGTCTGGCAGCCGTTGAAAGTGAGGTTACGAGTGGTGAACTGCTGGTTGCCCAGGAACATTCCGTAGTTACCGCCGTTGAAGGTCAGGTCGGACATGAAACCACCAGAGCCGTTATCCATGAAGATACCCTGCTGCTTGTTGGCGGCACCGCCACCCTTGACCATCTCGAAGCGAATGTTCTGCAAGCTAGTAGCCTGACCGACTTGCCAGTGGATACCAGCACCGGAACCCTTGGGCAGCGCAGTAAGATCCACAACCAGGTTGCGAATAGAACGGAAGAAGTTGTTCTGGTTGGTGAACCAGTTGTCGCCGTTGTCCTCATAAGGGTCGGCATCGATGACGGCCATGCCGGCGAAAGACGCGCTGGCCTTGATGACGGGCAACTCGACAGCATCACCAACGATCTGGGTGTAGTAGTACTGAACGATGGGCTTGGAGACAACATAGGTACCAGGAGGGAAGTACACGAGGGCGGGAGAGGTGGTAGTCGAGTCACAACCCTTGCCACAGCGACCTCCGGACGAAATGGCCTTGTTAATGGCAGCGGTATCATCGGTTGAGCCATCACCTGATATAGATAATTAGTACTGGATACCCCAGCTAGGACCTCAGTTCGTGATCCTGGGCTCACCTTTAGCGCCGAACTCCTTAACGTTGCGGAAAACCTGATAATCACTGTTGCTGTTGAAAGCAGCAACGCCTTGACGTTTGATATTGCCGACCCAGTAGCTCGAAGCAGCTCGTTCCGTCACCGCGAGCTCATTGGTCTGGGGAGTTGTCGGGACAGCGCCAACCAGGGCAGCTGGGAGACCGAGAAGGAGGAAGATATGGGCGATAAACACCATGATGGAAGTTTGGAACATCATCTCGGATTTGATAGTCGCTGGTCCTGCAGCGAAATGAAATGTCCGTTGGAGCTAGATGGTACACCTATTGGACGAAACAAGTTCAGTAACCAGTACTGAAAGATCAGATGCGATGACGTTAATGCAGTGGGCGATGCTTGAAACCAGCAGCGATCGCGAATGGGATGATGAAAAACGAAAGAAAAGAAGGAATATGCGAATGTGGCAGTTCCAAAAGGAAGCTGACTTGAAATGACTGCCTTCCCACAGGGGGAGAGAGAATGATCGGGCAGGCTTAAGGAGAAAGCGAAGTATACACTTTCTTGTCTCTCTTTGGCCAGCCACTTGAAAACGGCAGGAAAACAAATGAATGAATGAATGTCTTGGAAAGAACGAAGGGAGCGACGGATTCCAGATGAAATCCCGAAAAGAAACAACAATACACTGAACGATCAAAATGATGGAGAAAAGAAGAAGAGCAAGAGAGAAAAGAGATGAAACAAAGACAAGCGACAATGCGAGATCTGCTGCCGGAGATAAATAATAGAGTGGACTCACCCTGAATAGTTGTATTGAAAGGTTGCTGCTGAGCCGTATTCACTGTGTAAAGCAGTGCGAATCTCCACGACTTGTTGTGGCTTGCACCAATCGCACGCCTCGGTGCCTGACAGTCCACCGCTGTCCGCCAATGGCAGACCCCCTCCCGCGTATCGCCTGGGACGCTTGAAACGTGATGGTCGAGGGTATGAAACGCTGAAGGAGTCGATCGCTGGGTCTAGTGTTGCAGATTCACTGGTGGAAACAATGATGGGTCGCAGTCAACCTCTTGAAAATGAGCAGGAGTGGCCACCAGTGCGCTAAGGACGGCTTGTCTTTGAGATCAACCCTCGAATTGCAAGTGACAAAGACCCTATTCCTAATTATCGGGCAAGATGTCTAGTAAAAGGGCAAAAGGGTCCCGAAACTGACGCTGATCGGGGTTCTACGTGCTATATACCACTTACTCCCCCCTCCCCTCCCAAAACAGGGTATGCCAGATCGTCCATTCCATCCATCTTGGATTTTTCTTGTCGCATGGGAGGAAGCTGTCGCGTCGGGTGCCTCTAGGGGTGGAGGCGAGAGGGGGACTAATGACGGGTTGTTTTTCCCAGGACGAACCGCCAGGGGAATAATGTACAGGGTGTGGGACGAGTGACATGCTCTGGTATGGGATGGGCAAAGCGCGTTGCCCCCCTCATCCTCCCCAGAAGCCCTTAGTGGAGCCCCTTCACCCTGTTTGATGGCCCTCATACAGTAGAGACTTGCTTAGCAGCGCGGTTGGGTAGATTTGACCCGTGCACCCATGTCTAGGCCCTTATCGAAGCACCCCATTCCCGGCATATGAGTGCCCAGGCAAATGCACTGATCATGCCTCATTGAGAGAGTCCCGCTTTATCCTGATGGGCGCGTGCTGCCACCTGTTGGTGCTGGAGCCCCGCGAAGACGAGGTATAGTTGGCAGGCATGCGGTTGTTATGGAGGGACATTCCAGAGAGATAAGTCCGGGACAGACATTCCTAATGACGAAAGGTTAAGATCCGAACTGCCGCCAATTCTTTCGGAATCTGTCTAGCTCGGGGATCCGGCCCTGACAGCGCGAGAGACAATTGCGAGCCACACGCGGCCAAGCTTTGCCCCTGAAGGAGGTGACCCGCATTGGCCGACGTTAGTGCTGGCTGGTGTCGTTTAGCACGACGCCTTCACGCGAGGATCTGCCGAGCTATTCCGAGCCAATTAGCAGTCAATGTTTTTCTTCTCGATGAGGCGAGGACCTTGCGAAAACCGATTTCGCATCTTCTCAGAAATGAGTCCCATTGTCGATATTATTTGTAGTACAGAAACTTGGAAGGTCATCATAAACTCAAGTCTCGTGATCCCACAAGGTGACTAATCCGACTAGACCCTAATTGGACCGGGGAAGTATTGAATGTAATGTGTCAAATATGCACATGTGCGTGGATGTATATAGTGCAACATAGTATGATGTATATCTCCTGCCAGTGGTAATATCAAGGCTATAATGCTTAGGTATGTGGCATCTCAAATCCTCTAGTGAGTCCCACTCAATTATCTCCACAGGAGATAGTACTCTTGTAGGCTACACTGATTGATGAGCCTTGTCACTGGGTACCACAGTGGAAGAAAGTAAACAAAAAACCAAGAGTCCAAACAAGGATGTTTGTGCACCTAGCTTGGGTGCTGCGTTTCCGGTGAAGCCGGATCTAGATTCTACATATACTTATAATATATACCTATATGTGCATCTATCAATGGAACTGAATCGCAGTTCTTTCAAGTTGCGCACTGCCGCGCGTCCAGTGGCTCGGCACGGTCCGTACAACTGTGACCACCGAACAAGTGTGGCGTCGAACACGACCCAGTTTCACTCCAGCGCCCGTTTCAGGACGCGTGAGAGCCTACGCACTCCTTCAGTCAGGTGACGTGGCTCTGCCCAAGCAAAGCAGAGTCGTATGTGGCTAGTAAAGCGGTCCTCTGCTGCAGTCGGGTCACCTTGTACCTGGAAAAGAGTACCCGGAGCGAGGCGCAAGTTCTCCTCTTTTTGCGCTCGCGCTACAACGTCTGCTGCCAGAAGTGGGGAGGGCAAGCCGATCCACATAAAATACCCGCCAGCAACATTTGTTGAAGCCTGGGCAACTGTTACACCTAGTGGTACCAAGTGTTCCTGAACGGCCGACAGGAGCAAATGATATCGTTCTGCATAGGCAGGCTGCAAAACATGTTGGATATGATTGTCCAGAAATCCAGAAGGCAGCAGTTGATCGATGAAAGTGGAACACAGGTGGCTCGGCGAACCACCCGATCTAGAAGAACCTCTGGAAGAGACATCGCACGTCAGCTTGAGTACATACTGTATGTTCCGACCCATATGATTCACATGGGTACCATAAACAGGAAGAAAAAAAGCTGAAGAGAGATGTGGCTGGGGAGAGTGTTGTACATACACCTGAGACACTCCATAGGCAACCTTTTCTGATGCTTCGACCCATCCAGTGCGGGCTCCAGGTCCAAGTAATTTGCTGAAGCTACCATTGCTGATCGTATGTCCCCATTCATCGACAGGGCCACCATCCAGGTAACGGTCCACGTCAACTAAGCGGGGGATACACGCGCGGTCGGGGTTTGTTAGTTTCCCTCCTGGGGTAGCCGACCATTGTAAGAAATCATAGACATCGTCTGTCAGAATCAGAGCGTCGTATGTACGAGCGAGTTGAACCAGGCGCTCGCGATGGTCCAGGGACATAATCTTCGTGGCGGGATTGGAAAAGGTGGGGACGGCATATATGATGTACTTGTAGATCTTGCGCCAAGGCCGAGGAGGCTTGATTTTCTATATCCATTGTGAGTCAGATTGCATCTTCTAAGGGTCCAGCGCCATGCGAGTGAGTGCAGCTTGTCATCATGCTTAGTACCGGTTCCAAATTGCCGTCAGCTTCAGCCTTGTGTTCGGCGGCACGCAAGGCGTTTTCGAGGTAATCCAAATCGATGCCTTCGTCATCCTCAGGGACCCTACGGGTGCGATGTGCGAAGCCAGCGTCATCTATTATCCGACCAGCTAGATGGTAGATTGGGTCGACCATGAAGACATTCCGCGTGTATAATGGGTCAGTGAAGACGTGGAGGATGCAGGCGAGGCTCTGACTGGCCCCACCGGTGATGCATATGCGGTGAGGCGTAATCGGCTGGTGGGGGCGGTAAAAGGCGCCCAGCCAGTTGGCTATATGTTCACGAAGAGGCTGATAGCCTTCATCAGGGCCATAAAGTAAGGCAGGGTGTGCGATGGAGGGGTCTGTCAACACAGTTGTGGCGGAGCGGAGTAGATCGGGGGCGGGGAGGAGAGCGGGGTTAGGCCAGCCAGTAAAGAGATCAACGGGATCGGGGGGCACAGCCATGGTGTAGAGCCTTGGGGGAAAAGTGGGAACTTTCTTTTGGGATTGAATTGGATCACGTCAAGGCCAAGGAAGAGCAAATGCAAGTAGAAGTGGAATGGAAGTGGATGATGTTGGATCCAAGATTGGGCTCGGAGTGGAAGCGAGAGCGGAACCAACGGACGAGAGAGGGGCACGGTCAATCACGATCGGAGTTGACTTCCAAGGTTCACCGGGTGAGGGTTGCAGTGCCTGAGAGAGATCCGTGGCATGTTGAAACTTCAATTAGGCACGAAGATATTCAGCTGTGCCATGCTGAGAGTAGAGTTCTGGGAGTATGGTGGGCATACTACTACTGTATATATATGGAGGATTGTTTTCAATTGGTTCAGGCTGCAGCCCCCGGGCCAGAGGTAAGCTTATTCTAATTTGTTACTGTCAGTGCTGGTACTGCTACTACTCCTACTGTGTAGTAGAAATACTAGTATAAATTTCAAGTACACCTCCAATTTGAATATAAGATTATGGATAATCTAAATTGTAAATATTCAATCCGTGACCGGTATAGCCGCACCATAACATACTATATAGTTACATGCTATACAAGTATACATACATCCCTGCTCAGTGCCAGTGCCAAGCAAAAAAAGAAGGACCCCGCGGCAAAGCGTGGCGATTAGCGATTCATTCATTGGATTATGCTTATGCTAATACTAGTATGCTTTTTGTGCAGGAGGTTTAGTGTTAGTGTGTACTCCGTATTGGATGTATTAAATGTATAGTGTACGGACTAGCGGGCACCTTTTGGACGGGTCGAAACTCCAATCTATTTTGGATTATTGCCTGCCTGCATGCCGAGATATTCTCCTGAAAGAGAGAGAGAGAGAATGAAAAAAAAAAACAATAAACAGAGTGAGAATATTAATTAAAGAGAAGAGTATTAGTATATTGACATTTGAGGGTATTCATATACACAGTGTTCATCTCATCTAAACTACTTGACTACATTGACTACTTTTGTACAGTATGGATTAAGTAAGACGAGATCCACTTGAGCTATAATTGGCACTGGGGAGAACCGGATCGAAGCACGCCCCCTCCCCAGCCTGCTTCCAATCCTTAACTAGTCTTGTCTGCGAGTGAGCAGGGAAAAAAAAAAAAAGAAAAAAGAAAGAGGGCTGACAAGAAAAAAAAAAAAATCAATGCTTCACTAGCCACCCTTATAATCCGTTCAGTTCTCCTGAAACTACTAGAGAAGAGAAAGAAGAAAAGAAAGAACCTTTAAAGAAGAGAGAGAGAGAGAGAGATCGGATCAAACCAATACATACATTGTACTGGTACCCCTGAACCTGTTCCAACACTTTGTTTCTCTGTATTAATTAGTTTTTCTTTTTTTTTCTTTTCTTTTTTTTTCCCATCCATTTTTCTCCATCTCTTTTTCTCTTTACAACTTTTCCTCTTTTCTTTTTTATTTTTTTTTACCTCCTTAGGTTCATCATTCTCTGGCCGTTTCTCTCGTCCATTCTTTCCCGCCAATCCCTCCTGCCGATCCATTCCCGGAGACTCCCCTTGTGTTCCTCTCTCTCCTCCACCATCAGCTGCCCTCTCTCGCTCTCTCCCCCTCCAATCCAATCCACTACCACTATACTCTACACACACTCACACGCCCTCCACCCTCCACTCCTCCCCCCCCATTCCTGTCTTTCCCATGCGTCGCAGGGACTAACCTTAGTTGCTGTTCGCTCGTTCCTGCTATTCGGCCGGCTGCCTTCAGTTTCCTTCGAAACTTTCTTCCCACCCCCCTCCTCCAATCCCTCTCCCTCTTCTCCCCGAATCACCATCTCTCTCTCTACCCTCCCTCTTAAACTTCCGAAAAGATGTTGTCGGCTCCCGTTAAATCGGCGAAGCGCATCTCATCTCTCTTCTCCCTGAGTTCCCATAAGGAGCAGAACTCAGCCGGATCACCCGCACCATCACCAGGGTTGAATTCTCCGGACTTTTCACAGGACCGCAGGCGACGAAGCAGTTCTCGCCCAACTCGCCATGTCTCGACTCCCAATGCCCTTTATTCTTCGGAACCGAGAACGGTGCCTCCGCCCGAGCCTTTCGATCTCCCACCACCACCTTCATTGTTAGCGGTCAACCATGATCTCGCCAGTAGTGCTCCGAGTTCACCAGTCGATCGTCCAGGCAGCAGAGGTCGGGAGATGAGTCGGCCCTCAAGCTCTGCTGGGTTGGCCATCCCGGGATCAGCGCCAGACTCCCGCCCGAGCACGCCATCGAAACGTCGCAGTTGGATGCCGGGCATGGCCGCTCGTTCACGAGCAGGTTCGATGGACAAGCGGGTGCCACCTCCATCACTGCCGGGTGCATGGATTGCCGGCCTGGACCAAAAGATTCTATATGAGATGGGCCCACTGGCGAGAGGCGAACAGGTACGTCTGGGCAGACGCCAGAAATTCAATTTCAAATCTTGCATGGAATTACCCACTTGCTGACACCACTATCCAGATCTCTGAACTGTGGAACGAACAAGGCGATACATACGTTTACCTGTTCCCTCAAAACACTGGCCGTCCGGCCTCGTTTAAAGTCGACTCGACCATTTTTGCCGAATCACCCTTTCTGAACCAGATCTGCCGCGGGGCTGATTCAAAAACCAACGGCCTCGAGCAACCCACTCGTTCCCTTTCTCTCGGAAACCCGATATCGCCCCCCTTGACACCGCTGGATCGGTTGGCGGACAACGATAATGATAGCTCCGGCAGTCAACGAATGGCATTCATGGACGATGCCCCGGAGGAAGACCAAGAGCTGCATCTCTACCTGCCGATTCCGCTCAACAGCGATCTCTCCACTGGTGGTGTCCGCCTTTCTCAAGAGGATACGGAGACTTTGCTTCTCTTCCGCAACCTGTTCGCTTTCCTCCTTGGTCAATCACTCATCGCAACTCCCAAATCTGCCACCCTTTTTAGCATCTTCATGGATGTCGCCGTCCTCCTCGCTCGCTTTGAATTCAGCAACTTGGACGGATCCAACTTCGGTGAGACCGCCACATCCAGCTTCAGCAACTACTGCGATGAACTACGCCTCGCCGATGTTCGCAAGAGCCGTGAAAAGACTATCGAAGCCATTGTTCTTGGAGAAAGACTCCGATACTACCCTCTGTACGTCGAGGGATTCGTCCACGGTGTTGGAAAGCTTGACGAGATCAAACAGCTCCGAAGCCCCAAATTCACCTTCATTCATCCGATTACTCAAAAGCGTCTGGAACGTGGTTTCATTGACCTTGACTCTCGTCTGCGTGGTCTCTATGGAAAGCTCGAAGACTTCGATTTCCCCTCCGTCTTCTCCGGTATTGCAAACTCGACCACTTCTGCTGAAAGTAAGGTTGTACGCTTCAAGACCTGGAAATCTTCTTTCCTGGAATTCCGCCGCTTCACCATGAGCTTCTACCGCTCCAAATATGGCTCTTGGCCCCCCAAGGCACGCTCCAAGAAGAATGAGTTTGAGGAGAGTGGTCTTAACCGTCAGCTCCTGCTGGACTTATACCAGGACTTCTGTGATCTTTACGACATGCTGGTCGACCGCACTAACCTGACAACTCGTACAATCGATTCTTCCGGTGCTGGAGGTGACAGCACCTCCACTGTTCCCAAGGATGTGACTGTTCGCGCTGTCCGCCAAGTGCTCAGCGAATATGATCGCAGTACCCCGCCTGTTCTTCCACCTGTCCCCTTCGACATTCCGCTGATGCCCAACCTGCAACCCCTGCACCGCAAGCCTCTGGACGCTAAGAAGGAGGCCAAGCAGCGGGGCAAGAAGCTCAAGAACTCCGACATCAACGCCGTCCTTATGGGATCCTACACACGTGAGAGCATTCGTAGCACTCAGTTCATCGAAGAATTCATGAAGTTTGAGCGGCGCTGCGCTAATGGCAAGAGCGTTGACGACCTGGTCGACCTGCGCTGCGGCCAATGGATCTTCCTCTACTCGGTCATTCAGTCTATGCCCATGTTGACCGTGGATGTTCCTGATGTTCAATTCAACCAGGGAGTCGAGTACTTCCTGTGCATTGCCCCTCGCGGTGGTGCACCTTGGATTCAGAATGACACCAAGACCGCTCGCAGCTGGTTCGGTGTCGCGGGCGGCCAAGGTGTGGTTAGCCTTCCTTCCGATGTGGTCATTAACGGCGTGGAAGGTGTCTATCGTCGCAGCCACTGCTGGCAAGTTGCCGAGCAATGGGCCGAAGCCGGGGCTCTTCTGCCACCCCCCACTGTTGACGATACATATGAAGAGAATGAATCATCTATCTCTTCGCCGTATCAGGCCCAGCAATCTTCCGCCGGATCTTCTTCAGACCCGCAACCCCCATCGGCTGCTGGAGTCCATGGAGGCCTCACTCCGCCACCCCCGGCCATCCCACGTACGCGGTCTCCCGGTGCTGCGAACCGTGCTGAACATCGCCACTCAATCTACCCAGGACTGGAAGCGCTCCCATTGCCCGCAGGCATCGCCCCGATTGAGCCTCCTGCTCGTCCGATAAGTCGCTTTAACCCCAACATGAGCTTCGACGACATTCTTCGCGAGGTTCCCAACAAGAGCAAGAAGAAGCACTAGATCAAATATGCCTCCCGTCACGGCTTGTATACTTTCAAATCCTCGACAATTGTGTCGACTATCCAGAATTCTACCTCTCATTTACTCTCTCTTCCATTTTCTTTGGGCTTGTCGATAGGCGCATATTTGAATTGATGACCGCATTGGGTTGGAACGGCGTGATGCACAGGGAAACCAAGAAGACCAAAAAGAACAACCATTTAATTTTACATTGGGGGGAGCATGGAGGGCACCACACTGGTTCATCATAATTATCAGCATCTCAAGCATCAGCATCTCCAGACGGAGAAATTGCGTTGTTTCATTTTCATGTGGCTTTTTTTTCTCCTTCTTTCCTTTCCTTTCCTTTTTCTTTTCGTTTTTGCTGTGCCGGATTCCCCCCTGATTCTCGTAATTTTTTTTTCCTCTCCTCTACTGGAGAACCCATAGAAAATAGAGATTTAATATCTGCTGGAGTGTTTTCCGTGTCTCTTCCAAATGTTCTGTATGAAGTAACTTTCCTTAGTCAGCATGGGGGGTGCTCTTGGTTCTACCGAACCATGGAACTTCCCAGCTGGTTGATCTATACGTTCCTGAACCTCTTGGAGCTTTCAACATCAAGGCACATCGTACTATACAGTGCATCTGTAATTATAAACCCCGTTGATCATCATCGGTCCTACCCAGACCAACTATGGACCTCCAACGATACAGCTCCCGCTGGCGGCTATCCTTGCCTGTCCCACCTAGTGGACCACTTAGCGCATCCGAAAAGAGACAGAGGCAATACGAGGCTGAGCCACCACCGCTTCTTAATTTGCCAATGGGCGAATTTCGCCCTTCTTAAGGGGAGACAGAGGTCGGTTTATCTGACTGCAGATCTTTCCCCTAAGCAAGGAGAGTCCCCTCAAACAAAATCTTGTCTGTCGCAAGATCCCGAACCTGCCCCGACCAAACTTTCCTGCACTGCCTACCGATCAAGCAGTTTAACTCCCCCGTGCCCAGCAAAAAAAAAAAAAAAGAAAAAAGAAGAAAAAGAAGATAACAAGAGCCAAGAAACCATGGAATAACCCACACTCGACCCACGGAAATATAATCCAGAACGCTCGGCGATCCTCTCTATCTATCTATTATGCCCCGGTCTCGATCTAGCATGACGAGCGACGGTCATGAAAGGCTGGAACCGCGTTTGCTACGGGCCGCGGAAAACGACGATGTCGAGTCCCTGCAGAAGGTTATCGGGCTAGCCAAGGAATATGGACAATTCGGCGACAATTTTCTACGCATTGCGGTAATGCGCAGTGCAGAGCGAGGCTGTATCGCCGCAACGGAATTCCTCCTTAAACTAGGTGCTAAAACCGACGTCGCGGGTAATCGACTCTCGCCGCTTCTTCGCGCCGTTGAGCGTGATCATTATCAGATCGTGAGACTGCTTCTCGATCATGGCGCTTCGTCTGATAGTACGGATAAAGAAGGGCGCACGGCATTGATGACTGCCGCTTGGAAAAATCATGCTGATGTATTGCAATTGTTGATTATGCGGGGCGCAGATGTGAATGCTCGCGACCATCGCAAGCGTAATGTGCTGCATAATCTTGCGGCTGATAAAGAGCGGACGTGGGGTTGGAATGATGAGATTATTTCGCTCTTGTTGCGCACTGACTGTCAAATTGACGGTGTTGATGGTCAGGATGAATTGGGCCGTACACCATTACACTGGGCTTGCGCGACGGGCAATTGGGGACTTGCGAAGCTGCTTCTTACGAGGCCGGATGGTCCTAAGGCTGAGATTGACGCCGCTGAGTTGCGAGGCAAGACTGCTCTTCATATTGCGACTGCGCATGATCGCGTGGACATCGTGCAGCTCCTCTTACAGCACGACGCTTCTGTCAATGCCTGTAGTGATGGTGGATGGACGCCGCTTCACAATGCTTGTGATAAAGGGTGTGTGGAGATTGTGCAAATTCTCCTACGCTCGAAGGCGCATATTAATAGCCAGCTTTTGAACGGAGTGACGCCGCTACATCTCGCAGCGCAGGGTGGTCATCGTGAGGTTGTAGAATGTCTACTAGAACGACCAGATCTGAAACGGCGGGTTCGCGATAACTTTGGCAGTACTCCATTTCTGCGAGCTTCGCAGTGCAAAAGAAGAGATATTGTTCTCCTGTTAGCACCGTTTAATAACGTCGAGTCTCTTTCGGAGGATGTGCGAGATGCCAGTGCTGCATTTGACGCGACGGTTGTCGACTTTGGAAACTTTCACAACGAGAATCGTGTTAAGCGCATGTCCGTTTATAATTTGCTTTATGGTCGAGACCCCGAAAACCCGCGCAAGCAGGCTGTTACGACTGTACCTGCTGATAGCCGGGCGACCGATTTCCGCTGGATTCATTTACCAGCTAACAATATGGCTTGGGTTGAGGCATTGCTCACGAAAAGCTTCATTGAGGAGGGCGCGCACGATGTGGATGGCTTCAAGGGTCTTGAGAAATCCTTCAACTATCAACATCGTGGACAAAAGATCCACTCACATTTCATGCGGCCGCTATGTCAAAACACACCTCGTACAGTCTTCCGTCGAAGAGAGGAAGACAAGCAGGACGAACATTCCGACGCTGGGCATTCAAGCGTTGCAGAGAATAGCTCGATCAACCGAAAGCAGAAGGGACCGAATAATAAACCAGATCGTGTTGATTCTCATCCTGGCGATGAGACTGGCGCCGGCAAGAAAAGCAAAAAGAACAAAAGCAGCAAGACGGGGAGTAATCCCGGTACTCCCAAAAACGAGTCCAAAAGCAAGTCGCCATGGGGGTTGAGTGATAAACAACAGGCTCGCTCATCTCTTGCCACATCATCGCTTTGCAGAGACCACCATGGACTTGTGTCTGCTTGCAATGTTAATGTGTTCATGCCATATCTCCATTTCGAGACCGCGGAACGGCGACAAAGGATGCTGGAGGCTATTCAGCGTGCGCAGCTGTTGAATCTCCAACCACGTGCGTTGAGAAGAACCCGGACTCGAGATGAGATGTTGATTGATGCGCATCTTTCATCATCAACGACTTCACTTCATGTGCGTCGAACACTGGACCAGTTCTTTTATCCCAACATCGATACTCAGAGTCGAGATCAAGACCAAGTAGTATATCGGTATCAGACTAAAGGCCCCGGCCGTGAAGGCCCGGAGACAGATCCAAAAATATTCATGGTTGACCAGCTATGGATGTGGATATTGGGCACAAACCTGATCGTTACCAGTTTTCCTCAACGATGGGACCAGCCAAAGAACGACCCATTGAACGTCCTGGATGGAATCATTGAAGATATCAATTCCAAGACTCGCGAGCCTGTTAAATCTGTATACGACCTTGCCATAACAATCACCAACCGTTGCTCTGGTGTATTTGATCGCCACCGCTTGGGAGACGACGAGTATCAATTCTTGGACATGTTTGAGTCTTCTATCGGTATAGCCACGGATAAAGAGACCCTCCTCTTCAACCGCTTCAACCACGCCTCCGCACAGGCATCCAACTGGCTAAAAAGCCATCGCAAACTAAACCCCTTCAGCGAAAAGTCCGCCGAAAAATTCAAAGAAGAAGACGAGCCCTGTATGGAGGAAGACTATTGTGACGACGGCTCCCCACTCTTCGTCGACAGACTCTTAGATATCGGCGAAGAGACCGATCTCCTAGCAGAAACGAAAGATATCCGAGACGAGCTCAACATGATCCACACCGTCCTGGAACACCAGAAACACGTCCTGTCCGATCTACAAGAGGTGATTTGCGAAATATACCAAGGTCAACACCGCTCACAGCACGATGTCAAGAAACGATTCAAGGATCAACAACGTGTTATTGATATGCACATGAAAGATCTCGATCGAATGGACAAACAAGCCGAACGAATCTATCATTCCATAACAGATCTACTAGACCTAAAGCAAAAACACGCCAACGCCTTCGAGGCTCGCTTTGCTCGTGATCAGGCTGCCGGAACAACACGACAGAGCAAGACAATTATGGTCTTCACCATCGTCACAATTATCTTCTTGCCTCTATCATTCATCACGTCCATTTTCACAATCAACATGAAGGAATTCGAGAACTTGAACCTGGGCTATGTGGCGAAATACACATTTGGAATTGGTTTTGCTATTTCTATCCCGCTTATCTGGGTTGCTCTCACCGTTGACGATATTGGGGATTTCTTCCGCATGGGAACCCAACATGGTCGACACTGGCTGTCGCGGCGGAAACAGCCGAAACCAGCCTTGAATGAGCGTGGAGATGGGCAGCTGCAGGCATTGGAAATTGAAAAGATCCTCAGTATTGCGCGGACACGTCGGAGTGGAGAAATTGACTATGATCATAGCTTGTTGCCTATTTCAACGCATGGAACTAGTGCATCGCGACGACCGGATATTTATTCGGGATTGGGGAATGGGACGATTCGGAAAAGTTTTGAGGTGCGGAGAAGTGTGGATTATAGGCCCTATTCATGATTTGATGTGATTTGATGATGACCTTGGTTTTCTTTTTGGATCAAAAGTTTGATATCCCGTTGGCAACTTGAAAGTACTTGGTATACTAGGTAGTAGTAGTAGTAATAATGATGAGGCAAATGACTGGACAAGAAGGGTATATGAATTAACACAAATGAAAACATCATGATCTATACTATTTCTGAAATGACAAAACTGCTCAATAAAATCAAGTTGAAGCTGTTCAAAAAAACTCGAACAAGAAGATGTTCACCCCATCACGCATTGTACATCTGGACCTCCTCAGAGTACCCGGAATGCATCCTCTCACTCTTCCCATCCCCCAAAATAACAGCAGGATGATAAACATTCATCACAACCATAGCAACAAACATCAAAAGCGCATCAAAAATATACATATAAACCTCATGAGTCATAAGATACCCATCAAACCCACCCTTATACTCAACCAAACGAAAAATACACCGAACAAGAATCAACCCACTAACAACATACAAAGCCAAAAGCACAGTAACCCAATTCCGTTGCTTCCAACCCGCAGAACGAGTCATATCTCGCTCCGAACTAGACTTCGAAGTCGGACTGCGATTGATGCGGAAATGAAAGACGGCTGCGGTGACGACGAAGAATCCGAAGAATAGTAGTTGGACGACTAGACCGCCGATGACGATGTTGGAGCCGGTTTCGCGCGTGTGCGTGTCTTTTAGGGCCATCATGCCGCCGCCGGCGGATTGCATTAGGAAGGAGAAGACGTCGCCTGCGACGAAGATTTTTGTCATCCAGTTTACGCGGACGAGGCTTAGGGGTTCGGCGTGGAGGTGGGTGATTAGTCGGCCGAGGACCATGTAGATTGAGGCGGCGTAGAGTGGGGGGGCGAGGAGGATTAGCACGGATTGGAGGGCGTAGAGGGTTACTGAGTCGAGGCTATTGCGTGCCACTAGTCGACAGATGTATCCTATGATTTGGACTATTCCAAAATGTTAGCTTTGAATTTTCGGAGACGGCTAGTAGAGACAAAGCCCTATAGCCAGTGCTAGAATGTTAAAGACGTACATATACCTCCCACCACAAAGGGAATGAAATACCAGCATCGGGCCTTGCTAAGCTGGAATGAGTGATAGGCTGTTGTGGCGATGAAGAGAAGCGTGAAGATGACGCCTCCAGCGAGAGTAGGCGTATAGCCATAAAGATTACCGGCGTACATTTTTGCGTTCGACTTCGACTTGGATGTTCAAGTTCAAGTTGTCTTTGGTAATTGCCAGTACTAGTAGAATCTGAGGGGATCCCGGGGTTTTTATGCGACCCGCTAGACATATTGATACCCCATTTCTATAGCCACAGTGCCTAAGCGTGCCAAGGGCTAAGATCGAGGAACTGGGCCCACCAAGACCAGGCGACTGCTTTAATTCTGCCAGATACAACGGCCATGTTGCTGGATTGGGATAAGTGAGGGTTTGATATGTGGATATTGTCTATCTTAATAAATAGTATAATCTGAAAATAGAACCCTGTTCCTCTAAAGAAAGGAAAAATTGAAGGAAAACTCTTCAATCAATGGACTGTGACAGGCGAGACTAACAATATAATCCCCGTTTGCCGAGTGGATCCAAGTGGGTCTGCGCATTCGAGTCCGTATCCGCGTTCGTATCCGAACTCGAATTCATTTATCTTGCAAGCGATCCCCCTCTTGTCCAAGCTCGGCTGCTGCAGGATTTGGAAGTTCAAGTTGTCCTTTATTTATTGTGTTAGTCAGAATTAACTATGGGGCCGCGTAGGTCGCATCGAAAGTCCCGGAATGGCTGTCCCGAGTGCAAAACGCGGAGGTTAAAGGTTTTTTTGTGCCCATTCTTCTATAGCCCCTCGCTACTCTTTGCTGACCTGCTACATGTACACTGTATAGTGTGATGAACGATATCCTTGTACCAACTGTATCAAACATGCTATCCAGTGCAGCTATGTTCAACCAGCTGAAGCAAGCAACACCGTGACTCCGGCCTCGAGTGCTTCTCCGGTAACTCAGCCACAGCCACAATCACAATTCCAGTCGCATGTGTATCTCCAATCGCAGGCCATGACCAATATGCCTACATACACGCGCCATCTTCCTTGGGAAATCACATCTTCAGATATTGCAATTGACTCTGAAGATCGTTGGGATCTACTTGGAGCATTTTCAAACACACCCGGTTCTTCCGGGCAAAATGCAGAAGATTGGGGACTTGACCTGGAGTTAATGCATCACTATTGTTCCGTGACATGTAACACGGTATCTCGGCGGGAGGATGCTCGTCATGTATGGCGAGTAATTATCCCTATGGAGGGATACTCGAATCGATATGTCATGCATGGCATATTGGCCATTTCAGCCCTACACAAAGCCTACCTTTACTCAACGCAGAAGATAAAGTATGTCAAAGCAGCAGCTCACCATTTAGCTGCGGGTCTGAAAGAGTTCCGTGAACTCGTTGCTTCTCCAGTGGACCCTGAAAACTGGCAACCGGTGTTCTGTTTCGCTTCGATGATCTCAGTGCATCTCTCAGTGGTACCGCTAAGACTGTGCGTTGATCATTGGCCCGACCCAATTTACAATATGATCGAACTTTTTTCTAGCATCAGAGGATTTCAGGAAATCATGCAGCCGTTTTTGAAGTCTCTACGGAAAACGCAACTTGCGCCCCTCGTGAACTCGATCTTTTTAGAGGACGAGATGCTCATGCCGAGGTAAGATTGCGATTCATGTCAAATTCACATACAGTTTCTTCTCCAGTACCTATTACTGATATTTTACCTACTACTAGTCCAGCTATTGTCGCCCAGTCACTCGTACCACCAGGAATCTGGGACCGCATATCCAGAGTCCAACAGTTCATCGACGAATACAGATTCCCAGACACACATAGTACTACCACCGACTCACCAGCTTCAACCGAAGAGACCGAATCGGGACCACGAAAAGATTACCAGGCCGCTCTAGACTTCTATAAAGTCTGCGTGCGGCAACTAGAGCTCGCCGGCCCACATCTGGAAACTGGCATGGTTTATATGTGGGCATATCCGCTTTCGAAGCGGTATCATGAAGACCTGAAGGCGTATCAACCCGCAGCTCTGATTCTCCTCGCTGAATTCTGCGTGCTGCTGAAATTGGTTGATAAATTTTGGTTTATTGATGATATGGGCTCTCAGTTGCTTCATGATATTGAGAGGCATTTGCATCCTGCGTATCAGGAATGGTTGGTGTGGCCGAAGCAATGTGTGTTTGGGAAATGACCAGCTCAACTTGAAACTTGAATGGAGTTACGATATCGAATTATCATCTTTGCGTACGTGCTGATATGATCCTACGAATTATGCCGAAATTTATCGCTTACAGCTATCATAGTACTACAAGAGTATGGATGTGACGAAAAGGAAACACTTTGGTGTTGTATACCATTCCTAAGGAATGGAAATTCATTCTTGCTAAAACCAAACAACTAAATCAACCCGAAAACAAAAAAAGAAGAGCAAAATTAAGAGCAGAGAACGCCGTCCCTCATATTATCCAACCTCCGAATTGATCATTAACCCTC
The DNA here is from genome assembly GCA_000347475.1 of Penicillium paxilli ATCC 26601. Lineage (NCBI taxonomy): Eukaryota > Fungi > Ascomycota > Eurotiomycetes > Eurotiales > Aspergillaceae > Penicillium > Penicillium paxilli. The sequence continues at coordinate 358,142 of KB644875.1, forward strand.
GCAGTAAGCTTACTGCACGGGAATCTTCACATACTCCTTCGCCTCGCCTTCCTCCTCCTCACTCTCATCCTCAGACTCAGTGGGTGTCAACGTCACACTCGCACGCTCGGAGGTATAAGCAGGAGTCTTTTCATTGAAAGAAGTACGATCACCATCCTCAACAACAACCTTCTTCTTAGGCTCCGGCTGCCGAACAATCTTCGGCAAAGTAACAACCAGCACACCTTCCTCAAGTCTAGCCGAAATCTCATCAACAGAAACATCAGCCGGAGCCTTTTGGGTGCCGAAGCGAATCTCACGCTCAAAGACGCCGACTTCGCGGGATCGCTCTTCGATGGCAAGTGCCTCGTGTAAGTCCTCCGTCATGCCGGGGCGATAAATCACACCCGCAAGACGCAGGACAGACTCTTCGGCGTCGTAGTCGATGCTTAGGTCGGATTTCTTTGCGCCGGGGAGAGAAATGTGTGCGATGTATTGAGTTGGTGTGTCGAAGACGTCGACGGGAGGTACGAAGTCGGCTCCTTCGCGAGTTTGCTCGTTGTTGATTGGGAAGCCGAATTGCTCGGCGAGTCCTCGCAAGAAGTCAAAGCCTGGTCCTGAAGGTCCTGCGTTGAATGGAGGAGGTCCGCCATGGTGCTTGCCTCGGCCGCCACGACATCCACGGGGGTGAGGGCCACGGCCACGACCAGCACCGGCTGACCAGAAGGGATGGCCGAAGGGTCCGTGATGACCTGGTCCGAAACCGGGAGGAGGAGGGGGTCCATGGAAGGCTCTGTGGTGGTGACCAGCGCCATGTCTTCCCTTGCCACCGCGTCCTTTGCCTAGACCGTGGGGACCGCCGTGGCCCTTGTTTTTGCATTTGCCGCCGCGACTGTGATGGCTAAAGGCATCTGTGTCGGATTCGGTGGATGCGGCTTCTTTCTCCGCATCGCGGTTTTCTTGCTCAGCGGAAGGACCTGGGGTAGGTTCTGACTCTTGACCTCTAGGTTGGTTGGTCTCAGAATCACGAGCGGTATCGGGTTGAGGTTGGGCATCCCATCCCCAGAATGGACCGCGGTGATGCTGGTGCGGGTGTGGGTGATGAGGATGAGGATGATGACCACGAGGAGCAAAGAAGGGATGATCCTCAAGTGCCGTGGTCATGTAATCCCAAATGGGATTTGGTTGATTGTTCAGGTAATAGATGGACGCCATCTTGGATTGAGATGTATAGACAAGAGGGTTCTTATCTACTCACGAAGAAGGGTATCAAGTAGTGGGACAGTGTCGATCGAGCTTGAAGAAAAAGAAGATCTGGTGTGATGATAAACCGAGGGTTGATCTGATAGATAGAAAATTCATTCATAGTAGTAAACCAAGCTCTTTTATATACCACTCAGGGTCTGCTTGCAAATCCAGGCAACCGCTATCTTCGTCACTCTTGACAGCCACCGCGAGTGTATGGTCTACGTACAACCATGCTGCCTTGGCTTAGATGAGATATGATTCGCTCTCGGACAGGTTAGGTCCGAGCTGTGAGTAATTCAATTTAAGCTTCGCGAAGTCACTAGAAACTGGTGGATGATTAGACTAATCCAGCTATACTCCAAGTGAGCTCGGGGAGGCAAAAGGCCGACGGAGCTCGGGCGAACTGCTTGAATCGGGGAATTCTAAACTCCGAGTTGATGACTCATCTACTTGTATACGCATGCGCCACGCGGCAGCGCCACATCTGTGGCGATCCTATAGATGCAGAATTGCCCCAAGATGGACTAGAAAGAATAATTATCTCCGAGGGGATTGAGTCTTGGTATGCAGTTGATCTAATCTGCTGGAAGCAATTCGATAGATTGTTTAGAATGACATAAGAGAAAACAGGAAAAGGCCGAGAAACACTGAAGAGTACTACATTACAGAGTTTATCCGAGTCCGAAACGTTTACACTTCATGATTGGAGAAAATGAGATTCCTATGGAAGAATCGACTCGCAAAGTGGCAAGTCAATTTGAAACCGGAATACAAACTTGAGACGATGAAAATCTAGATGAGCTGGCACCAAAGAGAGTCTAGTCTATATGAATCAAACTCGTTTCCATTAAACCTGACGTTTCTCAATACCGCATTTGCTCAGGCACTCCTCAACCCTGATCAAGGTAGCCCCCGGAATGGCATCCTTCACACGATCAATATCTTTACCTGAAATGCTCTGACCGAAAGTGCGAGCAATAACATCATCGGTGAAAGAAAACGTCTGGTCGGCAACCATGGAAATCCCGAAGTCCTCAGCCGTAAGTGCTGCAGTGAAGTTGGCGGGCTCGCAGTCTGGGTTGACCTGCGTATGGAATGATCCAGCTGGGAAAATGGTCATCATCCCAGCATGGAGCTCGGTACGAATTACTCGCTGCTTTTTATCAGAGTCTAGGATACCTCCCTCTGGTACCATTTCTGTGAGCACATGGCCAGACGTGAGGGCAAAGAGCTCGGTGGCACGAGGGTGGAGGTGAACGAAGGACATGCTGCAGGCTGATTGGGCACCAACTGTCAGGATCTCCAGACAATGCGCTAGATAAAGTTGGTTGAAAACATACCAGGAAGCGAAGCGATACTGAACGTGGTCCCGTAGCCGGTAAGAGCTGGGAAGTTTTTGCTATTGGCAAAAGGAGTTTCGCTCTTGGAGAAATCGAAGATAAAGTCTTCATCTTTCGAGAGAATTTCATAGCGATCGACAGTTCTGTGCAATGAGATCAGCCTTGGCTCGTCAAGCTTGCCTTTATCAACCTACGTGTCTGCAAGTCGAAGTTTGCCTGTCACACTCAGTTCGGGCGACGAGCGCTGAGACAAAGGTTGAGGTGCCGCATTCGCCGGATTGGCGATAAGAAAAGAAGCAATCAATGCAGAGTTCAGGATGGAAGAAGGAGTGATCATATTGATGAAAGGGAGTTTATCAAGATCAATTTCGGGGTAATAGGCAAATATGACTTGGAATGTTGTTGGGCTGATGATTTTGGTAGTCGAATAGTTGAATGATCAAGATGAAGGCCAGTTTTGCTGGCTCTTATATACTCGAGCTGTTCAAATAATCGGTCTTTTCCAAGAGTGCTATAGTGACTGCATTCCAAATAATCTTCAGCTTGAGAGTCTGAGCCTCATTGTGGAGTACTTGGCACATACGTTCTGCGTTTCTGAAGCTCAGCCATTCTTCTCATCTTTGCCAAGACATCCCATCTATACGACTTGAAAATTTCTCGGCGTGGGTAATAGCCTCTAAGCAATGTATCATGCTATCTTCAATGAAGGGTCTTGTTTGACTCTATTTTGCTGACCTACAGTCAGTAGACTTGGTTGCCGAGAATACCGGGTCGGGAATACAGCGTGAGCTTACATGAGAACAATCTGGAGACATGAGTGATTTTCCAAGTGACCATTATGAGCTATTTTCCGAATATTTATGAAAATTAAGGTCAAAAAGAGTTACAAACGTAAAAAAGCCCTTTGCAGCAGACTGACAGTTCTTCGCATGTAAGAAGTGGATCCTTGAGAGGGTCTCCGATGCGGGATGCCTGAGCGGATGTCGTGTCGCTGGTCGTATTTGCACCAGTCTAGGCTTGAGCGTATTTCTAATACGACTTTCATGCAAATCAATTCCTCATATGCGGATATGATCAATCCTGGAAGCCTAGGTTCAAATTACGCTCTGCGCTTCTCACTATTTACCCGCACTGGGCGTGTTCTCGATCAAATCCACCCATTGCTTGGCCGGTGCTCTTTTCGGCGAGCGTGATGTTTTGGAATTCAGCATCCACAACACGCAAAATGCACCTGGTGCGAGAGTTTATGCCTGAAGCAGGCGCAGCCATGGCTCCGGAGATGAGCATTTGTCGTAACAATTGGAAGCACGAATTCAAAGAAGCGACAATGTTCAAGTTGGATACGTTGCTATAAAGGTTGCTACAGACTCTCCGATGGTGAGATGATATCAAGTCTCAACCTTGGAACTGAAGAAACACGAATTTCAACACTCAAAGCCTTCAAACCCGTCGTCTATTTACCATTTAGCTCATGATGAGAAACTATCTTAGACAGTTTCTCACACTGGCGCTTTGCGTGAAGTTGGCCACTAGTCAAGGAGCCACTTCGCCAACAATACAGTCAACAGGGTGGAATTCCAGCTTCGAGCTTAGCCCCAAGCAGTTGAAGTTGGGCAACCTGTCTGCCAAATTTGGCACGGCAATAAACACCATCATCCATTTCGATCGTTCCCAGCTGGCGAATGGCGGAGCACATCAAGATGAGTTCTACAATGTCCAGAACTTGCCAAAAGAAGACTGGCCCACAGAGCCCGGAAAACCTATCAAGCTTCAAAAGTTCACCGATCCTTCTTCATTCTCCGTTCCCGTCAAGATTGCCATGTCCAGGATCATCTATAGCACTACCAATGTCAATGGTACATTGATTCCTGCTTCCGCCTACATCCTTTGGCCATTTCACGCGAAGAATTTCAAGGGAAAGAATAGCACTACTGCTTCATCTGCGCCAGTTGTACTGTGGACTCACGGAACATCTGGATTCTATGCCAATGGCGCTCCATCGACAACTCGAAATCTCTTTTACGAGGACTTCGTGCCATTTACTTTGGCCCAAGCAGGCTATGCCGTTGTGGCCCCGGACTATGCAGGGCTAGGAGTTAGCACTTCTTGGGACGGAAGCTTCATTCCACACCAGTACTTCGCATCCGAGGCTAGTGCCGGCGACGCATTGAACGCTTTAATGGCTGCCCAGGAGTCCTTTCCAAAAGAGCTATCGGATAACTACGTCGTACTTGGCCATAGTCAAGGTGGCGCCGCTGCTTGGAGACTATCAGAAATTCTGGGCAGAAAAGACAACAAGTTTGGGAAGATTGCTAAAGGGCATCTTGGTACTGTAGCTGTGGCTCCACCACCAGATATTTTTGGGCTAGACACTGGTGTGGGTCCATTTTTGTCGTGGATTGGCAAGGATCTTGATCAGATATTCCCATCCTTCAATCTGAGCAGCTGGCTCACTCCGTTGGGTGTCAGAAGAACTGCGCTTTTGAACCAATTGGAAGGATCGCAGGGTGTTTCTACCGCCTTGTTAACTCCGGACAGTGAGATTGTTCAGTCTGACTGGAAGAAGACTTGGGTTGTTCAGGCTTTCCGAAAGCTTGCTAATCCAGGAAATGCGGCATTCAAGGGCCCGATGTTGATTCTACAAGGAACAGAGGATCCTGTGGTGAAATACAACCTGACAAAAGCAACTGTGGAAAAGACGTGCAAGAAGTACCCTAATGACTTGGAGTTTCTGGGTATCAAGGGTGCGAACCATTTCGGCGTCATCAATGCCGGAAGACAGAGTTGGTTGCAATGGATTGAGGATCGGTTTGCCGGGCGATCTTTGAATAAATCTGGCTGTGTTAAATCTTCATTGGAAAGTTTCATGCCTCTAGAATATTATCAGGTCACTCCAAAGTCGTTCTCCCAGTGGGCTGGGGAACCACAGTGGGCATACGAGCTCCCTACAGCGGCATGAAGAGTGGATCGGGAATATTGAGCAAGAAGACAAGAAGGGGGTATCCTAGGGTATCAAATAAGTCGGAGATTCTAGATATGGAAAGAAATGTAGCTAAGAGAGAGTTGGTTGCTTTTTCGCATGTTAATTTTCGTTATTAATAACTATCTTGGCCTTTTAGCATGTCCGGATTGCGTGGTGGTACTACCACGCGGAGTACTACAGTCAAGCCTCTTTAGTTTAAAATCTGCCAGTGGTTAATCTGAACCTGGTTAATCTGAACCTGGATAATTTGAACTTGGTTAATCTGAAATCTCGATAATCTGAACCTGGTTAATCTGAACTTGGTTAATCTGAACTTGGTTAATCTGAAATCTGGTTAATTTGAAACCTCTTTAATCTGAAGGTTTTTCTCGTACGTGATTATTTCAGATTAAAGAGGTTTGACTGTACTATTTGAGTAACATTGTGGTCTTAATAGTGCTAGTAGTAAGTTGCTAGTCGAATTTAAGCATGATCACATCATGGGCCATGGATTCAAGTTGTTTTTCAAAAACCTTCCAAGGTTGCTTATGCGTGGATTTGAGACCTCTATATGATAATATTCAGTCGTACTAATCTATCTAGCTATCTCAATTTCTGGAATCAATTCCATATTAACCAAATACATGCTCTCAGGCCACCAAGACTCCCTAGCATCGGGTGACTGATGAAGAAGCTCCTGAGTCTTCATTAACGATACGATTTGACCAAGCTCCCAACGCCCAATACCACCAATCCACCACACACCGTCCAACAGCATCACCAGAACCAGCCAATGAGCAAATATCTCAACAGCAAGGAGATGAACTGTATCCAGAGGTTGCATTCCACCCGTCGGAGATCCATGTGCCACCCAGTGCCCAGTGAATGTCGCCACAGAAGATGAATCAAGCACAGACTGAACGAGATTGAGATACTCGCTCGGAGCCTCATTTAAGAAAGACATGATCGTTCGCCGTAGTGCTTTGGGCGAGGTCATCGATGTAACGCTAAGCATGTAATTTCCAACCCATGATGAAACTCGGGGGTGTTTTTCAGATAACACGAGATGCTCTCTAGGAGCCCTTGACGCCTCATTGATATCGGTTCCAGTTAAAGCAGCTGATGCGCACTTTTCGAGAGTGGAGAGTGTTCTCAGGCATGCATTAAGGTCTTGATGATGTAGCCCTTGGGATTCTTGGCTTGTAAATGTACCCGCGATGACTTCAACCTTCCTTCGCAAGGTACTAAGAGCTCTTTCATAAGTGGAACTGACCAAAGGCATAAATTGTCTTTTTGTATTTTCAGACGGACCACTTTGAGGTGCTAGGCATGTTGACGAGAGCTCCGGTGAAGACGACATGGCCATTTCGTTTGTGATATCACGCTCCATATTGGTATTTAAAGATCCACTTAGAACTGCAGTCGATGCTGTATGAGCCGCGCGTGTGAATGTGATCCACTGTGAGTGTTGCGGGAGCACATCACTTGGCAATTCGCTTCCACTGCGTCTAGCAATAAGGGCAAGGTGAACCCTGATAGAGTGGCTTGCCGAAGCGTAAAGTACCATCAAGGCTGCGTTTGCTAGAACATTATCATACCAGTCGGAATTCGAAACCGCTTCTTGTATGTATTGGAGTGATGTTCTGTGATGGTGTTCTGCAAGCTTGAGAAGTTGTTGGACTTCTATGATGGTTTGGTCTGCCAGAGGGGTATGTGTATTTCTGACTACTTGATGAGACTTACAAGCTGCTGCCAGGGCTATTAATGATGACATGACTGGCTTGCTGCTGAAAGCGAGATTCGGGATTCCCACGGAGAGAGCGTAGAGATCGAGATTGTCGAAAGGTATCGTTCGACTAGTGTGAGAGAGATAGTGACTCAAAAGGCTGAGCTCTGTCACATCGAGGAAGCCAGGACCTCCCGGGAATACGGGAGCTGTCGTTTCATTTTGATAAAAAGTCGGAGAATAAGATGATACTGAGGCTGGCGAGGAGCCACGAGGAGAAGACCCAGGGACAGAAAGATAGTCACTTGAAAGAGTCAATGGTTCTGAATCTATCTCGAGCTCGTTTGAGAGATCAGGATATAATTCAGAAGTTGGCATATAAGCTAGTGGTTGGTTTTTATACGGGCTTGAAGTGTTGCGAAGGTCCTGGTATTCACAATGATATTCTTTTTTTGCGCATCTTGAACAGCTTGGCCTCAATTCGTCACACTGTGAGACCCAATTAGAATGATAGTCTCTATAATTCTGAAAGTAAGTCTTGCCTTCTTTCTCTGTTGCTTACACCTAGCGCAACCACTTCGGGATTTTACGTGTGCCCTGCGAAGCCTAAAGTCGGTCATATCGGGCCGCACCAGTGGATATCCAAATAATTCAAATGAAGCCGTTGAATGGAGAAAGAAGCGGGGTAGATTTGGAAGATAGGAGGCAAAAGACACAGGTAGGCTTCAGAGAGATTTATAGAATAGTCTGATTTGAAATTGCAGACTGACTTCTTTCCTAATTCATGTTCACTGGGGCTGAGAAGGGAGGCTGATGATGCCAAGCCAGTGGGTGATTTGGAATATCGAAATCACTTTCTATGGCAGCCCCGCGGAAACAATCAGCCCTAGTCCATGTTAGGACTAGCTTATATCCTTAAGTGGTGGCTTTGTGCAAACAGTCAGAGTCATGAACTTGAACCTGAATGATCTTATTCTCACAGGACACCTAGAACAGAGAAAATCTCCGTCGATCGGCTTATGTTGAACCACATCTTGGTCACTGATGTCAGACATAATATCTGAATGGTTCTGTCGTGATTCGGCAGTTCATCACTGGTAATTGCAGAGATGAAGTTTCGTAGTAGCAGCGTGTTTTCCCTTTGGGTAGGAGTTACCTAGCATTGAACAGGTAGACCAAGTCTATATCGATCTGTCAATTTCATCGGTGCTGGCAGGCTTCAATATCCGTCATCTCCAACCTGAGGAACTTCAAGTAGTCGGAGTTTCGATCTGACGGGTGCTACAGTATTGTGCTGCAGGACCCTTCCACCTGATAGGTGCAATATCGCCATGGCCTGATGGTGGAGCCTCCCATTTTATTAAACCAGAACGCGCATCGATCATCACATGACGCCCGTGCGATGCTGTATTTGTAGGAAGCATCTCCCTCCTTTAGTTTCGTTCTCTCATCCCCAATCAATCCCCAAACAGAACAGTTTCCCTATCTGTTGGGACAATGCCTGAGTCAACCATGTGAAGAGTCATCTACAATTGTAGACAGCTCCTGAATCTCCCGATTGTTTCCAGTGGCACGTGCAGTCCGCGCCTCACCGATGGCCCCGAAGAGTTCCGTAATTCCCCTTGAGGATATCAAAGGAGTACAGAAAGGAGTCCAACTTGATCAAATGGCCACGGAAAGGTATCAATCCGAGATGGAGTGGGTTGCGGTGGATCGCGGAAGCGTTCGTTCTACCAACCCGATCCGGTTCATTCCTTCATGAAGTCATGCATCTGTCAGCGGAACTCCAAAATTCCAAGCTTTCTCCGAGCTTTAGAACCCTGTGATTCCCCTCTCTCCTTAATTTAATCACGAACTCCCGATCTCATACCATATATACATGCAAGTCAAGATCAATTGTCGATATTAATAGAACATCATGCCCCCTCGTCTGGGCGCTGTGCGGGCCCTGAGTGGCCGTTTGGCTCATCCCCACAATTCCCGCCTTTACTTGAAGAGCGCCGAGATTCCAGTCACCAGCCGAGTGCCATTGGCAAGATGCTTCGCAACACAGATTGAACATACCGATGCTGGAAATCAGTCCGATCACCAGAAAGAACGCGTTGTGATTCTTGGATCTGGATGGGGCGGATATACCATCTCACGCCGACTCTCACCCAAAACCTTCTCGCCAATTATCGTCTCACCTCGCTCATACTTCGTTTTCACCCCTCTCCTGACAGATACGGCCAGTGGATCCTTGGATTTCTCAAACATTGTCGAGCCCGTTCGCGATCCAGGCGCCAAGGTCGATTTTATCCAAGCCGCAGCTCGATCGATCGACCTCAAGAAGAAGACTATACTATGTGAAGCAACAGTGGTCAAGAGCGGTGTGACAGAGTCACCGCGAACCCACGAGGATGAAAGGGATACCGAAGAAGGCATCGAGAGCATAAACAACCAGTCAGGACCACCGCGCCGCCTATGGGAGAAAGGCGAAACATTCGAAGTTCCATATGATAAATTGGTCATCGCCGTTGGTGCGGTCAGTCGGACCTTTGGCACGCCCGGAGTCCGACAAAATGCCATGTTCTTCAAAGATATTGGTGATGCTAAGCGAGTAAAGCGACGTGTGCGTGAATGCTTTGAGCTCGCTGTACTGCCGACCACAACTCCGGATATGAAAAAGTGGCTGCTTCATTTTGCTATTGTTGGTGCTGGTCCAACTGGAACTGAACTTGCGGCCTCGCTTCGTGACTTTATTTACAAAGATATGATGTCTCTGTACCCAGGTCTCCAAGGGCTTCCCAAGATTAGTCTCTACGATGTTGCGCCTAAGGTGCTTTCAATGTTTGATGAGTCACTTTCGAAGTATGCCATGGAGACGATGAAGAGTGAAGGAATCGACATTAAGACATCCCATCATGTCAAAAGTCTGCGCTGGGGCTCACCTGGTGCTCCTCCACCATATGATATGGATCCCAAGCATTGCCTCACCCTGAATACCGAAGAGGAAGGAGAGGTGGGTGTTGGTATGTGCGTGTGGGCGACTGGAAACGCGATGACAAAGTTGGTCAGCCAATCGCTCAACTCAGTCACTGAGTTCCCCGAGAACTCGGTGTACAAGATGGACGGAAGCTCCAGTGCAGCTTCAGCCGACAAGTCTTGGGAATTCAAGAAAGTGCCCAAGACGGGTGCATTGCTGGTCGACGGCCATCTCCGGGTTCAGTTGCAAAACGAGGCCGGAGATACAGCCGTACTGAACGATGTCTTCGCACTGGGTGACAATTGCATGCTTGAGACTGGTGCACCACCTGCAACAGCCCAGGCAACATTCCAAGAAGCTAAATGGCTTGCTTCGCATCTCAATAAAGACAATCTAGCCCAGACGCCCCCGTTCTCATTCCGCAACATGGGTACGCTAGCCTATATTGGCAGCGAGAAGGCTTTGATGCAGATTCCTCACGACATGCACGATGTCAATAAGCGCAAAAGTTATCTTCCTGAGGGTATCACTGGACGCATGGCTCGAGTGGTCTGGAACGCGGCGTACATCACAATGAGTATCAGTTGGCGTAACAAGATTCGAGTGGCATTCCGATGGACCTTGAACAGCCTATTTGGAAGAGATGTATCGCGATTCTAGATAAAGCTGTATTTTTTGCATATAGAAAACATTTCACTGTATCATAAAGGCGTTAGAATTGTACACTTCCTTTAATAGTAACTAATTGAATCGGCAGTCCCAGTTGGGCCGAGGCTCCTCTTCTCCACTCCGCAATCCCCGCATTCGCTGGGATTATTTCAACGTTGCATTCCGCACCCCTTGGCTGTTCATCTTCATACACCCCATCATGGCATCTCAACAGCCCCCATATGTAGCAGTTGCCGAGCGCAAGCAAGCTGAGTTGGCTGCTGCTATTCCTTCGGAATGGAAGCTCCCCGCCCATCTCATCCCCGACGGCATGCTGTCCCCTGCGGAGTCGATTACCGAAGGCCCAAAGAAGTATAGCCGAGTCAATGTGATGGATATTCCTCGCACCTGCGGTATACTCACTTCAAAGGAGCTGGCCATAACAGAGAACTACGATGTTCGAGGATTGGTCTCTGCGATGACAGAGGGGAAATTGAAGTCGGAGGAGGTTATTCGAGGGTTTTGCAAGGTAATTACTTCAACTCCCTCGTCAATCCCTAGACTAGGTCAAACCAGCTGATTAAATAAACAAAAGAGAGCAGCTATAGCCCATCAACTCACGCGCTGTCTAACCGAGCCACTATTCGACCGGGCATTGCGCCGCGCACAAGAGCTGGATTACAAACTGCGACAAACAGGCAAACCCGTTGGACCTCTACACGGACTCCCGGTCTCGGTGAAAGACACCTTCAAAGTCAAGGGCATCGATTCTTCAATCGGACTCTCAGCTCTAGCGTTCAAGCCAGCCACAGAAAACGCGGCACTCGTGGAATTACTTCACTCCCTCGGCGCCATCGTCATCGCCAAAACAAACGTTCCCCAAACATTGGGAACTCTCGACAGCTGCAACCATCTATTTGGACGGACTCTAAACCCACTCAATCGCCAATGGACCGCTGGCGGTAGCACTGGCGGCGAAGGCGCATTACTCGCGATGCGCGGGTCCATGGTCGGCTTCGGCACAGATATCGGTGGCAGTATCCGTGTACCGGCCATGTGCCAAGGCATCTACGGCTTCAAGCCTAGCAACGGGCGTGTTCCGTACGGAGGCCAGGAGAGCGGTCAACTGGAAGGCAAAGGTCGAATCGCTTTACAACCCGTGGCTGGTCCGTTGGCACGCTCAGTTGCGGATCTTGGAGCTGTGATGGCCGAAATTATCCCCAGGGCTGAACTGTTTGGAGAGGATGGTATCCCTGGTACATGGCCGGTTATCCCAGGCCCGCAGTCTCTTGCGCCTCCGCGTAACTTTACTATTGGAATTCTGAAGACCGATGGTCTTGTTACTCCCCTGCCTCCGATCAACCGTGTACTCGACGAAGTCGCAAATCATTTGCGTCAGACGCCAGGTGTTGAAGTTGTGGATGTCCCTCTACCAGCCGCCTTGCCGAAATGCCAAGGACTGGCTGGCCGTCTTATGGGTGTAGATGATGGGTCTAGCATGCTTGACAAGATTGAGAACATGGGCGAGTCTCTGATCCCCTGGCTGCAGGGTCGAATGAAGCGCGGGAAGGCTATTACCATTGACCAACTAGCTCAACTGCAGGCTCAGCGCGCTATCATCGAAAAGGAGATGTTGAAAATGTGGACTCAGTCTTCGTCTAATAAAACTAGACGTCTCGATGCTATAATTTGCCCCATTGCACCCCATCCAGTGCCGCAGATGGATCGCTACAATGCTGTTGGATATACCTCGACTTTTGTTTTGCTGGACTATCCTGCCGGTACCGTTCCAGTTCGACCATTTGTTGAAGCTGATCTCGAGCTAGGGCAGGAGATGAAGGCGCCTGTTCTTGGGAGCTGGGATAAGGCGAATCGACAACTTTGTAAGTCTTCCTTTCGCTTGAAGATACCCTAATGACGTGCTAACGATTTTCTGCAGGGAATGAGAAGACAGTCGATCGCCGTGTGTATTTGGACTCACCTCTCAGCGTCCAGGTTGTTACTCCCAAACAGCATGACTACCAACTTTTCCAGGCGATGGAAATTGTTGATCGGGCGGTACAGGGAAAGACTGGGTCTCCTAATGCGAAACTGTAGATATATGACGAGTACAACTACTACTGTAAATACAAGTCCAGACTGAGGTCTGGCACAGAAATTTCCTGATTAAATAACGTTTATGACGAGATCAAAAAGAACCTTCTTAATTGAAGTTCCCAGAGGGAATCGTTTGATTTCAAACTTGACCAAACCTAGTAAATAAAATAGGTACTAAATCCTACTTAAAGTCGACCCTTGAGAACTGCACCGCCATCCGTCGCAATAACAGCACCATTCAAGTGACTTGAAGCACGCGATGACAAGAAAACAACCAATCCAGCGATATCTTCCGGACGACCCAAGCGGCCATTAGGCGAGTACTCTTGCAGCTGCTTCAGACCACCCTTCAGCTCAATCAGACCACTGGCCATCTTTGAAGGGAAGAAACCAGGTGCAATGGCGTTAGTCAAGATATGGCGCGGACCCAGCTCAACAGCGAGGTTCTTTGCGAGGTGAATCGCAGCAGCCTTAGAAGCGGAATAACTGGGCGTAGCATTGTCACCAACTGTTCCAATACCGATACCGGCCACGGAAGCGGTTACAATCACACGAGCGGGATCCTCGAGGGTTGCCTTTGCTTCCAGGAGGGGAGCAAGTCTATAAAAAAGCGTTTAAAATGAATTCTTTCTCTTCTCTGTCCTGTGAACGATAGAAAAAACTTACTTTTGGATGGTGTAGAAGATACTCTTGACATTCAAGTCCATTACTTTGGAGAACATCTTCTCTGGGTGCGTATCGAACTTCTCACCCCAGGTTGCACCTGCGTTCGCGAATAGAATATCCACATGATCTGTTGTCTTTCTGATTTCTGCAACAAGTTTGTCGAGCTCTTCCATGTTGGAGCTATCGGCAGGTACTGAGATGGCCTGAGCGCCGGGTCGCTTGGAAGGCAACGCGTTCAGCGCTGCGACGGCTTCGTCGCAGGCAGCCTTCTTGCGCGAGGTGATGTAGACCTTTGAGCAACCGGCTTGGAGGAGACTGTTCTAGAGTTTTAGATTTGATTCCATGCACAACAGATATTTTCTGCATAGGAGTTTCGGCGTGCAGAACTTACCCCGAGGCAGCGTGCAGTCCCAGGCCGCGAGAACCGCCAGTGACGACGGCTACCTTCCCTTCAAGGGAGAAGATATTTGAGAAGTTGCTCAATTGGACTTGTTCGGCTGCCGACATGATTTATTTTTGGAGAAGACAATGCTATTGGGGAAATGGGAGGGTTTAAAGCAGAGAGAAGGGGTAATTCCAGGTATCAAGTTGGATATAGTAGACCCTCTTGGCTAATGCCGATTGACCGAGGCTCGTTCAAAGAGCCGAAGACCCCGCAAATACTCACACGGATTACTAATCTCGATTATGATCCCTTGAGAACGTTTCATATTACTATATACCTAAATAGTAAAGTGATTATCTTGTTCAAGTTGTACTCCGATTACCTTGATCACTGAAAAACCAAGAGTGCATGGATCTATCTAAATGGGCAGGTTGGTGGTATTGTACCTTAGGGTAGTCACTTAGCTTAACCTAGTATTGCCTGTCAGCTGTCAGATTCTACTAGTGGAAATCCCTATTAATGTTCAACTTAATTCAGGCAGATTGCAATTGTCGAAATCACTAATAGTATGAGCTGACAAGTATGACATTTTAAATGCCTGCCAGCGTGTAGTAGGTGGATGGTATACAGCGATCATAGGAGGTGTTGTTATTGGTCAGTTCTCCCCACACTATGAATAGCTTCATTTTGACCACACATCTTTCACTTCTTCCCTTTTGCACAATTCTCACATATCTGATTCTCATCTTCTGGAACTTTTCAACTAGATTAGAAAATTCCGAAATACAATTTTGATTTAAAAAAGATCTCAGCCTCCCATCTTCAACCCAATGGTCTCCCTACCAAATCAGGTGGGCCCAAAATGTGCTCAATCTCTCGCAACTCGCAACGCCAATTTGTACGGGCCATCCCTTAGTGAATCTCCACGTCCATCTGCCTCCAATAGAAGCGCTTCGTGAAGAATCTCGTCATCAAAGAGAAGACTTGCTACCTTGGGGACTGCGGGGTGTTTGTCCAAGAGGGACCGATGACGGAGGACCTTGGTAGGCTGCCACTTCTCTAATACTCACACATTTCCACGTTGACTACCTTTAACTCTCTTAAGCATTTCCCCTTGAACCTTCCACTTCATCATCATCACCACTACCCCTCCAACTAACAATCATCTCCAAGATGGCTCACACTCTTCCTCCTCTCCCATATGCCTACGAGGTAAGTCTATCCTCTAAAGATAACACATGATCATAGTGCCATTATCTCACCTTGCATTAGGCCCTCGAGCCCGTGATCTCAAAGCAGATCATGGAGCTACACCACCAAAAGCACCACCAAACCTACGTCAACAACCTGAATGCCGCCCTCGCTTCCCAAGTCGGAGCAACCCAGTCAAATGACGTCCCAACCCTGATCTCCCTGCAACAGAAGATCCGCTTCAACGGCGGCGGCCACATCAACCACTCTCTCTTCTGGAAGAATCTCACCCCACCCGGCACCCCCGGAAATGACCTGCCCAGCGCTGCTCCCTCGCTAAAGGAAGCAATTGTTTCCCGCTGGGGATCCGAGGACGCTTTCAAGAAGGCATTCGGCGCTGCTCTGCTCGGTATTCAGGGTTCCGGCTGGGGATGGCTTGTTAGCACCGGCGGTCCTAATGGTCGTCTCGACATTGCCACTACTAAGGACCAGGATCCTGTCGCGGCCGAGGATGTGCCCGTCTTTGGTGTTGATATGTGGGAGCACGCTTACTATCTTCAGGTAAGTTCATCCTACTATAGACTGATCCAAGTGTGGTGCTTATGCTGCGATATTTAGTACCTTAACAACAAGGCTGGTTACATTGAGGGAATCTGGAAGATCATCAACTGGGCTGAGGCTGAAAAACGCTATACTGCCGGCGTTGAGAACCCCATTAAGCTGTGAGGATGGACACCTGGGAGTAACAGCCAAGTCCTGTATTTCCTTTTTAAAGTCATGTATGGCAATGTTGATGATTAGTTGATGACTCAAATCCAAATGAAATAACGTTTCGGAAGATCAAACTTTGTAAAATGATATGAAAGAATAGTAGTAGCATAAAACTATCAAAAAGCCGCTAAATGTAATGATAATAAGAATACACAGTTTAATTAAAACCCACGATGCCAACACCCAGAACGGTTCCTTCCGCTTCGCGGAGAGTAACTTGTCTACCGACGACACCTTTCTCCGAAACACCCAGGTCCAGCCGTTCGGGTAACTCGAATTCCATCTCAGTCTGCTGATATCCCGGCTTCAGGCATTTATTCTGCGACATGTCTAATTGGAACTGATGTAAGGGATCAGATGGGGGTGCTGACGTCGAGAGATCTCCGTATTTCCTGCCAATATCATATTAATACGAGCGCAAGTGTTGCAAATGAGGATCGCTTCTTACTCTATTCGCATGTTGACATTTCTCAGACTCTTCAAGGTTTCGAAGGTCTCTGGGTCATCGATTTGGAAAATGGCTTTGGTCTTGTGGTCGTTTGTGTCGCGGAAAAAGAGTGAATATGAGGATAGCGAGGAGGTGGATGAGGCTGTCGATTGGGAAGTGACTGAATCTGGCGATGAGGATAGGGATCGCTCGTATGATATGTTGTTATCGCGTGGGAAGAGCACAGCGATGGTGCCTCCGAATGTAGGACGATTGGTGTCTCCGCACATGTTGGTATGTAGAGAAGAAGGCGCGAGATGCAGTGGACAACGCGAGAGAACGATGGATTGTGCAGGGTATGTAGTATGTACAGTCTTGACTGCCTCAAGACCAACTGAGTGATAAAGTTAGGGTATTTGAAGAGAATTTCCCATCGCTTGCAGACTGAGGATATCCTATATAACTAAAGGGCGCACCCGCAAGGTGGGCCACCAAGGTGAGCGGGATCGAGCAGATATAGTTCCCAAACGGGCTAGTCCTGCCGATCCGCTCAAATCTGCGCACTGTGGAGTATCCCGTGACCTTAAGTTGGTGCCTGCACTACAAGGCAGATGTATCCCTCCAAGTGTTCCTAGAACAACCTTTTCTTCTATTCCGAGTCCAATTCTACTTGGTTTCTCATCTGGGAAGTCAGGTTCTGTGCATATCTACTTCCAGCTCAATACAGTATGTTATTGATAGTTCTGACAATGTATCTAGATCAAATTGCCACTCTCAATGTGGACACCAGAAATTCTGATGATCATCCCATCATGTCGTGCGAGCCCCACCTTGTCCGCGGAGCGGAGAACGGAGACGTGTTTCTCAACTGACTTGATCATCAACAACAACGGTGGATAAAATGGCAAAAGTCTGGCACCAGACCCCAGTGCCAAGCAAGCAAACCCCCTTTGAGGTGTATTACAACCTCGGTGTCTATAATCGGCCGATCACCACATCCAACCCAGAGGCGCAGATATGGTTCAATCGAGGCCTCATCTGGGCTTACGCTTTCAACCACCAGGAATCCGTAAGGTGCTTTGAACAATGCGTGGTTTTCGACCCTACATGTGCTATGGGATATTGGGGTATTGCTTTTGCCTTGGGTCCGAATTACAACAAGCCTTGGAAACTATTTGATGGGGAAGACCTCTCGAGTACCACGACACGGGCTCACGGGGCAGCTCTGGAAGCGAAAAACCATGCTGCAGAAGCTACGGCCGTTGAGAAAGCCGTAATTGATGCTATTCAGTATCGGTACCCACAAGAAGAGCCGCCAGGAGACTGCACGGAGTGGAATCAGCGATATGCCAATGCGATGAAATCTGTATATGAAGACTTCCCCGACGACTTGGATGTCGTTGCGTTGTTCGTCGATGCATTGATGAACCTTACTCCATGGAGTCTCTGGGACCTGAAAACCGGGCACCCGACTCCGGGTGCTCCAACCCTTGATGTGAAGAAAGCATTGGATCGTATCTTGGCCAACGATAATGCCTTAGAGCACCCCGGTCTCTTGCATTTGTATATTCACCTCATGGAGATGTCTCCAACGCCAGAGATTGCTCTTCCAATTGCAGATAACCTGCGAGGACTAGTTCCTGATGCTGGCCATCTGGAGCACATGCCGACTCACCTTGACGTTCTTTGCGGGGACTACCGCAGAGCAGTGGCATCAAACACATCTGCGATTCGTGCCGATGAGAAATTTCTATCAAACCAACCACTCGGACATTTCTATAATCTCTACCGGGCCCATGATTACCACTTCCGGATGTATGCAGCTATGCTGGGCGGCCAGTCCAAAATTGCTATTCAGACTGCCACCACGCTTGCGGAATCGCTCACTGAGAATCTCCTCCGAGTCGAGTCCCCGCCCTTGGCAGATTGGCTTGAAGGGTTTGTCTCTACACGCGTACATGCATTAATTCGATTCGGCCGTTGGGAGGATATCCTAGCGCTGAAACTTCCAAACGACCAGGCGCTTTATTGTTCCACAACTGCCATGATCCATTATGCAAGGGGCGTTGCGTTTGCAGCAACGGGTCGCATCGATGAAGCGAAGGAAGAGAGAGATCTTTTTCATTCGGCAAGGAAGTTGGTTCCCTCGTCTCGAACGATATTCAATAACACATGCGTCGACATCATATCCATTGCCGGAGCAATGCTAGACGGAGAGATCGCATACCGGTGTGGCGAGTATGAAGCTGCGTTTGCTAGTCTGCGTACCGCAGTTGAGCGAGATGATAATTTACCTTATGATGAACCCTGGGGCTGGATGCAACCCGCTCGACATGCATTGGGGGCCCTATTACTAGAGCAGGACCGGATTGAGGAGGCGAGCAAAGTCTATGCTGCAGACCTTGGTATTGACGAGTCTCTTCCGCGTGCCTTGAGACATCCGAATAATGTTTGGGCTCTTCATGGATATCATGAATGTCTAGTCAAGCTTGGTAGGACAGCTGAGGCCAGAACTATGAAGCCTCAGTTGAAGCTCGCCTTGGCTATGGCTGATATTCCTATCAAGGCATCATGCTTCTGTCGACGCACCTAATGTGAGAATTGAGTTGTTGCCTCTCGTTTCTATGAATCCTGTCGATATACTATACGAAATCAAACTTTATGAATCTTCCTGGCAAAAGTCAGTGGTTGCTGTGGTCAATTGACCGTCTAACCCTCGTACTACTTGTACAAGTACCAAGGTTACTTTCCAGTTAGTACCTTAAAGCACCTGCGATCCTTCCAATACTCAAAAAAAGAGGTTTCAAGATCTAAAGATCTAAGGTCATGACGTATCCAAACCTCCCCGCCATTCCGCCCCTGGCCTCTGGTTCCGCCAAGCCCATCAACGCCAAGACCAGGCGACCATGGCGGAGTCAAGGAGCAAGACGCCTGAAAAGACCAGAAAAAGCTAGTCTGTGGCTTTTACTTTAAGATCTGTCGCTCCTTGAACTCTGCAGAAGCTCATCTCCAATCATGTGGGGGAACAGCGCCGAAAGCTCTGGTAAGGAATCTTGCAAGATTCTCGGCATCGCCACTGTTTGGGGGCTGTGCTATTCTATGGAAAAGGCAATGATGCACATTATTCAAGTCCTGGTTATTCCGCCGCCTACATCTGGACTAGGTTAGGCATACCTATATATGAGATACAAGGTCCTTTGGGAGTCGCTTCTACTACTACATGTAGACCTCTCAACTATCCTCAATCCGGCTATACAATCGACATGAGGATTCGAAGCAACTATGAAGATGAACACCCTGGTTGGTACCCAGAAGCAGTGCCACGCTCACAAAAGAAATGGCTGAACTTCATCTCCCTTCGTTTTGGCGCCATTCTGAGCACGATCCCACCCATCGTCTGCTTTGCTTGGGCATATACCCAGCATCAGGCCGGTGTAGTATCTACTGATGGACTCGGTAGCTCATGGTCTCAAATAAACCTAGGAACGGTATGGCAACACTACAAATCCCATTCAATCACACTATTTGTTCCTTATAAAGCACATCAACTAATCAGTCGTGTGTTCACAGGCTTCATACGCATTCGTCTGGTCCACGGCAATGTTCCTTACAGTTCTCATATTCAATATTGCTATCCCCCCGGGCGCCATCATCTTCTTCGACTGTATTGCCTGGATCGCGCAGCTCATAACCATATGCTTCTACTTGCAAGAGCTAGGTGGATGGCATGCTGGTGGCTATGGATATTCTCGAAACAATACACATGAAGCGCTTTACGGCGCGGAGGTCTTCGGGTGTTCCATGATGCTGCTGGGAATGTAAGTAAACTTGGATGACCCACGTCTGATTCCAATAAAGCTTTACTAATGACCTGCGACTCTCGTAGACTCTTCAATATTATTCTTATGATTGTTGCTTCGATGACATGTCATTCCCAGCGGAAGGCTAGGAAACAAGTCACCAAGGCTGAAATTGAGGATGTCTGATCCTTGGTTGTCGGAAGATTCATACGATAATTACTAATATGCTTGATCGATGCCTGCTCAGGTGCCAATGGGTGTTTAATGTCTTTGAAGGGCTGGATTGAACGTGACGATGATGGCTATAAGTTACGACTTAATACTCGGGGTTAATAATGTGTAATGTGTTTTGTTTTGCTTTGATGACCTGTACTTGTGGTGCATGTCTTACACTTGATACACTAATTTAATGTTTAATACAAGTGTACTATTTGATATCTGAGAGCATTGTTACTACAGTAGCAGGAGATACAAATAGTACTACGGATAGGTAGATCTTTCTCAGTAGATACAGGGTAGGCAAGCAGACTACTACTAGTGACATTTGGTACGAAATCATGACAATTCAAGCCAGGAATGCCTTAATAGTAGGTATCTTTAAATGTGAATCAGTTTCTGAAGCAAATGTGCGATAGTATGGTCGCTGGAGGAAAGTTGTAAATTCAAGTGGGAGCAGTAAAGCAATCGCGATCGATCTCACACTGAAGAGGAATGAGGATCCTGATTCAATCCCACGGGTCATCACCAAATCGATGGATGCCATGTTGCGCGAATGCCAAAACCAGCATTTCTTTGCTAGTCAACCCAGTTGACTTTCAAGAAGTTGGGGCGAAACTTAAGAGTGGACAAGTTCGTATTCTCCTGCACCAACAAGAAACCAGGATGGCAGAGCCAAGAATGCAGGAACCACCACAACACGAGGATCAACGTTGAACACGAACCCACCGTGCTTTCGCTCGTCATTCTGGTTTGAGGGTGGATATATGAATTGTGGCTTTCGGGAAATATCCTTGTAGGTCAAACTTTACTCAACTCTATCCACTCTGCATCTCTGTCGATTCCAAGATTGCAGAGCCTGGGGTTTAATAATAGATCGTTGATCCCGAACCTTATGGACGCCCGCTCCGTGACGATCTCTATCTCCCGCTACCTTCATGCTTGATATTCCCAAACAATTAATCGGCGCCCCTGCAGGAAATGTTGTTTTACACGTCCGATCCTGCTCGTATTTCTCGATTTGATCGTCCTGGTCTGGGTTGCATCCTCTTTTCAGGAAGATATTGACAAAGTTATAAAGGCTGCCAAAACTGCTCGATAACCTTGGAATACGGAGATAACAGTTCGGTTAATTCCAAGCGCAGACTTCTATTCATTTGTTCAATCCTCCTCAGTTCATCATGTCTTTCAAGTTCCTTGTCGCCACCCTCCCCGTCCTGGCAATTGCCTGCACTGGCCCCCCAACCAACGAGAACGGCCTCAACCTGATCAAGAGCTTCGAATCTTTCCAACCAAGCGTCTACGACGACGGCTTTGGCAATCCCACAATCGGTTATGGCCATCTGTGCGGTGATGCATCATGCTCGGAAGTTCCCAACCAACCCTTGACTGAGGAGTCTGCCAGTCAGCTCCTGGCCAGTGACCTGGTGGTAAGTCATCTCCGGCCTGGTTAGAGAATAGCTCGAGGACTAACAGCGATACAGAGCTACCAAGATGCACTCACCAATGCGCTGGCGGACCCAGTCACTCTGAATGACAACCAGTATGCTGCTTTGGTCTCTTGGACCTACAACATCGGTAACGGAAACATGGGCAACTCGGATCTTGTCTCACGAATGAATGCTGGCGAGGACGTTGCTACTGTTGCTCACGATGAGCTTCCTCAGTGGAACAAGGCAAATGGCGAGGTTGTTGCTGGGTTGACTCGTCGTCGTGGAGAAGAACTGAACTTGTTCGATGCGCCTGCTAAGTTCGGTGCTCTTCCAGTTGCATGCTAGATTTAGTGCCCACTGGGTGTGGTGTATGTTTGGTTTCATTTGACGGAGATTTTTTGAATCCAAGCAATAACTTTAGTAGCAGCTACTAGAAGTAGCTGGGAAGAATAGAACTTTTTATAACAGCCCTCCATACTAGCCTTCAAGATACTCCAACTATTACCTAGGTAGTACTACTACTCTGTAGTGTAGTCCACGGGGCATACCGCTCAATACTAGTATGATAGATCGAATCACATTGCGATGAGATTATGACTCGGTATCTCGTGTATATAAGACGCCTGTCGTCGCAAGTTATTCTACAATCCAGAGAGACCCTTCTGTGAGTCGTGGGCTACCCCTGTGTCCTCCCTCTGGCCTCCCACTGGAGCTTGGTTCGCAGACTTGCCTTCAAGTTTTCCTCGCAGATGCCAGCGCCATCTATCCTGCACAGACATAACTACCTAGGTATCTACGTCTACACCAGTAGTAGGTTAGACTTTTACTATTAGCTCCGTGGAATTTGCTCAGAAGTTTCAATAAAAATTAGAAAACAAAATGGCAAGACATGAATAAGACTGTAGAAAACCCGTTTCCATCAAAACCCCCGAATGATCAGACAAACAATCAGTAATCACTTCACGAGTGATGAATCCCGGGAGGCACCTGAAAATAGGGACTGGTCAAGAACATTTGATATGGAAAACCATATGTTTGGTATTGACACGCCTTCATCTTTCACTTTCAGTTTGCGCAGTAGGTCCTCCACTGAATCGCCATTGATGAAACATTTCTGAGATCGAGGCTGCTGGGGAAATGGAAGCTCGCATTCGAGGGGAGGAGGAGTCTTTAAACTTCTTGGTGTGAGATATGAGGAAGGGATATCACAGATGGGATAAGGATCTGAGCACTTTGGTTGTTGAGATCGTAAACACGCTGAGAAGGCAGGGCGAATTAATTTCAGGAGTAGGGCACTGGCGTAGCCGTTGTTGAAGCTGCGCTTGAGGGCATTGAAGGAAGACGAAGAGGATATTCTGAGCAGTGAGCTTCAGAACACTGCCAGTGCTGCTGGCAGTCAAAGCAACACGTGAATGAACCACAATTTACCAGTCAGATAAATTCGTAGTGATTGGCTCAACCGCTTCGCCGTATGATATGAGTAAATAAGCCAAAGAGTGTAGTTTATTCGAGTCCCATATATAACTAATAGATTGACGCGGGGCTGATTGGCTTTCTGTCTAGGTGAAAGACGCCAAACCCGATTAGTTACACGCATTTCCATTTTAGGAAAGACCAACAAACAGAGTGATGGTTAAGCAGGCACGACCGGGGCCGGAGTCTGCCTGATGGGGCACTTACCATCAACGTCAACTCACTATCCTCTTAACGTCTTCTCATTGTTCTCTCATTGTCCTCTCAACATCTTCTCGCCATCATCTCACCATTTTCTCACTATCATCTCAGCATTGCTCACTATTGTCTCAACTTCGGAAGGCTTTAAAACTCGTACCTATCTAGGTACAGGGTCTCCTCGCTGAAATTGTCCGCTGTAAGTAATAGAAACCCATGACAGAGCCTGACGAATACTTGCAAGTTAGCTAAGAACTTCGAAAGACATACGATCTTCGGTGCCAATCAATCGCACTCTGCGGAGCATAACCTTGAAAACTCCCAAGGAGTTTCAGCACCACAGATCTTCGCAGACATGGCTTACATCATGGATATCTACACCGACGGTGGCTGCAGAGGAAACGGAAGACCAGACGCGATTGCCGCCGCCGCCGCCGTCTTCAAGACTCTTTATCGCAACAAGGCGTGGGTGAGGTCACTACCCCCGCTACCTCCGCCGACAAGCCAGCGTGCGGAAATCGAAGCCATTATCTTGGCACTTGAGCAAGCATTGGCCCGATATGAACGCCTTCGCCGCAACCCACGACTCAAAGTGACGATTCATTCCGACTCGAAATACGCGGTTAGCTGTATGACAACTTGGATTCCCAAGTGGATCAACAACTACTGGACCAACAGCAGGGGAGGAGAAGTTGCGAACCAAGACCTCTTGGAGAAAGCCAATGATCTTGACGACGAACTGAGAGAGAAGGGGCATGTGAAATACGTCTGGATTCCAAGGGGACAAAACTATCTTGCCGACAAAGTGTGCAATGACAACCTAGACGAACAAGCTGAATACCTCCGCTAGTCTGAAAGTATGAGCATTTATTCCAGTGTTTTGACCATCCTTAGACATTTGCCAACTTGAACAACGACTAGTATAAGAGATGTCTGGAAGAGAAGTCAAATTGAAAAGTAATAGCTACACTTTGGTTTATCAAGATTGAGGTTCCCATTGGCTCCGTGAAATCCTCTGAGAAATCAGGGCAACTAACAGTGGACCTTTGGAGAGAAAAATAGGAAAAATTAGGCCTAGTACATTGTAAAAAGTGTTCCCATCAAATAACCACCGGGAAAAAAGCAGATAACGACACAGCGCTTTTATGAACACCGGAAACGTAAGAGGGTATAGTAGTTCTTGTGGTACACAGTGTGATTGATTGAAGGGGGCGGAATAACGAATTTGAAACTGCCCAGGTGAATTCCCCCCGTAGTAGAGGGACAGCAAAAATTTTGCGCTTTGTAGAATACTAGTCCTGGGTAGTAGTAATAAAGCAACGCTTGGCATATGCGGCGAAAATAGTATGCAGTTCCAACTTGAAGGTTGTACCGCTGGTGGAACTTGAAATTTGCATTATGTAGACCATTTTGATTGCGAACCCTTGTACCCTAAGTGCTGAAAGTCCTTAAGTTGAAGTTTCAAGGTTATCAGACTGTGATCGATTGCCCAGGTGGCTCTTAAAAGTTCTTAGTCAACAAGTTGTAAGTCTTCCTCCCCTATTGGCTCCTATGACTTACAGGAGACGTCGGACGATTCCGGTGAGAAGGTCCTGCGAGTAATTAAGTCTTTGTTCAGATAGACAAACGATGAATAGAGATATATAGCTACCTAGATATGCACAATCTTGAAACCTCTTCATATTGAGAGGAAAGTGCAACGAGACAACAGTGAAACAATATCGAGGTGATGCACGTGAGAGGATGGTGAGAGCATGTTAAGTTAAAAAGATGTGTCCCATCAGGCAGGCACCAGGCCCCTAGGTACCTAGGTAGTCGTGGCTGCTTCAAAATGATCGCTTTCCTTGAGCGCGCATTCTTGGACCAGTTTTCCAGTGCGTAACTTCGACCTTGGCTGTCGTCGTAGTATCTCCGTCCGCTGTTGGAGCGGAAGTCCCGAACATAGCCCTTGAGCAGGGGAGCAAGACAGGGGACACAAGTGACGATGTTCTAAGATTGTGAAGGTTAGTCGCAATGTAGATGAAACAAAACGGCGAACAAGGAAAACACATACCCCCACTGGCACATTAAATTCGATCGTCCCCCATAAGACTAGCATAGTCGAATTGCTATCTCCGAATACAACGCGATGGATCTGTGTAAGGCGCAAGATGGAGCAGATCGTCGTAAACAGACCCAATAGGAAAAGACAGACAACGCTGGCCTTCTGTGCGGGCTTAATATTCAACTTCAACGGAAGTGGGATTGGCAGGAAGATAATGACCACATCGCAAATAATCGTAAATATGGCGAGACCGTAGAATGTTGCGCCGACAGGTAAACACGAGCCTTATTCGTCGGGCTCGACACTTCTGAAAAAAGAAAGTACGATATAGCAAAAAGGGATTGGCGTCGTTTTAGAAAGCCAATTAACGTCCAGGAACCTTTAAACTAGGGTACTATATATGCTTTCAACTTCTTAATGGTGAATGACGTAACTCTTTACTAGTATGGTTCAAGTTATTCACCAAGAAAGTAGACGGTGCCTAGAATTCACCAGGAGCTTAGGACACTGAAGTAGGACCTTCGGCGTGCCCTATAGTAGCCCTGGATTGAATTCCATGATAAATTATACGGGCTAGAGAAGTTCAATCCATAAAATTCACACTGAGATACTAGCTCGTAGGTATGATATACTGGTATTCCCTATAGTAGAACTTGTGAAGGTGCCTGTTTGCTAATAGTGTCATAGTATGAGGGCATCTATTGCAAGTTCCTACTACGCAAACTCCCGTTTCATCTGCAATGGTGTGTCTTTTATGGCTTCAGCAACATGCTAGGTATCTACTAGCAGCAACCATTGCCTCTTAACTACTACAAGTACACACTAACCTACTAGTACTATGTATTACCACGTACAGTACTACTAAGTAAGTGTCAAGGGTAGTACTATACAGGATAAATGCACACGTATTAGTACCACTAATACTAGTAGGTTATCAGATCCTCAGATAGAGGCATGGGGTATCACGATCTCGGAGAAAGCAGCTCGGCGATCTTACTTACCTTGGAATTACCACGTAGTATCAGAATGGGGGTAGGCAAACCGGGAAAAAGGCAAGGAAGTGGAGGATCGACCGGCGTAACTTTGTTTAACGGTTTCTCGGGTTCAAGTCTTCCACCGTATCAACGCCGGGAGAGGCGGTACGGCACAAAAGCTTATATGTAAATTGCAGCGATAACTGGTACTCGGTGTCTGCATTATTACTACTACATTGTAGTACTAGTATTTCCACCTTCCCCCTCACCTTGTATAATCGGCACGCTTTTATCAGAGAGGATCAACAGTTGTCCGCGTCTGCAGAATGGCGTGGTCAAGCCATCACTAAGACTGGACGGATATGTCGATCTTTTCCAAATCGGTAACTGATCTACGAGCGAAACCTTCGCCAAGCACCGGATGGGTTTGGGGGGTGCGAGGGAGGGGTTAAGGGTGCACAATGTAGACGAATTTCAAGGATCGATGGGCATCTCTCTCTCTCTTTGTGTCTGTGTGTGTGGGTTTGTGTATGTGGGAATGCACATCGGCTCTGATCAGGGATCTACGAAGCCCTGCGTGGGGGGAATGTTTCGTTTTGCACCCTCTCCACCAGTCTGGAAACTGCCTGTATTGTGGATCGCACGTTGGTCATTGCTCAGCGGAGCCTCCAAGGCACAAGATAACCGAGCATGTGAAGTCCCTAGGCAATTTAACGATTTGAACGATACCCGGACATACAAAAGCTTTTTGTGTATGTAGTCTCCGAATGTCAGCCGAGTGTGCGTTTGCCCTTGTCCCCCCTCCTCTCTTTTCTGCAGCCTCGCTCATCTGCGTGGATTTACCCCCCAATGATGATGGTAACAGCCATACAGGGACTCGGGTCGCCATGCATTGCCCCAGGTCTCGCGCAAGGATAACCCCGCAGCAAACATCTAAGGGAACGATCGACCAACAGCTTGATAATGGATTGACGATCTATCCAAGCTTTTGGGGGGAGCACTCAGCAGTATGTAGGAAAAGAAGTTCAAAGGGGGGAAGCGGATGGTCTGCCGAGTCACCATCCCGCAGGGATCCGTCTATGCTGATGGCTAAAGAGGGTATCGAACTAGCACGGAAAAGGGTAAGGTTCCATGCTGAAGAAGTCTGCTACATTGTGCAGAGGGGGGATCATGCCATGAGTTGGAAAGAGTAGAGGTGTAGGTAAAGTGTAGGTAAAGTGTAGGTAAAGTGTAGGTAAAGTGTAGGTGTAGATGTAACTACTCCGTAGTTGATACCTTCTGGCAGCAGCAAGTACACACTCCAGAGTCCAGGGCTGGCAGTAATGGGGCCAAAAGTGGAAACTGCAAGCTCGAAACAGGGTTTTCTATTTTCGTGACGGCAGCTTGAAGTACTTACTGTAGGTAAGTATCTACATCATTGTATTATAGATCACACTTATACTATATTATAGAATAGACTACTTTTATTTTAATTTCAATTATTATTCTTTAATTAATATTCTCTTTCTCTATTCAAAAGAAGAGTTCTTAGAAATAAGTGAATACCTTACTGTAGGTACTGTACCATTAAAGCGGCAGGGCCCGCCTACCGCTTTCGCGATGATCGACGGCGTATGGTAACTTTACCAACCGATTCTGTTCTTTTCGCTGGGAACTTCACGCCGTGGACTTTTCACTTTCTTCCCCTTCTCGTATTATCACCGTTTTCCTTCCTTTCTCTCTTCCCCACCCCCTTCCTTTTCTATTTCCCTTGTCTTCTTCCTTTCTCCCCTCCCTTATCTTCGTGGTTTGGGAGAATTCCCTTCTCTTTTTCTATTTCGTTTCCCCCTCCGCTCCTTGCCTGGTCCCGGTCCTTGGCCTCATCCCGCCAAGCTGACTCGGACCTGGGTTTCGGGCTCCCTCGTCCATGCCACGCTCATCTGCCGCGAGTAGGAAGAACCAGAGCAATCGGCACGACAATGGCCTCGTCGGTCCCGGCAAGAAAGTGACAAAGCAGAAATCCTCCGGCAATCTGAACGGCTCGCCCAGCAACGGCTCTGCCCCCGGCTCGGCCACTGTCCCCATCGACCTGTCCGCCACTCGATCGACCAGTGATACCGCCGTCATCTCTCCGATTGTCGCAAATAAAAACCCGGATGGATCAAAATTAGATGGAAATGTGCGTGGGATGTTAAATGGACACAGCAAGGGTGGAGATATGGCTTGCAGTCAGACCAACGGTGCCTCGTCGCAAAACGGCGGCATCGCCGGCTCGACCTCTCCTCGCAATGGAACCTCCAAACGACCTAGTTCGAGCTCGTCAATCAACCCACTCCAGCTCGCGTCTACCATCCTCAAGTCGTGTCCCATGTACGACACAATCGCCATCTTGATTTTTCTGCTTCAACTTCCGCCAATGGTCCTGACCCTCGTACAATTCCTCTTCGCCTCCCTGACTTTCATGCCTCCAAGTGGTGCTGCTGCAGGTTCCCTGTCGTCCAATTTCGACATTTTTCAGGGTCCTGCTGGAACCCCGTCCCTTGGAACGATGATTGCCATGGATGGCTTTTGCCTTCTTTTCTGGGGCCTCTTCATGTGGACTTGGGCTCAAAATTTTGCAATTGATCTAGCTCATGTTCAAGTCGCCATTACGCTTGGTGGCGGAGGCTCAGGAAAGAATGGTGGGGTGAATGCTTTGTGCGTGGGGATTGTTCTGCTTCTTCACATCGTGCGCAGTAAAGGTATACAAGAGTTTGTCATAGGACACCTCGCATCCGCCAAACTCGTCAGTCCTGATATTCTTTCTCAATTTTCCAATCTTCTTCCCGCCGAATTCCGACGATCCGAATCACATTCATCTCCAAGTTGGCTAAGAAGCCTTCTTGCCGTTCATATATTGGCACAGGCGGGGACTGCGATGGCAAGACGTTCAATGGCCAAGAACCGATCTCCCGCTCCGCAAAAGGGCGGCAAGCGAGGGGATACCGAAGCTTCCGCCGGATCGCAGGGCCAACAGGATTCAGCTCTTGAGTCAGCCGCCAGTCTTTCGTCATCCCTCCTCGGTCCGGATGGCCAATTTCTTAAGGATGGGAAAGATCGTCTTACTTCAGCCAAGAAACGCAGGAGACAAGCCAACCAAGTTCGAAGTCGACAACCATTCTGGGCCGCACTCGCTAGTACCAAGGTCACGGTCATGCGGGAGTATGAACATTCGCGAGCTTCGTCGAAAACCACCCGCGGTCTTACCATGACTGAAGATGACCTTCAAGGTGTCTCTCTCGATGATGGATTGGTCTGGATCACAGATGTAGATAGTTCTACGATCAAGTTTGCTGCTGGTGATCTTGTCGACGATGCCGCGGTGCCAAACTCCTGCGAAATCGACCAATTGGATGGTGATATGGAACCGTTTTACGTATGCGTCAATGGCGCGCTTTGGGCAACAGCAACAATTTGCAAGGTCTCTGAATCGTCCAAGGGCCCGAGCATGGTCCAATGGCGGGGTGAGATCTCTGGACTTGCTCCCAATTGTGCCTACACTTGCTCTTTTGTCCGCAGCGATACCGACGAGGAAATATGTGTCATGAGTGTCAAGACTCCTGCGGCGGCCGATACAGAACAAGGTGAGCTCACGCAACATACATCTTCTGTACTTCGACAGCGTCTCACAAACATAGCAGCTGTCTCTGTAGTCTCCACACCTCCTCAGCCGCCTTATCGACCCTCATCCCCAACGACGACGCTCAAGAATTCCATCATCAACGCAGAGGCCAAGTTGAACGAAAAGAAGTCTCGCCTAAAGAAAACCAAGAACGACCACAAACTTCTCATCTCTAAAATTCGGAAAGAACTGGACAATTATAATCACCGTCTTCAGAGTGGAACTGACGAGAATCGACAAAAGCAACGATCACTTCAGCTTGAACGAAATATTCGGCAGACGGAAGAAGCCACAGCGGTTCTGGATGTGCAGCTGGATAATATGGAAAACGTTCCGGAAGAAGAGCTTGAGGAGTGGTCTACGCACAAGGCAAACTTCGAACGCGAACTGGAACGCTTTAATTTGACAAAGGAGGAACTTACTAAGGCCCGTCTTGCCGCCGCCCAGCAAGTGTCATCTGTGGAACAAGAGTTGAATCTAGTTATTCAAAAACGCGAACGCCTTCAGGGCCGTCGTACTCGAGTCAACGAACAGTACGAGCGCATCATTTCCGCCAACGCCCAGGGGCTTAACGAACGAGAACGCCGTGCGGCTGAGCAGTTCGCCCGAGAACAAGATCATGCCAAGATGGAGGCGAATTTCCAGGATCAATTCGGGAGCATCACTCAATCTGTTCAGGACTTCCAGCTACGCACGAATCAGTTATGGCAGCAAGCGTCTGCAATTGAACAGTCTATTCAGCAGCAACAGCAGATGCTCTTAGAATCCGGTCCTCTCACCCCCGAAGGCAATCTTCCAGGCACGAATCCTATACCCGAGCCCCATAGTTCGTCTCTCAATCTGTCGACCACTTCCGCTCCGAATGGCCGAGGCATCCTTGGCCTCAGCTTCCCCCCAGCCAAGTCCAGCCCTCTGCAGAGTTCGTCTCCTGTTCATGCCACCTCGTCAAATCCAACCAGCCCAGTATACGATGTCTTCACGTCTCATTTTCCGACATCTCCACCTGGAAACGGCGCCTCTTACTTTGCATCTGATACCCACCGGGATCGTTCCTTTTCTAACCGCTCCACTCGCAGCAGTCAGTATGGCTCGGAGTATTTCGATGCTCAGCGCATGCCTCCCCTTCAACTCGAACTGGCTGAGTTGCTTGCCGACAAGCAACGAACCGGGTCTCAGGAGAACGGCTTTCTCCAAGGTGGCCGTCCTGTGCTAAGTCCCTTCCAAAGAGCGGCGAGTCGCGGCAGCGGAGTCGGTAGTGGTAGTAGCGGCGGTACTGGAAGTGGAAATGACAGCCCACGATCGGCCAGAGATTGAGATGCTTCCTGTTTTCCGACTGATCACGAAGAAATGAGACGAGTCAACTAGTCTCACGCCCAACCGATCGGCCGTTTCTCCGGTTTGCATGCTTTTTGCAAATAGATTGTGTGCCTGTTATATTTACGCTCCCGGTTTCCTATCCCGTGTGGTTGCCTTCTTCGCCTTTGCATGATTTGTCCATTTTCCATTCACATATTTATTCTCGCCGGGTTGAGTCGTCGTGGTCATGTTTTCTTGGCAGTACGGGCATCAACTGGTCTCTCGTGGTGAGATAGAAGACTTGGTTAGATCAGGTTGTAGTGAGATGAATCGCAGTTCCGTTCTAGAGAGTTATATTGGTACCTACATATGTAAAAAGCTAGCTCTTTAATAGTCTCAGTAGATATGTATTAGTAGTATTAGCATTGAGTAGTAGTGGTATTTTAAGTTGACTGGAGTGAGGTCTGTTTCCCCTTGGCAACTTCCAAGGTTCTCAGTCAACCTTCCAGGGCTGAACCTTGGAAGTTCAAGTTTTACTCCGAGGATGTCTTCAACAAATTCATGCCAGTAGTATTTCCCAATGTCGTTGGTATTCCAAAGCTCAAATGTACTACTGAAACCACTCGATAGCAGTAGTAGCAGTACTAATCTTAATATATCTATATACAAATCTAGTCTCTTAAGTCAAATCTAATGTACAGCACCCCGCAACCTGCATCGAGCGAGCATGTTCTTTTTGATCAAATCTCCGATCCCATCTTCCAGAACCGGGTATTTGCGTAAGTCAGACACAAACGATCTGGCGAATGCTCGTCAATGCTCTCTTGAGAATGAGCCTGCCCATCTGAATGCAAGGAACCAGGAGCTTGAATCGTGCGAACAACAGTGCCCAGAACGATTGAGTGGTCATGAACATCAATCTTGCTGGGATGGAGAGTGCATTCGAAGACGAAAGGGAAATCAACATTTCCTTGTTCTTGACTTTGGTCCCTCCGTCTCAGTATCGGGAGTGGTCGTTCCTGGCTTGGACCTTGATCCGAGTTCGCGTCTAAGGCGCCAAATTCAAAGTCTCCGTGTCCATTCAACATAGCGGCCAGTGTAGAATTCCCCTTTGAAAAATCCCTGGCGAGTGTAGCGGTGGTAGGGCCGGGAGCAAGAAGGTGGACGAGGAATCGGCCCGACGATAGGAGGGCATTCAGGGTTTCAGATGGTCGTCGGACATTAAATGATATAACGGGATGTGGAGTAAGTGTGACGGTATTAAAAGAGGAAACGGTCATTCCGCGGAAAGAAGTTGTGTCTGGCGGTCCATTGGGGTCGGTTGCCGTTATAATTGCGACGGGGTAGGGGACTCGGCGCATGAGGAGGCGAACTTGTTCGGATACTGAGATCGAAGAGGTAGGATAAGAGGAGCTGGAGAGAGATGAGGTTGAATTGCTTGGAGTGGTCGAAGGTTGGGAGGATTGCTCGCTAGGCTTTTGAGAACTCTGGCTGTTGAGAGCTGTAGTGTTGCTAATCTGTCGCCGGGATGAATGTTGACGGCATGCCGGATATTGGGTTTGGAGGGCAAGAGAGGACCTCGACGAATGACAGGCCAATAATCTGGGAGAAATTGCTTCTATTTCACACTGTTAATATAATTTGAGAGGAAATTCAGGTATTCAGGACCTATAAGCTTACCTCCGAGTCCTCTCCGCGCCGCAGCTGGTGCGAGCGATAGCTTCATTGTGATTTGGTGGGCCTGGCGCGACTCTTTCTGAACACCGAAAGGGTACCACTAGACTAATGAGAACCAATGGATATATTTAATCAAAGTGCACCCATATCGAAAAGTCCAAAGAGATCGAATATAGAGCAAATCGGGGTAAAAGCGCAACAGACGAGGTCCCATGGCTGCCCGCAAAAACCCAATCCCCAGTTGGCTTACATAAGGCGCGATAATAATTTCTCGGAAACCTTCAAGTTGTATAGCATCAACCGCAACTCCGCCCTCTACCTCCTTAATTGCGCCCCGAACGCCCGGCATCCCTTCCCTGACCTGTATCTCTGACGATACATTTCATTCACGCGTGTCGCTTGACACCTCATCAACCCACAATGTCTCTGCATACCTCCCTCCGCCGCACTGCGGCCTCAGTACCAAGCACAACATCCAGCATTTTGCCTAGTCAACTTCCGACGTCGCAATCCAAAGCCACAACCTTTATCTGCTCCCAATGCCGCCATGCTACACTTCTGCGACGCCCGAAGCGTCCCTACACTTTCACTCAGCTGATCACTCTCACCGACGGAAGCGCCTTCACGCACCGCACCACCTCGCCCGCCCCCGTCTACCGCTCCACCCGTGACACCCGCAACTCCCTGCTCTGGAACCCCTCCAGCAGCAAATTGATGAACGTCGAAGATGATGAGGCTGGTCGTCTCGCGGCCTTCCGTGCGCGTTTCGGTCGCAGCTGGGATGCGAGCGCTCCTCCCGCGGACGCTCCGGCGGAGGCTGCGCCAAAGGACCCCGAGGCTGCTAAGGCCAAGGAGGAGGCCGCTAAGGCCCAGGCCCAGGCTGAACAAGAAGAGGAGGATAACTTGCTGGACTTGAT
The DNA here is from genome assembly GCA_000347475.1 of Penicillium paxilli ATCC 26601. NCBI lineage: Eukaryota > Fungi > Ascomycota > Eurotiomycetes > Eurotiales > Aspergillaceae > Penicillium > Penicillium paxilli. Next base: position 392,215 of record KB644875.1, read on the forward strand.
CAGTTCGTTTGGCCAAGAAGAGAACCAGGGCTCTGGAAAGAAGAAGAATTAGGTGCTGGCATGGTGAGGATTTGCATCTTGTGTGATTAGATTGGTTATTGGCCTTGTTAATGGGCCTTGGGAGTTGGGATTTTCATTTCTGTGTCATTTGTTCTTGTATAATATACATATATGTCTGCGACAATGCATGGATGCCATCCTAGGTTATTCATTTTTACTACATACCACTAGTATTATATGTCCCCTGTTCCAATTGCTGCCCTGGTGGAAGTAACCGACTTTAAGTTCTTTTATAAGCTGTGCCCAAACGTTGAGTGAGATAGTGGTTCGATATGAAATCACGCTGATCGTATAGTAGTGTCGCACACTTCATGTGTATTTACTGAAACGATGTATTATCATTGTCTTCTATCTGGATGAGAATATCCAAAACTTCCAAAGGTTGTGGTGGCTAATCTCAAACTGTACTCCCTAGTAGTAAGCCATCCGTATGATTGAATAGTTCTAGAAATTCCGTTTTCGATACCATGTTTGATGCTCTAGATCAATCTCGAAATTTCATCACTCAAAGCTTACTTGGTTGAAGCTGAATTCCAGACCTCGATACTTCCGCTGAGTCTGTCTCTCCTGCCGGAGTACTCTTGGACTCGGAGCCCTGCACTTCATCCGAACCCTTTGCATTCTGTGCCTGTTCAAGCGTAGCCGCGAATGTAGCTTCAACATCGTGCTCCGACAGCCACTCTGTATTCGGCCTGCTTCTCATTCTCTCAACCAATGCATGGTCTTCCTCCTCGACCGTCGCGAACTGGGCGCCTGTTTTATCAATTTGATTATGAACAATACGCAATAACCGAGCCGTGTGCGGTTGTCTGGTATTACTGTATAGCCCCAGCGCCTTCTTGATGTTCTCAGGAGAGGAAGTCTGTCTTGCAGTTGAAGATTTGAAGACATGCTCGAAAGCAAGACCCAGCGCAAGAGCATCGTCTAGTGCCAGTGAGCCTCCAGCAGCAAAAGCACCCCCATGAGCGTGTGCTGCATCTCCGATAAGTGTGACTCTGGAGCCAAAGACCCAAGTTGGCAGAGCATCTCCGGCAAAGTTAGGGTATAAGTTGGTAGACGGGGTGAGTTCGGTCAGTGCTTTGATGGTAGGGTTCCAGTCCTGACTTTGTGAGCCTAGTACAAGTATAGCGTAACTCGATATGATACCATACCTTGTACCTTTCTCGAAGAAATTCAACATTCCCGCTTTGGTCCCATGCGATGCTCTTTTCGACCTCTTCTGCTGTGCGAGGGTCGTCATAGGCTCCGACTGTTGTGTACTGGTCCTTCCCTGGTATCGTTAGTCGATAAAGTACTAGACATGTTAAATTCTTTCAACTTACCAAGTCTAGACGCAAAAAAATTATCTTTTGGTCCCCACTATTCTCGAAGTCAGTAAATCGGAGCAAATTTGAATGACATGAAAGACTAGATCGAACCCAGTGCATGGAGTCGGCAGGCAGGTTAGGGATTTTCCCTTCCACTAAAGCGGCATCAAATGTCGATCTCATGAAGACCTTCCCACTGAAACGAAGCTTATAGTCAGGAATAAATGATTGTCTAACTTTCTGTTTCAAAATCAGTACTCATTCTTTATCTTTTTGAGCATATTTTTTACCAACCGATCGAATTCCATCTGCTCCAATCAAAACAGCTCCTTTCACAGTACTTCCATCCTCAAAATGCAGAATAACACCATCATCCAGAGCCTCGGCATGAGCGAGCCTCTTGCCCAGGTGTATGGAGTGCCTGGGTACGTGCTCAAGAAGAGCAGCATGTAGATGGCCCCGGTGAAATCGAGTTGTATGGTGGCGAGGATCAGGGACATTAGTGTGGGTATCAACCGAGATGACTTGGTCAGTCTTCCAATGGCTAGAACAATAATCCATCAGCATTTAGGTCGTTGAATATGGAATACAGCCCTGGAGTGATCATACCGGAAAATCTGGGGAATTCCACTTGGGCCTCTATAACCATACTCATCCGTGAGAGCCTTCTCTACACCGAGTCGTTCGAGAGTCCGCATTCCCTGGTTATAGGAAAAAGGGTTAGACTGCTATGTGAGTGATGGAAGCAAGCATGCATACATTTGGACTTAAAGCAATACTGGCTCCAATCTCCAAGAGCTCTGGCGCCTGCTCATAAAGTTGGATATCCAGGTTCGGAATCGAGGCGATTCGTGATAGAGAGATCGCTGCTGCGAGCCCCGCAATTCCAGCACCAGCAATTATAACTCGGAGTCTGTCATTTGTTGGGTCTGCCATGGCGAATCACTAGCTATACAATTTGTCAGGTAAAAACAAGTGAAAGGCGAAGAGCAAGTTCTATACTTCTGATGTTTAAGCTTGGTAAATTAAATAGCAGTTTGGAAGCTATCATAGCCTCCCATGTCTGTGTAAGCACGTCAATGGTGCATGACCTGCGCAATCCCGATATGGCGACTTTGCGCGTGCTTTTTGCATATACTTGCGTTTCCCGTACTAGCAAGCTGCCAATATCTCGGCAATTAAGCCGTAATTCCAACTTTGGAGTCAGGAAATGACCTGGCGGAGGATATCTTCCAATAGAGTACTAAGCTCTTCACTGATTGAGATACGCACGCTCGGAAAGATTATCAAAACGACGTCTTTGAAGAACATTGCGCCATAGTAATGGCCGTCTCTGCCCTGGGGGACTTTTTCTAGATTAACCTTACATTCAAACGTTTCCTCCGAGATCAACATTCCAACTGGATGATAGAGACCCCCTTCATGACCGCGGCTTTCACTTTGATTTAGTGATAACCTTCTGCATTAAGGGTCTCTTTAAGCCTCCACTATGGCTTCTTCCAGTGTTTTGTCTGATCATGCAGTCAAAGCTACTGCGCAGTCCAAGGAGGAAAATGAAAGCGAAAGTGACCTCAACACGACCCCAAAAGTCCCGGATCAATTTGCAGATGAGAGTTTCAAGCTATTCTCCAAAATCCAAGTGACTGACCCTACACCACAAGAGGCTCGAGAAATTCGGAACAAATGTCTTTGGCGAATCCTGCCTTTTCTTTGCATTGGGTATCATCTCATGTACGTGGATAAACAGACAGTAAGTAAGACCTGCCAGCCTTATGACGTGAAGAATCACCAGATAACCCTTAAATAGCTCGGCAGTTCAGCGATTCTCGGAATTATGGAAGATGCAAAGTTGAGCTCTAACCAATACAATTGGCTCTCGTCGATCTTTTACTTCGGATACCTCCTGGCAGAGTGGCCTCAAAATTGGGCTTTGCAGAGATTCCCTGTTGCGAAATGGCTGTCTGCCAATTTGATGATATGGTAAAACACCCTCCCCAGAATAAGACCGATTCGGACAGTACCAGTCTAGGTATTAACGGAATTACAGGGCTGGAATCACACTGTTGCATATCCCTTGTAACAGCTTCGCTTCACTCTTTGTGGTACGATTTTTCCTCGGTGTATGCGAAGCATGTATCGTACCAGCATTTCTGCTCTCCATGTCGATGTTTTTCACATATGGAGAGCAAGCAGTCATGATGCCAATAATGTGGTCCATTGGAAATGCAAGCCCCATAACATCAGGCTTGCTCTCGTACGGCGTGCTATGGATCGAAACGGGCTCATTTTCTCCATGGAAATGGTTTATGGGTTTGAATCCCTACATTCTCTCCTACCTGCACTATTCGGGGGCTAACAAGTCTTATTAGTGATAACTGGATTTTTAACAATCATATACGGTATACTCGTTTATTTTTTCTTCCCAGATAGCCCACTGCATGCGAATTTCCTCACTTATGAAGAGCGTGCCAAGGCTATTCTACGAATCAAAGAGAATCACTCTGGGATTGAGCAGAAGCTTTTCAAGAGATACCAGTGGGTCTTAATTTCATGGACTTCAATTGAGTGGATACTAATGACTTTATTGTAAAGATTTATCGAAGCGTTGAAAGATCCCAAGACATGGCTCTTCTTCTTACATGCTTGGTCTCAAGAAATGGCTAATGGAATCACCAACCAATACTCCCTCATCATCAATTCTTTTGGATTTACTCTCTTTCAAACAACATTGCTTGGCTGTGTGACTGGTATAGTATCGTTTTTCTCGCTTATTTCAGCTGCAATTGCTTTGTACTACACAAAGGTAGGCCTGCCTCATACTGTATGACTGAATCATCAGACTGAAACAGACAGAACTCTCGTGCGTGGATATCTTTGATTGCATACATCCCCGGTGCTCTTTCTAGCATTCTTCTTCTTGGTGAGTGGTACTTTGATAACAGTTTCTGCCATTTTCCTACTAATGTTGCAACAGCTTTACCATGGTCAAATCGTTGGGGATTGATCAGCGGCATCTGGATCCGTTCTACAGTCGGAATACCCTACGCGGTCGTAATGATATGGGCAGCAAATGCATCAGCCGGGCATACGAAGAAAACAACAGTCATTGCATTGTATCATATCGGCTATGGTCTTGGCAATATCATCTCTCCTCAGCTTTTCCGGCCAGAGTGGAAAGTAAGTGGCGATCAAAATGGCTTTTATGACTTTATGCTAATCGAAATGAAAGCCTCGATACCGACCAACCTGGATCATTCTGCTTGTGGTACGTTCTCAACCCTTGGAAGTTGTCCATATTTGAACTAAATAAATCTTACTAAAAATAACTCCAGGTGGCTTGTATTCTTCCGTCAATTATCATCGGAGTCCTTAGGGTTTACTTGAGCCTGGAGAACAAACGCCGCGACAGGCTCCAGGCTAATGATCAAGTTACCACTAATGGTATTGTCGAGACTGTTGACTCTGAGGGTGGAAAGGTAGCTCGTGTTGTTGATAATAGCCAGATGGATTTGACTGATCGGGAGAACTTGACTTTGTAAGTATACAGTCCGACCTTTTATCAACAGTGGCCATACTAATGAAGCATTAGCCGATATGTCCTTTAGTCGATTCATGATGAGAATGGTCCATGCCACGAGTCAATTATTACTCCAGTAGATATGAATCAAGGTCTGCCGCCTGGTGATTGATACTTAGTACTACTTTTCCAGGGCTAGCACTTTTACATCGAATACTAGTACTATAATAGTACACTTTGGAAACTGCCCAGGTGGCTATTTAAATAGTCAGATTTGCTCACATGTGCACATTGGTACAAAAATCCAAACCAGTAGATTATCAAAACTCCGGGTATACTATATTACTATGTCCAAACTCAAGCCCATGTGAGCTCAATCCATCTCAACTCAACTGAGTTCATGCACCACAGCCGGACGAGCCGCAGCCTGTTGAGAAGATCCAATTTCATAAACAGAGTTATAGTCCGAAGACATCTCCGACGGTTGCCACGTAGAGCCTATGTGAGATTCAGGCTGCGTCTGTGGAGGCATGCTCCCCTCAGACCAGGCGGGCTTATCGCCATTTGCAGGGGACTCTTTGTCCTTCTTGAAGAAAGCCAATATTTTCTTCCAGAATAGCACCATAATAATTATCACCACTGCTCCTGTGCATCCGACGACGATCCCGGCGATTCCTCCGCCTGATAGTCCGCTTCCTGAATCACTAGAGCTGTTTGATGTGGACGCGGCGTCTGTGTTGGTACTTTTTGCGGTCTGGGCAGTGGTGGCGGCTAAATTATAACATCATATACGTTAGTATCAAGTCTGTTCTCTTGCATGGGCGGTCATGAGGACGTACATCTCGTTTCCTGTGTGGCGGTAGCAGTCATTTCAGGTGCGGCCGTAGAAGAAGCGAATCGAGCAGGAAGGGTCCTATAGACACTATTGGCGCCCCAATTGATCAAACAACCATATTTCTCAATTGCCTCGCTGGCGTCGGATCCCTCTGTGGGAAATATTTTGTAGGAGCTGCAGGATAAGGAGGTTTCACTGTAGTTTTTTTTTTTCAGCAAAGAACTTGGACTTCAGCGAATGAGTTAGTGCTGCGCAACATACCACTCTAATACGAGGTTCTCTTCATATAGCACTGTGGAACCTTCACATCCTGTAGCCATGGGGATTGAGTTTGATGGATCATAGCAGTCGCCATATGTGCTGCTTGTGTAGAAGGTTTCGGTCGCTCCACAGACGATGGGCTCGGCTATGAGAGGTCAGTCATGGTGATCTGCTGCGAGTACTGCTAGCAGTACTGAGGGGTGTGAGACTGACGAGTCGTTTGGAGGTACCATCCCTGAAAATTGTCTCCAGTGCTGTAGTCCGAGGCGACGAAAGTTGTTGTAGCTGCAGTAGCAGTGGCGGCGGCCGCTGGGTTTGGTGACATGGCGAAGAAGCTCTATCAGGAGGAAAATATTCGCTTGGGCATATGATTCTGCATTCAAATGACCTAAGAAACTTGCTGGGGTATCATTGAAACGAGTAGTAACAGAAGTTTGACAAGTCAAAACAAGATTATGCCAAAAAGATTAATGATTTCCAAGGCCCTGGACTTCAAGAATCTCCATGGCCAAGAAGCCACTAAGTCCGAAAAGAGCAAAAGAGCACGCGAATATGCTGCTGCGGATGGCGGTAATACGCTCTAAGCCACTGAATAACACTGTTTGAAAGACGCTAGATAGTTTGCTGGCCCAGTAATGGCTGAGGAAGACAGCTTGTGGATTCGATATCCCGCCAACATCTCCTTTACCCACAACTTGGCCCAAAATCTCACGCCCATGCTTGTCCAATCATGGGAGCAATTTGGTCTAATGGGATCCATCAAGTATTCAGGGTCGTGGAGATCTGCCCCTGGTGAAGTTTAGCGTTTCTCGAGGCTCAATTTAGTGGAGACTTTGATCTTTCTCTAGCCCGGTTTCTTTCCGAATGCCCTAAAACATTGGCTAGCACATTAGCACCATTTGCCATGATCTGAAGGCGAGGACCTTAACTTACCGAGTTCGAACCATTGTTCAACGTGCTGTTGTGTCAAAAAGGGGACCATATATTTGACAATAGGAGGATATCATTTCGATGTCGAGTCATCGGCAATCGGCCATAAGCATAAGCACTTTTGGCAAAAGCGGGTGGAGCCGCGGCGCAGAAGCCGGGAATTGTCTCTTCTTGATTGATCTTCCTTTGCGGTCTTCCGGGGTTCTTGTGGGGCAAGGCACTTTTCTTGTCTGCCAGTTCAAATGAATAACTAGTACTACCTAGGAAGAAGTATAAAGAGAATCCCAACGCAGCTTTGTTCTTCTGACATAGTACGACCGTCATGTTGACTGCTTGCCTTCCGCTGTCTTGCGCAATGATGGTATCTTGGGTATAGTTTTGACTACAAGAAATAGACAATGGTATTTAGATTGATATTCTGGGACTCGACTTTAGGATAAAGGAAGAGCATGACTTCCATGAAGGGCTGGAGAGAAGGATTGTGTTGCGTGTGATAGGGGGAATTGAAAAGGATGGCCGAAGAAAAAGTCCCAGTGACGCTAGAAAGTTGTTGGATAATACATGGACGGGCGTGGGGATTGGAATATCAGAGTCGAGTTCGATCAGGCGTTATCCTCAGCCACATGGGAAGCTTCGGGGTTCAGTGCTGGGGAATCCGATGTAGTAGGTTCGTCAGTTACGCCCTCAGCTGGTATGTAATAAGGAACACCATCTTCGCCAGCATCCAGTTGCATAAGGAATGTTTCCCAAAGCTCGATCAACTATCCAGTCTATGTCAGCGCAAGTCAAATAGATGGGATAAAAAAAAGTGTATCTTACCTCCTTTTGGGCCTCCACAGCACTCTCAAGGAATGTTTCAACTCCAGACTTGAAATCCTCCACCTTCTCTTTCTCGAACCGTTGCAGCTCATTGCGCATCAGGCGTCCCATGTCCTCGAACAACAGACGGGTTTGATGGACCTTTCGTTCTGCATCAGCTACATCGGCATTTATTTGGTTCAGGCGATCCTGCTGCGTCTTTCCTTGTCGCAAAAGCTTGTCCTGTGTGTTCTTGCGCTTTTGTAGATCAGACTCGGCAGCATGCCAGCTGTGGAAAGCCTTTTGTCTCTGCGAGAAAGCAGTCTTTACACTTCCAATCAGACGAATGTACTCATCGATGGTAATTCCAAGTGTTAGAACGTCTTGTTGAGCTTGGCGGTCATATAATTCTCTGATGCGTAGCTGAAGATCCGAGAGTCCTTCCAAGGGAGCAGAGAGGGCCGGAGACAGTTCAACTGCGGAGAGGGCATGGAGTGAGCTAGAGAAATCACCCGCGGCTTCGGCAAGACCTTTGCGCTGCATGACTACGGTATCCATCGACTTCATCAGTGCTTTCAACTGATTCTCGAGTGCATCCAAATAAATTTTGCGATCGTGAAACCACTATGTATAAATTGGTTAATAATGTCAATCTCCTGCTATCAGCCGGCATTCACTTACATCGTCATGTTCAACAAACTTGCCTCCTCCGCCAACATTAATTCCGAAGGAGCTAAACATGCCCTTGCTTTGACCTAGGTCAGGTTCTCGATTCTCTTTGTTTTTGACATCGACATTGAAAGCTTCGCTTTCAAGGAATATCTTCAAGTCGGCATCGTGCTGAAGAATTGGGTGACCCGCAATCTTGTTCAACATTCGCTCCAATGCGGCTCTTCGTGATTCAACGAAGTTTGTATCAAAACGGCCCACGGCTTGCTTTTCAGGCGGAGGTGCAACAACCACTCCAGGATTGCTGTTGTGCAAGGAGTTATAGAGCCAGAGGAAATCACGGTACCGACGGCTGACAGCGAATTCGGGCTGGCGGTATCCTTTTGAGGTTGTCTACCTGGGAATGAGTTTCACATGCATCGAGTATTCCGTGCCAGGTAAAGAGAACATACCTTCGTCCGAACCTGATAAACAATGTGACTGCTTGTAAGATCTCCGACCTTGTGCGGGTCTCCCACGCTGATATCGAATGTCGGCTTTGCAGCCTGTTCAATGCTCACACTTGGCTGCGTGTGGCGCTTCGGTCCATCAACGTCAGAGGGGGGTTGTACAGGCGGGGGACCTCGAAATCCAGCACCATCTTCTTCTAGGTTACCC
>KB644876.1:0-107597 GCA_000347475.1 Penicillium paxilli ATCC 26601
TGCCATCCCCAGATCCAGCGCCATCTCCATTACCAGATCCAGATCCATCTCCATTACCAGATCCACCTCCCGACCCTGAACCGTCCCCAGATCCAGTGCCATCTGCAGATCCAGCACCATCTCCATTACCTGATCCACCTGCAGATCCATCTCCAGAGCCATTGCCATCTCCAGATCCATCCCCAGATCCAGTGCCATCTCCATTGCCTGATCCAGCTCCAGATCCATCTCCGTTCCCAGCGCCGTCTCCAGAATTAGAGTCAGATCCGTTTCCATCTCCAGAATTCCCAGAACCATCTCCGTCGCCAGTGTCATTTCCAGACCCAGCGCCATCTCCAGATCCAGAGCCATTTCCGGAAGTTCCAGACCCGTCTCCATTTCCGGAAGTTCCAGACCCGTCTCCATTTCCAGTTCCTGAAGAACCATCCCCATTGCCACTCCCAGCAGATTGATCTCCTGAACCTTGGTTTGGTATCACATCGGCGCTTTCTATAGCGGCTAGGACAGCGGGGTCAATCCAAGAGGTGTCTGAAGTGGCAACATTCGGGTCTGCGTTGGTGAGAACGGCGCTTATTTTGAACGGGGTGAGGCCTCGTGGTAACAACAAGGTCACATAATCAGATCGTTCATCCTTGTTGTTTTGATATGCACCTGGCCCGGTATTGCCGTATTCGGCATAAAGATTTTTGCTATCCTGTGTGTTATCGTCGATTTTAACTCCAGAAGCAGCAATCGAGCTGCTCAGATCGGAGTCACGGAAGACTGCCACTGAGCCAGGGCCTTTGGCAGCAGCTAGGTAAACTCCGCCTGCACTGCCAGTCCCACCCGAAACAGCACATCGGTCAAGTACCACAGTGGAATTGGATACACTTCCATCTGATGTGATACCTTCTGTATACACGACATACGCTGGCTGGTTTGGCAACGATATTGCCGTGTTGAAAATATAAACAGTTGCCATCCCATCGATGGCTGTATCAGATGCTTGAATAAAGCTGTTGGCGATTACAACCAGTCCTGTTTGTGTCGTGATGCCATTTCCCTTTGGTGAAATAAACTGACAGTCGTAAAGCCCAATCTTAGTCCCGGCGAGGCTTGCTGCAGGACCCGAGTCCGTGCTAACGAAATCGATGTTCTTCAGTGTGATCCCATCTATCTGTTCGGATATGGTGAGCGCAGCTTCATCAGCTTCGATCGTCACCTTGTTTTGGGTATAATCATTATTGCTTTCGCTTTCTCCAACGACAACAACCGATGGCGTTGCGGACACTATGACGGCTGGATAGGTGCCAGCCAACACGGTGACTGTGGGAATCTCATTCTTTTGGGCGTAAGAAATGGCCTTTGCGATATCTGTGAATGTACCACTGTCGTCTTTTGCAACAGTTACCGCCGCGGAGGCTAGCCTGAGGTGAGTAAGCCTGCTCACGGACCCATTTGAGAGTGGATAAACTTACCGGAAGAAGGAGGCGAAGTAGCTGTAGCTACTGCAGTCGAGGTTGTTGTTTCAGTAACCAAGACTGTGGTTGAGCAGGAAGTTTCGGCAAGCTCTGCAGCCTCAACCAAGCCGCATAATGCCAGTATCCAAGGGAGGCGCATCTTCAGATGGCCTATATCGACATTTGGCTTGCTGTTTGTCGGTGGTTGAGATGCACCTCAAACAGTGTGGGGGTAGGCTAAATGATTAGGTTTGCTTTTTTCCTATTTTTCCCTTCCCTTTTCCAGCTTTTCCTTTCTTTTTTCTTTTTTTTTCTCCGTCCTCTTAATTTGCATCCCTCCCATATACCGGAAGATGACATATACGCCACCAGAACAACCTCGGGGTGCATAAATTGATCCAGATCGGGCAATCGGAGGGAAACAAAATAGCGACCCACTTCAAGAAATCGAGATCCAGGATCGGGAATGTGAGTCTATGATCCATAAACTTCGTGGTGACATTCCAGAGCCAGACAGGCGGTGTCAATCTACTGTGCATATCCTGGGTGCTGGAAGTGATCTTCATGTCTTCTTCCCGATATGGGATAGCCAAATGGTTCGATGCCTTTCGCATTGTTCATCTCGACTTTGCCGACATGAATGTTTGAAGTCTAGTCTAGGTGCTCCTTGAAGCTCTCTCCGGTCCGCCGACTTTCTGTTTCATCTGCCCGGTGTACTGATCAATTTTTGGTCGAACTGCCGTAACTCATCGTTCATCGGTGCAGCCTGAGTTAGGGCAAAGAGAAGCGCGGTTCATGCATTTTGTCGTAGTTTATCAACGCCGAATTTGGTCACTAACTAGAATGAAGATTTTTCTGTTGATCCCTTATTACGGGACTATCTCTATGTTTATCTTTGAAATATCAACCTTTACTACTCACACTCGGGGATTTAGGAAGTTTAATTGAGCTCTCAAAGTTTTGATCGACAAATACAATTGCAACTTATATCTTCCGAGCTTGAACTCGCCCTAGAGTTAATTTTTAACTTTCAACTTCCCCCTTCCAACGATGTGCCCATTTGATCTGGGCAGGTGGGCTCTAAGTTTTTTAACTTGGAACTTGAACTTAAGCAACGATCAATACACAAGTAGCTAGTATTGTTTGAGAAGGTTGGTATTTGTTCAATTTCCCTACTAGTACTACTGCCCTATTGTAATTGTACTACCACTATGTAGTACTATGATGAACGGTGCCTTAGAGGCAAGGTTCAGATACAGTACTGCTACTGGCCCTTAGTACAATACTAACTTGAAGGAGCACGAAGTTCCAAGGAACTTGAAGTTGGCTTGAGTCAGCCCTTGTTAAATCATTCATCAAATCAAGTTTCTTCAAACTATACTAGTACGTATTACTGGAGGGTTGAACTCAATTCAATGTTTTCTCCAGCCGCAAGCCCGAGGCTCTTTCTTGGTTGATAAGCTGAAGTTGACTTTCGGACTCGGTCTTTTCAATTTTTGACAAGGTTTTCTGAGAATTTAGTAGATACCTAGGTAAATACCTAGGTAAAGATCACCTGGCACTGAGAATCCACTTAAGCTCTCCCTTTGGACCTTCAAATAAACGATCCACATTAGCTCGGAAACAGGGCTTTTGCAGAACTTGAACTCAAATGTCAAGTTGAACAAGTTTGTAGAAAGCCCTCCGTGGCGCCTTTCAACTTCCAGGGCTTATAACTAGCACTTGAGGACTACGGTTCAAAATAAGGCTAGTAGATCAAATTAGTAGAGGGGAGCATTAATTTCACTACGGAATATCTTCCCAGATAGCACCCGGGTATTAGTTACACTGTAGTAGTCACTACACTACATCATCTGATATCAAAATCCCCTCCAACAAAACAATTCATCCTATCTTTTAGCGTTGCAACCGACCGTCTTAACCCTAATAAGATAATCTAGATACTAGGCTGTTCCTACTAGGTAGATCCGCCTAGTAGTACTAAACCCTACAAGGAACCACCACCACCTACTATCATTGTTTTAATTATCTTGATTTCAAATCTAGTACTACTACCACTCAACAAAACTTCTTCAATTCAATGACAGGACTCTTGCTAACTTCCACTAAGCGTTGACCTGTTCCCTGTCACTAGTACGCGTTGAATTAACCTGCTACTGCTAAATGTTTGTTTAATCTACCGGTACTGAATATTGGTTCCAGTGTCCCTTATAAACCGTACACAGCGTGCTGAGTGGAGTAGTTGAAACTTGTCGAAGAAAAAAAAAGAGACTCGGAGATTTGGAAGCAGTGATTAATCTACTAATAGTAGTACTAGGACAATACTTGTAGTATGGATATGCTGAATACGCTCAGAATACTGTATTCGATCGAATACCAAGGTAAGGTTATTCAGTATAATAGAACTAGTGCACCTGTGCTTAGACTGCATCATGATCATAGTATCAATTTGAATAGTAGTACTGTATTCGAAGCGTAGTAGTGCCTTCAACTATAGTAGCATTACTAGTATATTCACTCAAGTTGAATTCGAAACAATAAAAACACTTACACCGTTAGTACGATAACTAGTTGGAACTATTCGTAGTAGTACATGTGCATGGGAAATTTTACTTTTCCAGAACTAATACTACTACTAAGGGTTGTGTCATCTCCCATATTGTAGTGCTCGTCTTCTTTTCCGCATCAACTTGAAGCCTTGCAAAGCCTGGTACCGCGGTGGATACCAGTAGAACTGAAATTATCGAATATCATTGGCGACTTCAACTGTTGAACTTCGATCATCGTGGGGGCCAAAAGGCTCACACAAGCCTACGTCACATTCTCGATCGGCAGTTAAAATGTGCAGATCCTCTTAAATTTACCCAGTGCTTTGGACACATTCCGATTATCATTTGCACGGAGTTATATGATTGAACAGCTTGTCTTCACAGAGTTTTACTACATTCATGTTGCACTGTACACCTGGGCATGTCAACTCCGAGTCGCCAATTTGTCGTTGAGGAATCCTGGGGCCCTCACTACACTGCACTCACTCTCGACCAAGATGGCTCCCAGCACCAGTTCTTCATAGAAAACTCTCCACATGACCCTAAAAAGCCAGATTTAACTCTTCATCACGTCGATATTGATGGTCCCGTCCTTGGCCTTGCTCAATTCCGCCGCTTTTCCTCCAACTGCGATGTAAAACTAGAGAACGAGGATCAATGGATCCATCTCGCAAAGAAGGGCTTGCTCTCTTCGTCCTATAAATTTGAAATATTTCTCCAAGGGGAAACAAGACTTTTGACCTGGAAGAAAACACAATCGCTAGGCTATCATCGTTCACCTCATGGGAATATCAAATTAGTTGACGAGAATAATGGGGAAGTTCTGGCTGTGTTCTCCCGAGGGGGGTTCCCTTTTGTCCCAGGCCATTTGGATATCTATGGCAGTAGTGATCATGGAGACTCGTTCTGCCAGATATCCCTATTGACAGGGTTAGCCATACGAGAGCAACAGCGACGCCAGACCACCCGAACAGTACGTGCTGGTCGAGATAATGTTTACACAATGGGCGCTGCTGGGGGTGGAGCAGGGGGTGGGGGTTGTTAGTACTGCTCTTAATCCATTGCAACACTTTAAATTACACTCGCGTCCATAATTATGTATATTAACCATTTCAATGGAAATAACCCACTGTTTAAATCTTCAAATTGTTCTAAGTCGGCCGCTAGTCCGAGGAGTCTTAACTGTTGATGACTCCCCGGCAAACCCTAAACCTCGTATACTCCAGACTATTGCTGTATTCATCTGATCGCTTCATTTCCACTTTAACCTAGAATCCACTGGCATGAGCGTCCCAGAAGCCTGCGTCGAGGCACAGCCTTGTTTAAAGCTGGGCTGAACCCTCTTTGTTACATTGGTCCCACGTCTTTTCGCTGCACAGATCGCCTATTCGTCTCCACTTGATCGGATTCATGCCGACTCTCTTCCCTCTTCCAGTTCGGGTTTCCGCGGGGGAGGGATTTCCAAAACGACAACTTGAAGTGGTAGTAGTGTACTTATTCCTAGGAGAAGCCCAGTATTCTTCTTTTCTATTCTACTATCTCGATCTCAATAACCTCTCAATGAGTTCAACTTATCTCCAACAGAGAAAGCGGAGTAGATCTGGGTGTTGGACTTGTCGCACTCGGTATGCAAATACCCCCAATCTTCATCAACATCATACTAGTACTCAATTGTAATGCTTGTTTATTCACCTTTTACTGTACTGATCATCATTCTCACCAGCAAAAAGAAGTGCGACGGAGAAGACTTCCCATGCAAGAACTGTGTCAGATTAGGGCTGGTTTGCGACCGAGGTACAAAACTAGTCTGGGAAGACGATGCAAGGAGGAAAGGAATGCAACGACGAGGACCACAGAGAACACTTCATGTCCCCCAAGGATCGCGATCAGAATGTATCGACTCCACTTATCGATCGAAATCGTACGATGCAGCCCCAGATGAAGGTAATTGTGACAAGTATCTCGATCGAATACCTTCGGAGACCCAGACCCACGTCAATACAACCTCTCTGGCCAGTCTGTTTCGGCCTTCCAGTATACCCGAATTGACGACCCACGAGTCTTTTCTATTGGATCACTATATCCAACGCTTTTCTCGTATCTATCCGACATGTTCCAGTCCATCCAACCCCTTTCTCTCCATCCTTCTCCCCCTTGCAACACAGCACTATGCTGTGATGAGTGCCGTTTTGGCATTGAGTGGGGCGCAGTTCGAAGCCCACTGTGATCTAGCTATCGCAAAGGCTACACTGCGGGCACGCCATCGCGCTTTGCAGGGGTGCAGGACATTGCTAATATGTTCGGGGTCAGTAAAGGGCCTGAATCGGGAGAGCCCTGGAGAGCCTAGAATGGATCTATCCAGCAGCAACAATATCCTCTTCACTTTGGCATGTTGCATTTGCCTGCTTCTATATGAAAAACTAGTGGGTGATGGGAAAGCCAACTGGATGCCACATCTAGCCTTTCTGGCTGAGATGTTCGAGCAGTTGGAGGCCCCTGGTAATTCTACCATAATGCATTTAATCCAACAGGATGATCAACAAAGTCAAGCCTTTGACTTTATTCACCATTTATTCTTATACAATGATCTGGTGCAATCTACGGCACAAAGATCTTCTACTTTGTCGAAGTTTTATCTTCGACCGGGGAGTACACGCTCCCTTGCAGCTATCCAGCATGCTAGTATAGCATCTGCTGTCGAGCAAACGATTCCCAGTCCAGGCCCGAATTTTCAATGTGACGAACCGAGTAAACATGGCCGTTTCTATTACCCCTATCTGGTAGCTCGAATCAGCGCCGGAGAGGAAACTATTTCCGATGGCTGCATTGATAAATGGGATGGAAGGCTAGATTGGCTTCCCTCATTCTCCTTACTCGGCCTTTCTGAGCCATTCAACTCCATGACATCCGACACTGGGGCTGGAAAGGGATATCCGTGGGACTTAACGGAGCGCGACGAGCCAGTTGGTACACTCGGCCTTGACCATAGTTCTCTCATGGTATCACTTTACCGCGACACAGCCAAGGTTTATCTCAGACAATGTCTGCGTCGCCGGAGAGGGCATGGAACGATGTCTCAGCATGGATCGGACGTGGTGGAGTTAGCTTGCCATGCTACATTCCTCATCTCACAGTTACCAGATGGCTCCAGTTTTGAAAATGCTTTACTCTGGCCAATAGGCATTATTGGCCCTGAACTCACAGCCGTGAAGCATACAGAGAGACAATACTTGCTTGATCGACTATGGTCCTTAGAGCAGCGCTTCCAAATGAGACATTTCGAACGGGTACGCGAGGTGCTGAAAAAAAGATGGAATCGTTCTGTACTCATTTCCTCGGTTGAAGAGGACTTTCGTAGGAGTTACTATGATGAGGATGTATTCTTATTTGGGTAGACTTAATTTGATATCCTAGTAGTAGATGATAATAATATTCAAAGTTGCTAGACAAGATAGTAACACTGATTGCATGTCTCTATTGACCCAGCGGCCGCATCTCATGCAGAGTCTCCTTCATGTACTTCATCTGATCCTCCACCCAAGCTTCGATTTGCTTAACATCAACAGTTTCAACTCGACAGAGGCCTTTCTTGCCCTCAGGGTCTGACTCTGAAACATTCTTCTCGTACTTTTCGCGCAAACTCTTCGCGGCAATTTGTGCTCTTTGAGCAAGCACGTCCAATCGATACGTTGTCCACTGGAAGTAAAGCTCCGTCAAGTGCGACTTATTCCTAACATTTGAATTTGTGGTTTCATCCAAAAGAGTGGGATCTCTTGGACGGAACGAGGTCACAATCGTGACACGCTCGGGCATATTAGCAGCCGGCGCAGCAGTGTGAGTGATGTATCTACCCTGGAGGATTACCGCACAGCCCTGCCCATTGTTAGTATAACCTTGTATTATTTCTATCGAAAAGCAGAATAGAACGAACCATCTGAGGAGCTTTGACTTTCAAAGTCGATCCATCCGCCTTCTGAAGCTCTGTCTCTCCTCCAACCATATGTTGAGCATCCGAGAGCATCACGACGCAGACAAAAGGATGAGAATCGCGATGCCATTCAATGATAGGCTTGCTCTGGTCTGTAACAGCCCGGGCCTTTGGCTTCTCCTTCTCAAACTCGGCAATTGCCGTCTCAGTAGCTGCAGGCGGGTCCACAGGGGTATTGCGCACAGCATCTAACCCACCAGGTCCCAGTTGAACGTTGGCATGGCTGATCTCGTAATCCATCGCAGGGACAAGGTCGACACCAGCATTTTCGCTGATAATCTTCAGGACTTCGGGGGAGTGCCAGAATTCATGGATGAAAGGTGCATAGCGAGGAGCCATACCCCGGATCTGAACAGATCCAGGTCTGGTATGGTGCATGCAGTTGTCTAGGACATCGGAACTGAAGATTTCCCGTCGGTGTTGAAGAACGGCATCATGGGAAAGCAGAGGGAAAGGTTCTGTGGAGGCAACTGAGGAGAGTTCTGTAGGACTCTGTCCCAGGTCTTTCATTTCCAGAATATTTGATGGAGGTGAGTAGGCAAGATGTTGTTTGGCGTTGAAATGGGCTAGTCCACTGGCAGTGCTGCCATTGTTGACCGTGTCATCGAGAGAGAAAGATGGTGCCATATTGAAAAAGTACTCGAGAGAGATGTTTGAAGCGATACGAGTATGCATTCTCTGAAAGGTTCGCACTAAGGATAGAGAATCACTTCCAATGACCTTGAACGTGAATTTGAAGTTATCACAGAATGAACCTGGATAGTAACTATTTTATACACTTTTTTCATGTCTTCAAAAAACCAACATAGTAGCAACGAGAGTGAACCTATTTCCAAAATTGGTTATTCAAACCGCGTAAAGTGGTATTATACTCGACTGACTCGAGTTTATAACGCACTAGACTGATATTAGTGTAGCTTCAAATCTCTACAAGTATCGGTCGAAAAAGCCTGGGCCTCTCTTGATACTAAGTTGACATTTGAACTCCGCGCTGATCTTGACCGCAAATAGACTATTCTTGCCGCCGGCCGGGGTGGAAGCAGATCCAAGTCTACTAGCCAGGAAAACAGCGTTCCGGCCGCCAAACTTTGATTGAATACTTATTTGGCATATTATCGATTCTATCTGATTCCGGCAATTCTGACCCCAGATTACAACTTGAACCTTTACACAAAGAGAAGTTTGGAACACAATGGATCATGTTTGGTACTGCTGATTGAAGGGTCTCGGCAGGGTCTCGGCTAAATGGACAACACTGCAATGAGCTCCTTTAGTGGAGAAACTGGGGTTGACAAAATAAATACAAATTGAATATTCAAAGAGTTGTCACAAGACACCCTTAAAATAAAAATATTAGCAGTATGCATCGGGCCTTTTTTCTGCATCGTTTGAAAACGAGGTTTATCGGCTCAGCCCGCGGCCGTTTGTCTCGAAATAGTCCATTCAAGCCGCTGGAAAGCCTCAAAAAAATCACTGACAGCAGGACCCCGGATTCCCACTTTCTCCACTCACAGATTCACTACTGGTAAACTTTTCAGAGAAATCATCAGTGGAGACAATCAACAATCTTAGTGTGGAAATTTCTAATGCTAGCTTGAAATTTTCCCCTCATTCCTGGGCTTCCATGAGCCGGAAGTGAACATCGACCTCGGGGCCTCCAATAAAGTGATAAGCCCTTCCATCAACTGCTACTACACTAGTATTGAATTAATAGTATATATAGGGCTCCTCCTTGACGCTGAAGAATTGTCGCCAAAGCAACCTGCCATTGAAGTCCTTATCAATTTGGCTCACATCTTACGGTAACTGATACTAGGCCCTCATTTCGGGAAGTTGATGACTCGGGGCTTTAGCATCTTTCACACCAATTCCACAGGGGCCGGTGGCAATTCTGGACATCAATACAGCACTTTTGTGTCAGCGTGTGCTACTCAAAAGTAGTATTGGTGCTAGTATACCTTTACTTTTAGGATTATCATGACTACCCAGCATGCTGCTGAAGATGAGGGGTCGACTTATACTAGTCCATCACCTAGTATAGCATCTCATCGCAGGAGCAGGGGTCGCGATGACCTAGAGGTTCAAGATGTTGCTTCTTCAGACTTGAAAGGATTGGAAGCAGGCCATACAAGCTACCATGGAATCGACACACGCAACGTTCTACCTGGAGCGGATGAAGTCTACGATGCCAAAATCTCAGTTCTCAATGAGGCTTTGATTGACCTTGGCATGGGCTCATATCAATGGATGGTATTTCTCACCACAGGACTGGGTTGGTTTGTTGATAATGTGAGTGGTGCATCTTCGGTGATTGTGATTTTGAGGCTAACTTGATGCAGTTTTGGATGCAAGCAATTACCATCATTAGCCCACCCATTCAAAAGGAATTCGCAGTCAATCAGATTGCCTTTTTAACGGTGGCCAAATATGCAGGTCTTGTCATCGGAGCCAGTGTCTGGCCAATGACTGCTGATTTCATTGGCCGACGTCTCGCATTCAACGTCACGCTTCTGATTTCGGGCATCGGTGGCCTCGTTGGCGCAGGAAGTCCCAACTTCGTTGCGATCTCGGTGTTTTGTGCAGTCATTGGACTTGGATCTGGAGGCAATCAGCCTGTGGACAGTGCTATCTTCCTTGAATTCACTCCTGCAACACATCAATATCTGCTCACCATGCAGTCTGGATTCTGGTCTCTTGGACAAGCAGTGGCAGCACTCGTGGCGTGGTAAGTCTTGCATTTGCACCACCTAACTTGGTACCTAGGAATAGTTCGGGTCTCAATCCTTTCCTGACTAGGTCAATGCTTCAATATGAGCTAACCGATCTACAGGCCTTTGATTGTCAATTTTACCTGTTCCTCGGAGAGTGATTGTACATTCGAAAATAATCAAGGTTGGCGTTATACCTACTGGACATTCGGTGGCATCACTGTGGCTATGTTCCTGGCTCGCTTGTTCTTCCGCATTCATGAGACTCCCAAGTATCTTCTTGGAAAGGGCAAGGATAAAGAAGCAACCGAAGTCATTCAGGATATTGCCGCGAGGAATGGGAAGACCACTTGGCTCACAGTAGATCACTTCGATTCGATCTCCGCAGGGCTACAAAGTCCCAATTCGGATCAAGCCGAATCTTCACCCATCTCAAAGAACATCTTGCATCGTGCGATATCCAATTGGGCTCCTCAGAGAGTCCTGGCTCTTTTCTCCACGCCTCGAATGGCTCTGTCCACTGGGCTAATGCTTTTTTTGTGGTGCGCCATCGGAATGGCATACCCATTATACAACTCGTTCATCCCCATTTATCTCGAGACTAAAGGTGTTAGCTCCGGTGGAGGATCACTCAACGAGACATATCGAAATTATGCCATCCAAGCCGTGTGCGGTATCCCTGCGTCAATCATTGGCGGGTTCACCGTCGAGATGAAACGTGTTGGACGTAAGGGAACAGGCGCCATCGCCTGCTTATGCACCGGGGTCTTTCTTTTCTTATTCACACGTGCCAATACCCCAGCGAGTGTTCTCGGGTTCTCGTGTGTGATCGCATTTTTCCAGAATCTTGTCTATGGTCTTTTGTACTCATATACCCCTGAACTGTTCCCTGCGCCTATCCGAGGTACTGGAAATGGACTGGTTGCTCTTGTCAACCGATTTTCCGGGCTGATGGCTCCTATTATTGCAGCATATGTTGGCGTGGAGACTAGCATGCCCATTTGGATATCGGCTGCATTGTTTATTGTTGCTGGTCTTGTCTTTCTAGCATTGCCTTATGAATCGAGAGGTCGGGCGGCTGCATAGGCTGTTAGAAGTGAACTACTACCACAGGAGGGGCTGATGGAAAAGAATTTGAAACATTTGAAATACCACACTAGGACCGTTGTGCCCGTTGCAAGATGAAAAATGCATTGAACAAGTTCCAAGAACTTGAAGTAAATATCTTTTATCTTCGATACATACTAGGTACCCTAGTACTTGGGAAGTTGGCTTGATGTACATTCAACCCAAGGCAGTATTGAGCTTGGGCGTTTCAAATTCACAACGTTTGAATTGTTATACTAATAGAACTAGGCATACTATACGCCTGAGCGCAGCTATTACCACTATTGTAATGGAGTTGGTTGCTTCAAGTTCAAGTAGAATGAGTATTACTACATCGTACGAACGCTCTATCAAGGGAGAAAAAGTAACACGATTATCAAAAATGACGGAAGAAAAACAGGTTGAATAAGTAAACTGTACCAAAAGCTTAATATCACAGGATCATGAAGATAAATCAAACGAGTCACTAGATCCCTCTGTTTTTTCGTATCTCCCCTGCAGGTGCGACCTTCGCAAAGAGAGATCTTGGTCCCTCGCCGATTGCCTGAGCCCTGGAGTAGGTGTGGATGACTTGTTGTGCCGAAGTAAATAAGAACCAGTTTGGTCTAGAACTTAGATTGATATCCAAGGGCAGTTCTAATAACATAACCTAGAGCATATCAGTAACTTGAAGAAGACTATCGAGGGATACTGTACTAGTAGACAGTAGTATCAAGGCGGTCGAGTCATATAGTGTCTTGGATGCTGTTCATTCGGTACTGGCTTTCTCAGGGTGTTAGGGCTGTGTAGATTATCGCATCAGGTTGACGATCTCCGGCGTGGATGACCGGATCGCTTCAGGCCCTGTGCGGTGCTCGGTTTGCTTGCGCAGGGCATCTCGTACCCATGACACGATTGCTCGCTGGCGCATATCGAGGTGAGCCTGCAACTCTAGCTTTTGCATCATCTTCCTGATCTCACCTATTTCCTTCTGATGCTGCGTTGCTAGGTCTTGCATTTTCTTCCTCATCACTTATTTCCTTTTTCATTTCACGGACTTCTCGCAACATCTTCAGCTCATCCGACTCGTTGGCTGCCACACTCTCCTCAGTGTGATACTCGAATGATAGCCGATCCCTAGCCATCTTGTTTACACAGGTCTAGAGCATCCATGGATTAGCCACTAGATGTTTCGTGTGAAGAGAAAATGAAATGGACTTTACTCTGCTTTGTTTGGCTGGTATGGGCCATCTGCTTAAAGTTCTTGGGAATACTTCGAGGCAGCACTGGCCACGGAGTTCTGGAGTTAGAGAAGAGTTGAATGACAAGGAGGAACTTGAACTTGAAAATAAACTTGAACTTGAATTATTCAAACTTTGTTGATTTCAAGTTTAGGGAATTGGTACTTCTATTAGTAGAAGGCACTCCCCGTTAGTGGTATTATCTAGTAGGTAAAGGAAGGCACAAGGCACTTTTTTACTGGGCTGTTCCTTCCTTTAATATCTAGGTAACTCCCTAAACTTCTGGAAGCTTCTACTAATCGAACCTGCTAGTAACTAGTCCTAGGTATCTACTAGGTATTAGTACACTATTTACTACTAGTACTAAGTGTACAGGACAAGCATTGAAGATGTCTGTTGACTCTGTAGTATTGAGATCGACCTGGTTAAACCTAGAGAGATGATTATCAAGCATTGTCACTCATGCTTCATCCCTGATGAAGTACTAGCCCTGGAGGTATCCTCACCGCTAGACAAGCACCAGAAAGTTAAAATTGACGATTCTCACGCAAGGGGTTGTGTTTTTCCAAGCTGTTCACTCTATCTTTTGAAGTTACCGACGAATAATGGTCAACTGTTGCTAAAAATTATAAAGGCATTCCTTGAAATGAGTACCTAGACCAATCCGATCTCTAGTAGGTACTGGGTTAGGGTTAAGTGACTACCTCTTCCTTCTCCTCCTACTAGGTACTCTTCTCCCTCAACTTCCACGGGTCACGGTTGAAATGGCACCTCGGAGTATCCCCGATATCTCTTACATCCTCGCTAATTGATATCCTCAATACTCCGTAGTAGTCTTCATATCATCTAACTAGTCTTCATTAGGATAGTCGCAAGGGCATGTTGCATTCCGCCTTTCCCCCACTTTTTCCCTTCTCCACTCTGTTCTCTTGCTCGTCTTCCCTGTTGTCTTTCCCCCCTACTTCACAGTGTTGTGCCTGGCTCCAGTGGATCCCTTCCCTATCGTCCCCATTTTTACTCCCCATTTGATTCATTCTTAATGGTTGCTTCTCTTCATTTGGCACTCCCCGCATCCCGCAGTCGCGTGGGGGTTTAGCTAGACTCATTTTATGACTCCATCAGCTATCTCATTGCCCCCTCCCCCTCTTCCCCGCGGAATTTGAATCTTAACAACGTTGAATATTCCTCTTTCTCTTCTAATCGTTCCAAACTTGAACTTGAATATCCTTCTCACGTATTGTATACATAATCCCTGCACTTGTCAATATGGCCGGACCGCAACCTCCTTACCCTCTCCACGACTCCGTCAAGGACTTGTTGGACCCCGAATACGTCGCTTTCTACAACGAGCATGTCATCAATAACCAACAGGTTCACTTGCAGCCTGTGGCCGCATCTCGTACAGGTGGTGTTCTGATCCCTGGTGCCGGCCCGATGCTTGAAGTTGGTTCCACAAAGGATATCTCCGTATCACGTCGAGCAACTGAAGGTCCTGATGTGCCGATTCATGTCTTTACCCCTAAGGGTGACGCCCCCGCTGGCGGGTGGCCAGTGATGCTCTATTTCCACGGTGGTGGTTGGGTTCTGGGTAATATCGATACTGAGAATGTCGTCTGCTCCAACCTGTGCGTTCGCGGAAACTGTGTTGTAGTGACCGTTGACTATCGGTGAGTCTTCCCCCCCGGTTCTAACTACCCTCTCCAACTTGAAGCTTCACAAAAGTGAATCTGTATTAGAACGATCTAACATGATTCTTCGCTTTGTATAGTCTGGCACCCGAGAACCGTTGGCCCGCCGCCGTTCACGACTGCTGGGAGGCCCTGCTGTGGTTGATCGAGGATGGCCCTGCCGCCATCTCCATCGACAAGTCTAAGCTTGCAACTGGTGGTTCCTCTGCTGGTGGAAATCTGGCAGCCATCATGACTCACAAGGCCTTGACTCTGTCACCTCCCGTTCACTTCCAGGCCCAGCTGCTTTCCGTCCCAGTCACCGACAACACAGCGACGGTCGAGAACAACGAGTCCTATCGACGCTACGAACACACCCCAGCCTTGCCAGCTCCCAAGATGATCTGGTATCGCGACCACTACCTCCCCAACCACGCCGATCGTACCAACCCCGAAGCCAGCCCCCTCTTCTACGCCGACGACTGGACAAAGCTGCCAACTGCCCTCGTCATGGTCGGTGAACTGGATGTTCTGCGAACAGAGGGAGAGCAGTATGCCGAACTCCTTCAAAAGGCCGGCGTTGAAGTCGATCTGCAAGTCATGAAGGGCATGCCTCATCCTTTCTTGGCCATGGATGGAGCTCTGTCTGAAGGCAAGCGGTGTATCACCCTTATGTGCGACGCCCTGCAGAAGGCTTTCTGGAGTTGAACGAAGGTTGAAGTTCGGAAGATAGAATAATGGCATAGAATTTAGATTTCCTAGGACTTTTCTCTGAATGGATATACGCTTTTACCTGTTAAAATTCCCCGGGGTCTCCACGAGTTTTCTCTACAACTGTGATCTCCATCTTTCGATTTGATCCTTAGAAATGTAAATATGCCCGTCAGTCACAGCATGCACAAACTTAGTAGATTGACACACGAGAAACCTTCGCATGATTTAATTTGATATCTGGCTGCACTGCCCGGATGAGCGGGAAATTTCACAGGACCACCTCATACACTATCGCGAGGGACCTTAAGTGCCAGTGCCGATACACCTTTTGTCACGGCATTACTCCACTGCTCTTTGCCGGGGGGCTCTCATTCAATAAACGACTTGATTGGAGGGATTATGCTTTCTCTCTTCTTTTCTTTTTCTTCTAAAACAAACGAAATATGCGAGAAGGAAGATCAGGCCTTCCACCAAGCCTGGGCACTAGCTTGACCGATGTTCAATTTGGGCAGATATCTAAGATCAACTATTCATATAGTAGTACTACAGGCAAGGGGAAAGCACTCAGAGCAAATCAACTTCAATTTAGATAGATTTGATTTATTGGGAATTTTCAAAATCGGCCTGGGGCCTTTTACCACATTGATACCATCAACATCTAATCCAACCCACGGAAGACCTCCTCAAAACGCAACTCATTCCACCGAACATTCGGCTTCAACCCAGCAAACTTCCAAACCCCATCAACCTTGCGATAGTAATGCTCATTAGTCGCATGCGAATGACCTCGCAATTTCACCTCCTCGAGTCCAACATCAGTATACACCTGATGAGCAGCTCGCAGCTGATGATGGCCGATGACTTCAGTGTCGGAGACCTTCTCCCACCATGTCTGGCCCAGAAGATGTTGCGTCTTGATGGTGGGATCTCCAAGGAAACCCGGGTGCGTGACCATTGCCATGTACTCCTCGGCGGACATATCGTCCCATCGTTTCAGACCGATCTTTGTGTAGTCGACCGTTAGGGTTGGAGCGATGATGCTGCGTAGACGTTCCCAGTCCTAACAGAACCATAGTTAGCCTCAGATATTAACGACGGGGTCGGGGAGTTGAAGGTAATTATACATACCTTAGCATCATAGCTATCAGCCCAGTCAAATACCAGCTTGGAGAGGATCAGATAATCTGAGATGGTCAATATCTAGCCCAATATCGTAAATGGAGATCGGTGTTGTTACCTTGGAAGCTGATATCCAGATTAGGCTCTTGGTTTTTGATAGCAGGCGACATTTCGAAGCAGTGTAAATATTTCCTTTGTTTTCAAATAAAATGTACTTAGGTACTCGCAATAGTACTATTGAATTTCCAGTTCAGTTGGGCGTGAGTCGAATGTATAGTACCCTCAACAGAAGTGGGAGTTGGACTCACCGTGATGAATAAGGCCTGCAACATACAAGACCAGGATCTCCAGCCCGGATGCGGATTCTTTTTGATAGCCACAACAGGCATTAAAGAAGCGATTTCACTCGCCAATGCTTGGCAGAATGCAACCGGCGCCTTACGATGTGACATACTCAGTCTTTATTGATCGCACGGCTTGTCCGAAAACGGCAATGGACCAGTGAGCTGAGTCAATCCACTGCTTGCAAGCAGCCTTCTTTTCTTAGTCTCTTGTTTGTAACAGAGAAAAAGTACTGTTTTTTATCTTTGCAGTACTAGACTTCTGTCTCAATGCGGATCAGATCCCCGATCTGTCGTGGTGGGGTTTGATACGACCCAGGGATGGTGCCCTCGTGGTGCCCAGATGGATGAATGGTGTACGATTTCAGTTGTATGAATCCGACAATTGGTATTGTCTGAGTATATACAGACTATGAAGTATCCAGCAGAGGTACTGATCTTATAGACCCTCCTGGTACTCCCCGGTACCGAAGTTCTCTTTCGCTCTTTCATCTAATTCCCCCATTTCAAGTTGTGATCAACTCTCACTCCAACTGATCAAGATGGTCGTCTCCAACCCGAACGTCGCTCAACTCGAGCTCGCTGGAAAGGTCGCCCTCGTCACCGGTGGCAGCCGAGGAATCGGATCTGGCATTGTCCTCGAACTGGCCAAGAAGGGCGCCTCCGTAGCCATCAACTATGCCAGCAACCCAACAGCCGCAGACAAAATGGTCAACGAAGTCAAGGCACTGGGAGTCCACGCCGCAGCCTTCCAAGCCAACCTGACCAAAGTCGACGCAATCGAAAACCTCTTCCGAGAAGTCGTCGCCCACTTCGGCCAACTGGACATCGTCGTCTCCAACTCTGGCACAGAGAAATTCGTCTCGCTGGCCGATACCACCCTAGACGACTTCAACGCCGTCTTCGACCTCAACACCCGCGCCCAATTCTTCGTCGCCAAATACGCCTATGACTACATCCAACCTGGGGGCCGAGTCGTCCTCATGTCCTCCATCGCCGCCGGCGTCGGTGTCCCCGGCCACTCGCTCTACGCAGGTAGCAAGAGTGCCGTCGAGGGCTTCACCCGCTGCTTCGCAGCAGACTTCGGAAAGAAGCGATGCACCGTCAACGCCATTGCCCCCGCCGGCGTGAAGAGCGACATGTGGCTAAGCAATTCCTGGCGCTACGCCCCTGGCTGTGACCAGAATTCCTCGTTGGAGGAGATTGAGGCGGCGCTGGCTGGCGGAAGCCCCTTGAAGCGATGTGGCGTTCCGGCGGATATCGGGCGCATTGTGGCATTCCTGTCTAGTCCTGCTGGGGAATGGATCAACGGTGAGTTATTTGAAAGTGGATTTGGATTTGGAATGTTTGTTCCTTTTCGTTGAATGTGGCTAATTGTTATCATAGGTCAAATCTTGCCTTGCAATGGTGGTGCGAATATCTAGAATTGTCACGCTGAAGTTGAAGTGGATGGGGGAGATACTGCACCAGGGAAGGGGTGTATTCAGGGGAATGAATTTGGAGTTCCAAGGTTTGAGTGAGAATGGTATATCTAATGGGAATTAAATGGTAGAGTATGGAATGTACAGACTATTTTCAGTTAGTGATTTGGACAATTCAATAAAAAAAAGAAAGGTTATCTTCACAACTAGCCCTGGAGGGTACCCACGTACTTGGACGGACTGCCCTTCCCACTGGCACTAGCTAGGGTATCTTGCTTTTTCAGCTTTGATTATCCTTATCATCAGAAAATGCTCCCATACGATTGAATTGTAAGACCCAATGGTGTATCGTGTATCCCATTTTCTGTACTGAGCGGATTATCTGGTAGTTGTTTCTAACTGTACATGATCCCAAGCGGGATTCCATTTTGTGGTTGTCATCAGGCATTATAGTATTATCGGACAAAGGGCCCGGTTAAAAGAAGACGCGTTTCATTAGTGCCGTTGGATGCGTATCGATCTCAACGATGATGGCCACACTAATCACCAAGGTGACTAGGATGATCTGTTGAATCACAGTTAGCGATGTCGTGACCAGTGAACAGTGGACAAACGGTGAAGATAGCGAGGGAGAAAGGGAGAGAAGCAAACTCACCAGGAATAAGAGAATGCCGACCGAGTTGAGTTCCCAACCACCGGCATGCACCTTACCGAGTGCAATGGCGTTTTGTTGTCGCCAGAACCGATATGCCCCAATCAGGGCGACAATAACCGCGACGCAGTGGCAGGTCACCGACAGTGGGATGCCAACCTGGTAGAATCTCAAACGGTCCTCATCGGACTCTGCTCGTTGAAGCCGAAAGAGCTGTGCAATAAGCACCCCTTGCATGGCGATGACCACGGAGGTGCGAATATAGGCGAGGAATGTTCGTTCTAGAGCTACAGTGGAAAACCGTTAGCGGGGCCGCTTGCATCTGGCAGATTCCATTCGACTTCTTTCCGGCTTCTTTTTCTTCCTCATACTCTTCTGCTCTTGCTGGCTCGGTGGAGATGCATCCGACTTACCAAAGTGATCTCGATTGCTCTTTTGAGGCACTGTGAGGGTGACGTGGTGCGTCCAGAATCGACACACTCGACTCCACGGGTCTTTGCCCTGATGGGCAGACTGAGTACTGGCACGAGAACGGGTGCGACGAGTAGTGATGCGAATCTCTTCCCCTGATGATGCGGAGGGTGAGGAGTAGTTCAACTCGTCGTCTTCGCGGGTCTGGATCTCATGGAGCTCCAGGGCCTCGCGGTCGTCGCGGTCCCGGGGAGAAGGCGGTCGAGGTTCATTTTGATGCACCAGAGCAGCCGGTGGCCGATCAGGTTCAACTGGCGTGGATTCGGGCATGGTGGAGATGGATCTCCCTCGTCTCACTGAGTAGAATCACTCGATCCAGAGTAGCTCAGTCGCTGGTGAAGACCCTCCGAATGTCTGCGGGGGAAGTTCAAGCAGGTTTTGGTTGGCAAAAGTCGGGGTTGTCCCCGGATATCGGCTCCAGCCGACTCCACTGAGAGTGACATAGTCATAAATAGTACTATCAGTAGTGTGTTAGCAGAATTATAACAGAGATGGAGGAAATCTTTTTGAGACAGACAGATTTCCTGTTTCGGTCAGGATAGATGAATGCAGAAGATACTTGAGTATGAGAGTAGTGTATAGTAGTACAGTGTCTGGTACAATCCACTCTCCACGAAGCACACTGGAATGCTGGAGGCACAACCCAATCAGCAGCCGAATGCGGATGGCATCATCAGGAGTGGAAATGTTGTCAGTCCAGTTCATTGACCTATGAGAGTTGGCCAATTTGACTGTGATGGGTCTATGATCCACTGTGGATCTCACTCTGTCGGAGAAGAGAAGAAGGGGAAATGATTTGAGGAAGCCTGAAGCCTGAGGGAGAAGGGAGTTGAAGGGAAATAGAGAGAAGAGGAGAGGATATCCCGTCTAGTACAGGTAATGCTGGGTCAAGTTGGTTGATATTTACTTCAAAGGTTGAATACCTCAGTAGTAGTAGTAGTAGTAGTACTATCTCTCTATTAATTATATTCACATCTATTCTCTACTCGTATCTACCAGCAAGTAGCAATTCCCCGTCTATGTATAATGTATGCTGTATGTATGCATCCACACTTGAGCCAATACGAATCAGAACTTGAACCACCCAGTGGTCACTCTATTTCGGAGGTGCAGCCTTCCAGAACGCCCAACCAAAGGCGATCACAAACTTGAGTCCAGCTGCAAGCCACAAGGCCGACTCCATTCCACCGCTGCTGCGACTGAGCCATCCACCAGCAATCGCACCCACCAACAGCGACACAACACCTCCGACACGGCGATTCCGCTTGATATTACCCGTAGGCTTGTCGGTGATCTTGGGGTCCGACGCAATATCAAAGTAGACACTGGTTAAAACCACGGTCGGAATCTCGTTGTAACCCAGGGATCGACTGCAGGTCATGGCACCCGCGGACTGGAAGGCCAGAAGACCGATCGGGATCAATTCGAGGAAGAGGGGTCCTCCGTCGAGGCTCTGGTCGTCGGACGAGTGGGGGATGAGGTCGGCTTCAATCAGGGCAACGGCGATAATAATAAGAATGGCCTGGACGAGGAAGGAAACCATCAAAGTGCCGCGACGGACAGCTCCGACGCTGCGCATAATAGTCGAGAAGATCATGGCGCCACCGAAGAACGTGGCAATAGAAACCAGCGACTTCAACCAACCCCAGGGCTTACTGGCGGGCTGATTGGAGGCACCGAGACCAAGGAAGATTGTGTTGCCTAGTCATTCAAAATGCGCCGACGGTCAGATGAAACCAAACACGGGGGATTTGTTTTGAAGAGTCATAGTAAGTCATACCGGTTTGCATGCCCAAGAAAC
Organism: Penicillium paxilli ATCC 26601; assembly: GCA_000347475.1. NCBI lineage: Eukaryota > Fungi > Ascomycota > Eurotiomycetes > Eurotiales > Aspergillaceae > Penicillium > Penicillium paxilli. The sequence continues at coordinate 21,198 of KB644876.1, forward strand.
AAGACCAGGCATTGTAGGCACTGCTATCACAGAGACCCGTCAAGAAGCACAGCAGCAAACAAATCAAGTCTGCATAGGCCGGGTCCACGCTCTCCTTCCATCGTCGCGTGAGGGACGATTGACGGGGCTTCGGCTCGGGTGAGGGACTCGCCTCGAGGTCGGGCACTCCCGACGGCTCTGAATTGTTGCCCATTGAGATAACCAGGGGGGGTTGGGGGAGGAAGGGAGAATGGGATATAACTGTCTAGGGGGAGAGAAGGGAGGCGACGAAGAAAAGAGAGTAAAGTAAGTAAACTAAAGTGAAGTGAATTCCGAGGGGAAAAAGAGGGAAAAAGAAGAGACCGCGGGTTCTTTAGACTTTTACCCGTGGAGTTGTTCCGATCGGCAGTGGAAAGCCAGTGGAGACCCTCGTAGGGCTGAGTTGGGGGAGGAGAAGTGATTCGGTGATTCGGTGAGAGGTATATCTGCAGATGTGTATTACTGCATATCTGTATCTTTGATGGTTCTCATTATTGGTCACCCTTCTAGGCTGAAGGAAATCATGGAAAGATGGTCTCGGTCGTATATCAAAGACGGTTCTAGGCGCAGGATTGCCAGGACTGCCAGGACCTTGGCTGCAGAGAGTTCACCGGATCACGAAAATGAAGCGGAATAGATGATGATCAGTGGGAGTGGTGTACATGTTCATCCTGAGATAACTGGTCTGAACCAGGTGGTTGTCAGTGTAGGTGTGAGTATCAAGGTGAATATCCCATGAGTCTAAATGAATGGAGGTTGGAGGAAGTCCTTCAGGTACACTTGCTTCCTTACCCTTTAGAGTGTGAGGCAGGTGATGTCGGTGCCTTGATGCCTGACTGCCTGAGTAAATGGGTGTCCTTCTGCCTTAATAAATTAGTGCCTTAGTGCCTTAACACCCTATATCTCAGGCATTAATTGACACCTCACCCATCAGGCACCAATGTCTAGACCTTCCCCGATGAGGAAACTCCGTCAATCTTCAATCTTCAATTCTCTCCAATTCAATTCAAAGACTGAACGCTGAGGAAGAGAGAGCACTACTTCCTCTCAGCGGGGTCTCTCAACATGCGACTCTCTCCAAGGATATCCCTTTGGACCCGACCATCCCCAGTCATTGCTCGACTCCCACTTTCCACCACTCGTTATCAGAGCTCGTCTTCCTCCGATTCCCCCGATGACCGTTCACCTTTCGCGCCTCGCCGAAAGCGCGCCAGTCGCCGATTGTCGCAACCACTGGAAAGTCGTCAGGTCCAACTAGAAATTGAATCCCTAGGACAGCCAGGAAGTGTCACTGTGATCTCACCAACTCGTATTAAGTCCCCTCCTCGAAACCGCAAACCTCGTCCGGCACAAAAGTTCAAACCGGGCACCAAAGCCACCACCACCGCCAACCCCGACGGTACACCGCAGACTGTCATCGACTCCCTACTCGATGACTTGGACGAAGAAATCTCCGATATCGGTGATCATGAAATTCACGAGGCAATTGAAAGTCTTGACCCCTCCTCCGGAAATGGTTCTAAAATAGAGCCGCGCGAATGGGAATCCTTACGATCAGCAATCGCTACCTCCTTCGCCTATAAACAACTATCCGAATATCTGGCCAGTCGCAAAGAATCTGCCCCGGAGAAGACCAATAAGGAAGACTCGTGGAGACCAGGAACCTCCTCCTTCTGGAACGCCAGCCCCGTCGAAGACAGCACCAGCACCACTCCCACTCGAGTGGCCACCGCGCAAGGATTGACGGGAAAGCCACTACTTGCTGAACAGATCCTTCGCGATTGCTGGAATATGGCTATCGAGGATGAGGTCGGCCAGCTGGACCTTCGTCTCGCCCCGGCCTCAATAACGGTGCTCCTCAATTCACGGTCTTTCTCATTCGATGAGATTTCCTTCGTACACTCTGCCAGCATCGACGTGACAAGCTCTCTAGGATTGTTGAGAATCACCGGTGAGCGGGAAACTTGCGAGTGGATTGAAGGCATAATTCTAGACGCCCTGCTTCGTATTCGGGAAATGGACGCAGGCGTCATTCTCGAAGACTCACAGAACACCATCAACCCCACTCAAGTATTCACCAAGCCCTTTATCGAGTGGGTTTCTCAAACCTTCAGCGTCGCCATAGAACAAGATTCGTCGTGTGTCCCCAGAAAGATTCTGTACCTTGCAGAGGATTTCCGGGATCTAGAGGATGCTCGCCGCATTCTCAATCAGGCCTTGGTTGCAGCTCGTCAACCTCCCATTCCTTTCTCGACATATATGCCTGCCTCTGAACCTGCAAACCTCTATAGTCAGATTCTACAACACCCTTCATGGTTAGACAAGCCCAAATCATGGTTCCGATGGGCTATATCATCTGCCCAAACGACCTCGACCGAAACACAGCGCACCCCCTTTTTCGACGGCCATCAGACGCGACTTTCTGACGAGCTACTGAAACTTCTTCGAAAGGACTCTGTGGAGGTGAAGGGAGAGTCCTCGAATAGTGCCATCGTATATGAAAGCGTCACTGCGGCCGTTGGAAGGTGTCTTTTCTCCCCTAAGCAAGCATCTGCGACCTCTGATGCTGCCATTAGCGCCTCGCAACTGGGCCGGTCAGCGATGACCCGAACCTTTACAACTGAAGTTCCTAATCTGACGCCTTTCCTCGAGTCCCTCTCGCAACCCAAATCAAAGTCCGGGACCTTTTGCCTTCGTCTCACGCCTTCTGCAGCATTTGGAGGAGTGGCACCGGAACTTGAAGTTGAATATACCGCCCATCACTTCGAGTCTGGCGAGGGTACTGAGCCCAGTGTTGAAATTACAAGTCTGAAATCCATCCTTGAAACCAGCTATGTGGACTACCTTCTGCCTGAGAACTCTATCGATCTTCGTTTCACGCGCACTGTCCACCGAAAGATCACGAGCGAGATCCTTGGAGAATCCCCTCACTACCGACAACTAGTCCGAAACATCGAACAAGCTCTTGTCCGTGATATTTCTTATGCATTCTCCGTCGGCAATCAATTATGGCCCGCCCCCCTGCCCCCCTTTTGCAAGATCTCGCTTCCTCGTGGACTCCTTCTATCGCCCGAAGAGGAAACGTTCAGCGAGTCCATCTGGGATCCTCTCCTCCAAAACAACCTCGAAGTGGAATACATGTATCCATCTTTGCATGATGTCCGACAAGCCGCCGTTCAATACCATGATATGGATGGTCGCGAACTCAGCTATCGCTTCTACGAAAGCGGGCCTTACCTTGCCGGACGCACAACGGAAGTCGCGCTAACGGTTGACATTCCGCAGCTTGACGCGGGTCGGCATCCTGACGCTGAAGGGTTTCAACAAGCTGTTGAGCACCACTACCACGAGTTCTACACTGCAGCATGCGACATGGCATTCAAGGTGAAATCCGCCGATCGCGCAGCAGCTGAAGAGGAGAGTTCCGATTCATAGACAACTCTCCTTTCCTCACCCCTGTACCAATATCTTTTCCCTGAGCATATACTTGACCATACATACATGTGTCTCTTGCATTCAACTTGTACATTAATAGACAATCTACACTAGATAAATAGCATCGTATACTACTATCCAAGTCTACTAACAGTGGAAGGCCAGTAATAACTTTTTCTAATTTATACTATATTCAAGTTCCCTGGCATACTAGCCTTCTATGAACACACACCATCCAGTCGCGCTTGGATAGTCTTCTCATCAAACCGTCCTTTATCGCCCTCGTAATTGCGAAGAACTTCCTGAGTCATCAGTCGACGAGGCGCTTTGCGACCAGTCATCAGCTCAAACTGAGCAATACCCTGCTCGATCACGTTCTCCAGTCCATCTGAAAGAACCCACGGTCGTCCGGTATCAGCCCGGATTCGACGCATCTGTCGGAGTAGCGGGGTATCCAACGGTTTATAAGCCAGCTAGGAATCAGTTAGCATTAAGTCACAGCAGAGTAAAAGCAGAAACAAATAAAACAAAGCTAACCTCTAATATAACACCCCCGGTCAGACTTCCAAGCCATTGCAAAGGCATCTCAAAGTTCGCCGGAGGCTCATCTCGATCCGGATCAGCCGGCACACAAGACGCAATAAGACTAGGCGGATTAGCATCGTCAGGCCAGTCGTCCTGTGTTGAGCGTAGAACTCGCACAACATCTGCCGAGTCAACCTGTGACGAGGCCCACGAGTTGAAATGTCTCGCGACCTCCTCAGCCCGAGACTGCGTTCGATTGTAGATGAAGATCTTCCGACAGCCTAGTCGGAGCATGGCGTAGATTGCAGATCGGGCCATACCACCTGCGCCAATTACCAGGCCGGTTGTTTTTGCGCTGATTGCGTTGCGCGGCGAGAGGTGCCGCGCGATGCAGGTCATTATACCAGACCAATCTGTATTCTCGCCGTACCATCCAAGTACCGGGCCAGCCTGATTGCGTCGGCTGGCTTGTTCCTGGAGCGAGTAGATGGTTCCATCAGATGATCCTCGCAACGGCATAATCGTGTTAATAGCACCAATTGCTTCGGCGTGTTGACTCTTCGCTGCAAGCTTATGATACGCCTCAACACGCCATGGTTGAACAACACTAGACCCGCCGAAGTGAGGATCTTTGCGAAATTGATCCAGGATAGCTAGGGACGGAGATTCCGGAATTCTGTACCGGTGATCTAATCCACAATGCTGGATCGCAGCATTATGCATAGCAGGAGACAAACTGTAGGTGACATTTGCACCCAGAATGCAGAACTTGAGCGGGTCCAATACATAGCTCTGGAACAGGGCCCGCACTGCATCTCGCGATGTAATCTGAGCGTCTCGCTCGTTCTCGGTCTCCTCGGGCCGAGTGATGGCTGGGTGCGTTACGCTCGTCAAAATCGAGTTGAAGACCTGTGAGGTGCGTCCAAGGCGACCGATATTATATGCAATAAGGGGAGGATGATCGCCTGGCATTGATCGAATGCGATTCGTGAACTCGAGGACCATGGCGTTGTCCTCGCGCGAGGCAGCAACGCGGAGGAATCGCACAAGTTGGCAACCCAGTTGTTCTGCTTCTTGATAAGCGCAGATACAGGCTTCATCTTCCCACTTGATAGGTGAAGACGGTTCAAAAATCCGTTGACCAATAATCTTTGTCTTGCCTCGGGCACGAATAATCTGAGCAAGTCGAGATTGACTCTGTTCAAGGTCTACCACGAGGTATTCTACCGCCAACCGTAGACCATGTTCCAGGATATCAAAATATCCCGAGCTCGCTATTGGGCCTGCTGCGCCAATACCGGTGGACGAGGAGGTATCGATGGAGAGAATCACGGGGGCTTGCGCATTTCGTCGTAAAATCGAGACCTGCTTGCTGATGGTATTGGCCATCTCGGGGCCCCAGCGGTCTACGCAGAGCTCAATAGCATCACCCCCAGATTCCAGCTCTGGGAGGTTCACATTATCGGCAAGAAGGTCGGATGATCGGATGAAAATGGCATGGGTGAATGACCGAAGCTCGGGCGGTGTTTCTAACAGGACGAAGGGTGAGTCGTAACTCGAATGATTCACGTCGACGCCCGTTACGAATCGGACGAATCGAGTAAAATCCTCTTTGGCCTCTTGAAGCTTGAAGGAGTAGGCCGCGGATCGGGGGTCGGGACTTCCATCATCTGAAACGACGCGCGTACGATCCTCCACATTATAGAATTCAAAGTTGGAGCAAGTTCGATGAACCGGATCACTCTCGCGAAGGAGACGGACACTCTGATCTTCCAATCCTAACAGTTTTTGGATGCGATCGATATCACGGACCAAATGTACCACAGGATTTGTCTGAGAATAGAGGCGAAGGTGATCTTGAATAGGGCGTGTGAGACTTCCCAGTCCACATTCAATTACGCATCCCGTCTTATGTTTGTCCAGCATTAATTTGAGCACCTCGATGGCTCTGCGCTGAAACTCCTGGCTGCCATGTTGTTTGAGGTATTCCTGTCGCGTGACGCCTGTCGCCTCGCGGAAGTAGTGATCTTCTGTAATGAATCGGCGTTTCAGCGCGGTGGCAGCCACGAATCCTAGCGAGCGTTTGCCGCAGCCTCGAATGCCAACTAGCACAAGAGAGGCCTGAGAGTCGAATGTACGAGGGATGGAGGGTCGGATCATGGGGGAAGCAGTATCGCGGGAGGAACGGCGGGAGATGGAGGGGGAACTGGGGTCGGCCCCGTGGACGTGAGACTTCAAGTTCAGCATGGTATAGGTCCAGGGCGCTTCAACTTGGATATCGAGACAGCGTGAACACTTGTGAAGGGCGAAAGGTGCGCGGTGGAGTGGGAGAAGTCAACTAGAGTGTTCGAGTGTCATTATCGGGGCAGCATCATGCGCTGCAGATCGCATAAAAGTAGTGGTTGAGAGGATGATCCGGGACTGGATGGAATGGTGGAGGTCAACTGTGACACCTGTGAAGTGTATACAGGGTTGATGAGAGTAGTGTAGTATTGTAGTAGAGAGGAGGTGAAATTGTAAAACTGGAGTCAATGGCAGTTGAAGAAAGTTCCCCGGCCGCAAGCAGTTGAAGTGGGGAGATTGTCTTATCGTTGATTTGCCGTCGGCAAAAGCATTAACCCTGGGGTAATTCTACTAGTATGTATGTACTCCAGTTTACTCCAGAGATGCATAAGCGGAGTAAATTAATACTGAATATTTTAGTAATTTACTCAACAGATATTGGGTAACACTGGTAAGTTGCGCAAGTAGAACACTGGTTATAGTCTGATTCACAATATTCACATTTGGTCTGCGGCATCAGATCCGCCTCGGAGTCCGCCTCTATATTTATCCCCCTCAATTTACAAGCATACTGGCACCTACATATGCATCACTAGAATAACTAATATTGAAGCGCATATTCTTAAGTCTCCTTGAACTCATAGCGACCCTCTCGGTCTTGCACCTCCACCTCAATGCGGCCCTCCTCAATCTCCTTGCCGTCAACCTCGATAGATGCCCGCATCACATCGCCGGCCTGGACCTGGCCCACTCCCTTGGGAGTACCAGTCAGAACAATATCGCCCTTCTCCAGAGTCATAACACGAGAGATCTGCGCCAGCTGGTGGTGAATCTGGTACAGCATCAGACTGGTCGAGTCAGCCTGTCGCTCAGTGCCTCCGACGCTGAGGCGCAGGAACGCGTCGTGCGGGTTAGGGATGCGCGATTTGGCGATCTCTTGGGAAATGGGCAGGAAGGTATCAAAGCCCTTGGCAATGGACCAGGGAAGACCCTTCTTCTTAGCCTCGTCTTGCACATTGCGAGCGGTCATATCAATGGCGAGAATGTAGCCTGTCGTCGCGAGCGGGGAAAAGTTAGCAGGCGATCTCCGAAAGGAAGCGGGAAGCAGGAGAGGGGTAAAACTGACTCTGAATAGCATCCAAAGCACCTTGCTTGTCCTCCGGATCCAAATCCCGGACGGTCTTGCCCATCACCAGACCCAATTCGACCTCATAGTGCAAGCTCACACCTTTGGGGCGGAGAACGGGTCCGGCGCCGGGAATGAGGATGGAGGAGGAAGGCTTGAGGAAGAAGAATGGCTGCTTGGGCTTGGTGTTGTTCAACTCGGTGATGTGATCGCTGTGTCATTGGACAAGTCCAGGTCAGCTCAGGTCAAGTCGAGACAATCCCGCGGAAAGATATGAGATGGGGTGATGCGCACGCGTAGTTGCGACCGATGCACATAACCTTGCGGCAATTGGCACGGATGGAGGCCATATTGATGTTGTGTGGGAGGGAGAGGTGAAAGTTGAGAGGGATTGATCGAGTGAGAGGGGAGGAAGGGGTGGCTGGAGTTATAGAGGAGAGGCAGAGGAGTCAGAGAGTCAGAAGAAGTCTGGGGAGAAGAAGCTCGGATGACTTCCGGCGATGCGGAGAAGCCGCTTGTATTTTAACCCGGAGGATCTAGCGATGATAACAGTATATTGCTATATTGTTATATATTATTACATATACCTATGAGTTATAATATTACTCTTTTGTCTTCATAAACTCGTCTTAATTCAAGTTCTATCTTATATACTATCATGTTCCCTGTAGAATGCGCAACTGTAGAATCTCGGGTGCGCCAGCCGAGGTCGGACGGGCAGCCGATGTTTACTCCTACAGAGTGCAGAGTGCAGAGTGCAGAGTATGAAGAGATATAATATTGAGTAGTAGCTTATCATTATTATTAAAGATTGCACAGATTTACTCCTGGACTATTCATAACTTCACTAGTACTAGTATGCGCAATAATAAAATATCCCACCATCGCCATACTCCAGGGCTTAGTACTATGAGTACTCGGATATTCCGGCGATATCGGAGGGCGTTGCTAGTCAATTTATACTACTAGTAAGTACACCAGTCAAGGTAGTAGTCAACAAGTTGAGGATAATAAGTTGGGTTTACTAGTACCTAGGTAGTACTAGTACTAAAGAAATACTAGTCCAGTGAGTATTGAACAAATCATTCTTATTAAAAACAAGTTCAAGTTGAAGTTCAAGCTCTAACCTTTCCACAGTAATTTTACACTACACTAACAACGTGATTGCAGCCTGAGGTTCGTGGTATATCTCCGACATATCGGAGACCATCAACTCCACCCCACTGCCTACCACTACACTCTTGCCTTGCACCTGAGGATTCCCAAGAGAAGTCCCGAGTCAACTTGAACTTAATCATTTAAATTCCAGAAACAGTCTATCCGCGAGACTCATCCCATATGTATCTCGACCAGTCAGAATATGCCTATTATCATACCTCGGAGTCGGGCTTTTCTCCGACTCCAACTCCAACCTCAACGTCTCCAACTGGAAATGTCTCCAGACGGCGCGGGGCCTGCCGATTCCCCTCTTCCCCTTCGAGACGTCCAGTGGAGCATTCACCAACTGATACGAGTATCAGTGGGCCTGTGCCATTGAGAGTCACCTTGAATCCCCTCGGCTTCTTCACTTTCATCTTGAAGCTCCTCTGTCCCCCCCGTGTCACCCTCTCCCCGAGATTCAACCTATAAAGACTTCCCCCACCCCCACCCCTCCCCTCCCCACGCGACTTGAGCGTGTTAGTTACTCGTTTGGGACCCACCGTACATTGCCTCTTCACCATGCCGCTTAACTCCAAAGCCGTTTATGCCAAAGCCGACGCGGCCTATGTGCCCTTCGCCAGCCGCAGGAGCACCGTTCATAGCCCCAAAGGTGTTGTCGCCTGTACTCAACCACTGGCCGCCGCCGCCGGTCATCGCATTCTGAGCCAAGGTGGAAATGCCGCGGTATGTACCTAGATTCGGCAAGAGAATCATATATAAACACTCGGCTATGATTTTATGAGAAACCTATACTAATGTGCATCACTCAATAGGATGCAGCCGTAGCTGTCGGTAAGATCTGACCGATTATCCGAAACAAAATAAAGGGAAAGAGAGAGGAAACACCAAAGCTGATCCAATATGAATTATCCAGCCGCCGCGATCAACATGTCCGAGCCCTGCTCCACTGGAATTGGAGGCGACATGTTTTGCCTTTTCTACAACTCCAAGACCAAGAAGGTTCATGCCTTGAATGGGTCCGGCCGTTATCCTGGGGCTGCCAGTTTAGAACAAGTGCGCAAGGACCTGAAGCTCGCACCGGGCGAGGAAGGCAGTATTCCCATGCTGAGCGCACTCGCCACGACAACTCCTGGTGCTGCTGCTGGCTGGGTGGACACAGTCGAGAAGTTCGGCAGTGGTAAATTGTCTCTGGAGCAGATCCTGCAGCCGGCTATCGAGATGGGCGAGGAAGGCTTCCCAGTGTCCGAGTTGTCTTCTCACGGCGTGAGTAGTCACCTCTTCTTCCCCGAGGGCCTATCAAGCTAACAACATCAAGTGGAACGAAGCCGAGAATGATATTCGCAACGCTTCTCCCAACTTCCGCGAAATGCTGAAGAAGGACCCCTCGGCCAAGGACGGCGTCCGCGCCCCGCTCCCAGGAGATATCATGAAGAACCCCACATTGGCGAAGACCTTCCGCACATTGGCAGCTGAAGGAAAGAAGGGCTTCTATCAGGGTAGAATTGCGGAGGAGATCGTCAAAGTGGTCAAGGATCTTGGTGGCTACTTGAATTTGGAGGATCTGGCCTACCATGCCGAAGTTGGTACGCAGGAAGTGGATGCCATCTCGCTCGAATTCACTGGCCAGGATATCATATCTAAACAGGCTCCCGGTACTGACGGGGCTCCTAACCAGGGTGTGCGTGTCTGGGAACACCCGCCAAATGGACAAGGTATTGTGGCCTTGATGGCTCTTGGTATCATGGAGGAGCTTGAGCGCACAGGCAAGATTCCCAAGTTCCGTGAAGACCAGCACAACTCGCCCGAATACCTGCACGCTGTGATTGAGAGTCTGCGAATTGCTTTCGCTGATGCTGCATGGTGGGTGACCGACCCCGACGTGGAGAAGGTTCCGTCGCAGGGTTTACTGGCTCGCGAGTACTTGGCTGAACGCGCGAAGCTGTTCTCCCCGGATCGTACTTCTGATATTCTGGACCATGGCAGCCCTGCTCACAACCATTGCGATACTGTCTACTTCAATGTGACAGATAGTGAAGGTAACGGTATCTCGTTCATAAACAGCAACTACGCCGGCTTCGGAACTGCCATCATCCCTGCTGGCTGTGGGTTCACGCTGCAAAACCGCGGAGCCAACTTCTCCCTCGAGCCGGGCCACCCGAACGCCCTGGCCCCGCACAAGCGGCCTTATCACACCATCATCCCTGCACTTATCACTAACATTGCCGATGACTCGTTGCACTCCGTATATGGTGTAATGGGTGGTTTCATGCAGCCTCAGGGTCATGTACAAGTTCTCCTGAACATGCTCGCATTTGGATATCACCCCCAAGCAGCATTGGACTCCCCTCGTATCTGTCTGGCGGCCCCAACTGAGGAGAACAAGGACCGCACTGTCTACGTGGAGGAGGGTATCAGCGACGCAACCGTAAACGGTCTGCGCAGCCTCGGCCACAAAGTCGAGGTGCTAACCGGCTGGAAGCGTTCTATGTTTGGCCGTGGACAGCTTATCCGTCTACACTATGACGAAGGAAAGCCGGTGTACAGTGCCGGTAGCGACCAACGCGGTGATGGAATGGCCTTCCCTCTGCTATAAGCGGGAAGCTCTTAAATATCATATTGGGACGGCTTTCTCTCTTTCTCAGATCTGTTCAGGATATTGGAATACATTTACGATTGATGACCGCATTTACCATTTCTGTCGATTGATTTAAGCCAATCTGCTTTCGTTTCTGCTTGACCCCTCATCCCTATTTAGAATTGAAGACCAAGGCGTTACCTCCGGGAGACCCCAGGTCTTCGCAATTCGTGCGTAATGATACCTACTGCTATTGCCGGGGGTTATCAATTTCCCCAACTTGAGTGAGTCCCGTTCAATGCACCACCCCAGCGGGCACAGGCACATCCCATCGGAAGAACAGCTCCGAGCCCATTGAGAACTATTGCACCTATTCTAGATTGATTCGCGATTTGCGGGCTCCGATTGCGGGCTCTGGAGAATCTCCAAATTGCGGAGGAGATATCGAGGGTATCTTGATTCCGTTGGTGACGAGATGTCTTGATCATTCTCCCCGGATGTCTACTCCACACCACGATGCACACCCTATTTAGTGGTAAGAAGCACAGGATTCCGTGGTAATCGCCTCTCGAAGACCAATCGGAGGAGGAAACGCGGGGTTTCTTATTTGAACACGATGCAGTCTTCACAGGGTGCCGCTTACGAGAGGGTTGGTACTATAATATCGTGGTCCCCGCCAGATCTACGAGAGTGTTCTGTGGTACTATCGATAGGTGAAGATGGTGATTCTTCTTAAGATCGGCATCTGACATTTCTCCATGCAAGCTCATCTACTCAATATTAATCTCTGCAATACCTGAATGCTCTTCTGAGAGAAAAGAAAGAAAGAAGTTGAAAACGAAAATGCCCCCAGACGCACCCGACAGTCCCGGTTCTTCTGAAACAGCAGCAACTGATAGACAGATTGAAAAGGACGTCGAAAAGCAACAGAGCGATGGCCAAGGAGATATCGCCGACGGAAGTGTCCGTTCACCAGGAGGAACAAAAAAGAAGAAGGAAGAGGGAACGAATGGGCCAAACAATGGAGCAACCAATGGATCCGGCAACGGACCCGGAGACCACCCCGAGCTGAAGGAATGGGAATGCTACGACAAACTGGGCTACTCTTTTCCCTGGTGGAAGAAATGGGGTATCATATCTGTCATTTTCGCAGTGCAGGTCTCCATGAACTGGAATGCAAGTTTCTACGCGAGCAGCATTAGCCTGTACGCCAAACATTTCAATATCTCCGAGCAAGCCGCTCGTGTTGGACAGATGGACTTTCTCATCGCTTACGCCTTTGGCTGTGAATTCTGGGCTCCCTTTAGCGAGGAGTTTGGTCGATGGCCTATCATGCAACTGAGTCTGTTCCTGGTCAATATCTGGCAGATACCATGTGCACTGGCCCCGAATTTCGGCACAATTGTCGTGTGTCGTTTGCTCGGTGGTCTCTCATCAGCCGGTGGCTCTGTGACTCTAGGAATGGTGGCTGATATGTGGGAGGCAGAAGACCAGCAATATGCAGTCGCCTTTATTGTACTGTCCTCCGTGGCAGGTTCTGTGATTGCACCCATCGTGGGCGGCTTCGTGGCTACTTTCCTGGATTGGCATTGGAACTTCTGGCTGCAGTTGATCCTCGGTGGCTTCGTTCAGCTCCTACACTGGTGTATACCTGAGACTCGGTGCAGTATCCTAGTCACGCGTGAAGCGAGACGAAGAAGGGCAGCAGGAGACATGGTCTGGAGTGGAGATGAGATGAAAGGCTCGCGGTTGACTTTCCGCTGGATTCTGATAATTTGGGCTCGTCCGTTTATCATGTTCTTGCGGGAACCCATTGTGCTGTGCCTTGCTCTTCTGAGTGGGTTCAGTGACTCGCTGATCTTCACCTTCCTTCAGTCTTATACTCCGGTATACAAACAATGGGGGTTTAATACTATCGACATTGGACTCTCGTTTATCCCGTAGGTGCATGCCATATGAGAATTCTTCGTTACCTTTTGCGAGCATTTCATTAACGATTACTACATTCAGTATCCTCGTTGGGTATTTCATTGCATACTTTTCATTCATACCTTGGATTTACAAGCATAACCGGGTCCGGGAACGTGATCCGGATGGATTACAGCCAGAAGCTCGGCTATACTGGCTACTTTACGGTATGTGTTTGTCTTGGAGGGAGATATCAGGCTAATAGTGATAGTTGCACCCTTACTCTCCATTGGACTGTTCGGCTTTGCCTGGACGAGTCTCGGACCCCCACATGTTCACTGGATTGCGCCGATGATATTTTCCACCTTGATCGCCATAGCTAATGTGAGTAATCGAACCAATTTCAGTGTTCCAGATATTCAGAGTCTCTGCTAAATCGATATACAGTTTGCAATTTACATGGCGACTATCGACTATATGATCGCTGCTTATGGGCCCTACTCTGCTTCAGCCACAGGAGGCAATGGCTTTGCCCGTGATTTCCTCGCAGGCATAGCCGCCATGTATTCTGTTCCCAGTGAGTTTTACACCGACTTGAATATTGATGAGATGAATTGGAAAGAATCTAATATCTGCAATAGTGTACAGCAACATGGGCAAGACTAACACACTGGAGTGGCCGTCGACATTCTTGGGATTCATGGCCATCCTCTTCACGATCCCCATCTACATTTTCTACTGGAAAGGACCTCAAATTCGAGAGAAATCCCCCTTCGCCCAAACCCTGGCAGCCGACAGGAAGAAAGCTGGACGCAAGGTGTCACAGTGTGGATCGGGCGATCCGGATCCTGTGCAGCGGTACTTCTCCAGTACATCCATGGCTTGAAAGGTGAAAGGTGAATCCCATGCATCGGCTCGAGATTGCTTATAGTTATAGTTATAAAGGGTTACACGTGTGGACTCTGTACTGGTACTCATCATTTTTGCTTTATTTGAAACAGAAGAATTATGTCGGTTTTGTTTTGTGACGTTCAAAAGCAAATTTTCTGCGAAGTGAAGCAAGTTCGCTAAAAGCCTTCTACTGCTAATTGAGAGAAGAGGGTCATTTGCTATGAGACGTCTCCATATCTATTAATTGCATTGATTATAAAATTAGTCTTTATTTTAATATTTTAGTTGACTTTTACATTGCTTTAGATCGGGTTACTATTGCTTGTACTGTCCTAAATCTACACAGGCACTACTTCGGCAGTGTAGTATCTATAAGCTTCCGCGACTGGGGGAGCAGATTGATCAGTTCTCCACAGGTACTAGTGTACAGGAAAGGCTACCCTTAGAATGCTACGATGATGCGAAGATTAATCATGAGTCGTGTTAGATTCCGCCTATGCCGCGGGGTGGATAGAAGTTACAACTGTATCACGCTTATCGGAAATGACCTCCGACGTCCAATTTCCCTAAAGCAGTGCCGAAGAGTACCTGACCGAGTCGCAGTATCCCTCTTGCAGAGATGTGAACAGAAACATAAAGATAGAATGCGATATTCTAATATTCCATTTTAATCTTCTCTACCACTGCCTCTGCCAGGTGACCGATTTCGCCAAAGGCCCCCCACGATCGTACGTGACAAGGGCTGTGTGATGATCAAGTGCCATAACGCCGGGCCAGAAACTGGATGCCGGTGAAACAAACACGGGCGGCCCCCATCGAATCTGACCATTAATCGGAGGCCCCGCAAAGCAAACCTTGATTGAAGCATGTTTAACCCAGGATACCTCGTCTGAATCGTCATCAGTCATAAAGACACAGACCAGTGACCCATCGGCAAAAGAGGCAACTTGCGGGGAACCCGCATTATGCCCTTGTCGTGGCCGGTACACCTGGTGACGATTATGCCAGCTCACACCATCATCGTAAGAGATCAGAGCCTCCACATCAAACGGTCCATATGTCGTAGTCTCAAAGACCATCACAAGAGCCTCACGACCGTTATCAAATGTCCGCGCAATACCATTCATGCCATCGCGACGGGGATCATTATCACCATGTAAACAAACCGGGCGACTCCATGTGCTACCCTGATCATGCGACACCGTAAGCATAGTACACTGATTGTTGTGGGCGAATTCCTGCGAGAAGGTGAGTTGGACCTCGCCTCCACGTCCCAACCGCATAAATGGCTCCCAGATTCCAAACGGAGGACGTTTCTCAAACGCCTGAGCGGCAAAGCGCCAAGTGTGACCACCATCCGTGGACCTGCAGACGGTAATGCGGAAGTGCGTGGGGCCATGTTCACCCTTGTCGTGATTGCGGAAGGCTGCAAGGACTACCCCCGGTCCGACCTCGCAGAGGAACATGTTGTCCACGTCGCCCTCGGCGCGAGTCACTTCGGAGATATTTTCAAATGTGCGTCCATTGTCAGTGCTGCGCGCAACACAAAGAGCTCTTTTGCCGTCCGGGAAACGAGTAAAGGAGGAGAGAATGGATCCGTCTGAGAGTCGGGCGAGGCGGGGGTAGGTCCCTCGATTCGGGTGCGAGGAGAGTGGACGCTCATCATTGTTCACGAGACCTTGACCTGGAAGTTGTACAGGAGGGCCTGGGTAGCCTGGGGGACCTCCAGGGTGCCCGCCAGGATATCCTCCATATCCACCAGGTGGTTGTTGCTGTTGCTGTTGATCATGAGAATGGTTTACGCCTAAGGCGTTGAGAACTTTCTGGCCGAAATGACCTGGCATTTTTTTGATGGGATGTGAATTTCTGGTGCTTGAAAAGATAGGAATCGACTAGTGTTTAGGACATCAGAGGCTGGAGGTTGAAGGTTGAAGACTGGGGTAATCCTCGTGCCAATGGGATATGGGACATTGAAGGGTGCCTGATATTACGTCATAAGATGGGGAGTGGAGTAAAAAGAAAAGGAAATGGAATGAAATGAAAGAGGGGCAGAAAGAATTGCCATTTATGGTTTCATGATTTCATGAACGATGGGAGCATATCTTTGATGGTGTAAAGAGAATCACATCTCAATATGAGATTGACCTTGATTGTATACTTTGATAGTTTAAAGTGAAGCTGCAGATGAATGCAAGAGTACCTTGAGTGCTTATGTAAGTGCTTAGGTAAGTGTTGTTTATGTCTTGGCAAAGGCACGTGATATGCATACACTATGGGATCCCATCCGACGACGTGGATGAACTGCCGGATGTTGTAGCATCAGAGGTAGGCGATGTGGTATCCGATGTTGATGAAGAGAGCCACTTGCTGAGGTCTGAGGACGTAGATGTCATGGTGACTGTGCTTGTTGACCCCGTGGATGTCGCAGTGGATATGGCAGATGTAGAGCCCGGGGCCGGCGTGGTGGTGGGTGATGTATCAACAGTCGACGCCGTGGAATAGGAGGACGCCAACAGAGAACTGTCTTCGGCTTCAATCGAAGACGCCATCGCATCAAGTTCAGCGGTATCTACTGTAACTGCTGGGTACATCCAATATTCGTCCCGATTGAAAGTTCAGCAGCCAGCCGAGGGACAACCACAATATCGCTACTGATTTGATCATTATGGTGGTTGATGTAGTTGGAGAAGCTGAGCACCCTTTGATGCCCAGGTGGTACTACACGTAGTCTATACCAGTATTGAACAGTAATGGTGCCCTGACTTTCGCCCCACACACACCCTTACCATCTAGCAACCTAGGTACCTACCTAAGTACTATCGTCATTTCCCATTCCTAAGATCAGCCTTTATTACAGAGAATACTAGTAGAGTGGAGAATCTGTAGGTAACAAAACATGTACGAAGCAAAGATACTGGTGTTAAAATTGTTGGAATTCTTCGTAATAGAACCTGGGCCAAACCTTGCCAGTCGCCATGGATGATGGTACCAGCCACAAATAGCTAATTGAATCATATCCTTTCTTCCCTCCACTATTTGCTCAACCGACTTTTAACGAACTCCAAAGCCTGTTTCCCATACACTTTATAGTAGCCATTATGGATAGTAAGACTTGTCCCATTCGAACAGTATAGGTCGTTAGTGTCACAGTATAGCTGAATCGCACTGTTGAACTTTCCGCAACTAATCTGACTCGCAGGTCGTTTGTCGAACTGTTGGAAAATATTAGATCATTAGTATACAAATACATAATAGATAAATAGACGTGGTCATTTCATACTCCACCAACAGTTGCGTTGCCGACATGGAATGGTTCTCCTGGGGCTAATGAACGATTAGTCGACTTGAACATGGACAAGAAAGTTTACCAAAGCACGGAGAGAGAAAAAAACAAACTGAATCGATCGTCACCAGGTAGCAAGACAGCCTTGATATTGAATTGAGATATGGTGGCAGAGGTATTGAAGATTCCCATATTAGGGTCGCCGCCGCCACAGAGAGCATCATCGAAAAGCTTGGCTCCTTGAGAGTAGCCAACCAAGACAATTTTAGTCTGACTGCAGTTGGAGGCGAATTCGGTAAGCCGAGATGTGACAGCTTTTACTCCTGCCTGGACAGACGCCTGGTACGTTTTGTCGTTGAGGTCTGCTGTGACGTTGGCTGGGTAGACTATTGCTTCTGCTGTGGCACCCGTGGCTTTAACGATATCGTCAACAAAATCGCCGGCTAGCCCGTAGCCAGGTGACGCATCCGTATTGCGAGCGCCAAATACATGGACTATAACATCGTCAGTCAATGTAGTAAAGTACTAGATGAGAGTTCCTCGCGCACACCTTTGGGGCAGTCGCCGCGTTGCCGGACATCTTGAGGTAAAGATGCTGCCAACTTGAACGCGCTGGAAAGAGCAAGGAACAGAATGAAGGGTTTTTCCAACATCTTCCCCTTGAACTTGAAAAGTGGAGTAAAAATGGAAAATGCGGCTGAAAATCGTGTCTGCCAGCAGTGGAGATGCGTCTTTCTTGCAGCTCAAGAGAGGCTCTAATACTATGATGCGTGTGCCTTGCAAACCACAGAAAGAGCGCAGAATTGAAAGTATGAACTTGAACTTTTATTGTATGCTGGGCAGTATCATATATAAGGTGCTTTACTGACTACTACTGATGTTTTTATGGACTGCCTAAACTGGCCTTAAAGCCCTAATCATGACCCATGGTTCGATGGATGGTTCGTTCAGCTAGGTACTAGTTAGTGTATGGAGACAGGCGACCAGTGCATGGGGCAAACCGATGGGGTAGTACGGCCTAACACTGTTATCTTTGTGTTTTTATTGGGCTAGAGCAAATTTGACGCGATCGCCGATCTTGTTCCTTAGTATGTATGCTCGTGGAACTTTACCTAGACGAATTCGTTGCAGCCGCATACATACGGTCCTGCCTGAACCTCAGCTTGAACGGGACAGACCCACAAATTTCAGCCCTGGAGCTTAGTCCCCAGCATTGCGGCGAAGAAGGTTCTCATGCTAGTTATAGAGGATGTAAATGGATAGAGGTAATCGAGAGTCGACTGTGTGTTGTCCGAGTCCCAAAGTAAGGATCAGGGCCCTTGAATATCCGATCAGTCTTTAACCAGAGATCCAATGAGGCCTTGATTGTGCATCATCAAATACTGTTGCTCTTGTTTCTCCTTTGGATGCAGAATTGCCCAAAGTTTAAGGCGTCCTGGCCTTCTGATATGAAGTAGTACTCTCATCTGTCCCTTATCAACCGGGCAATTTGTCAGGTTCAAGCGTTGCGTTATAATGTGACGGATTTGCAAGCAACCTCGGGGCCAAGTGAGAGACTTGATTTCTTAATTCAGTTAGAGTGTGCTCACAGGGTCCACTTGAATGCTTGAATGCTTGATTGTTCAATTTCTGATGTTAGGCCCATTCGTGGCTCGCATTTCATCCAATCCTTCTCGGGCATGGAAGGCCTGACAGATGCTTCGATGAGGATCATCAGACTCAGTCGGTGATCGATCTGCTTACATAAGGATCACTGATCAGCTCAGGCCGGACATTGCCCAGTACTGCATATCCTAACAGGTGGAATAGGTAAGCACAATATAATATTCACAGTATCAAAACTAATAAAAATGAAAAAAACACCCGGGAAGCCTCAGATATACCATGTAAACCAATACTTCTTGGCAAATAATAGGTGTACATAATAGGTGTACACAACAAGTCCTCTCACTCTCTATACTCTCCACCGCTTCCTATTCGGGAGGTACTGCCCAGGAGTAGTGTGAGTATAGACTAGGCCGATGTCTGTTTAACAATTTTAGTCTTGGCCACCAAATGACTCTTTCTGTCTTTCTCACTCTCACTCTCACACCTACAAATCCGAGTCCCTCTCTTACAATATCACATTTGACACATTCAATCCACCTCAAATCATCAGAATCTCTTCAGTTTCCAATATTTTCATTTTCAAAATGGAAATATGCAATCGCCGGCCTTCGGTCTTTACTCATCCAAGTGGAGTTAGGCATTTACCCTGATCCTGTTTCTCCATAATTATCGCCGTTCGGCCCCTTGGTATCTCCGTCACAGATCGACTTCGTCACCCATTTTCTGCCTGCAACATGGCCACCTTATTTAACCACGAAAATCGTCCCTCCCTGTGGATTATGCTTTTATCCAACATACGAACATTTTAAATTCATATCTGACGATAATTGCAACATTCACAATGGGCTTCCTCTACTCGCAATTCTTCGTTCGTCCTTCCTATCCCGAACAATCCTTCGCCGACCAGACGGTACTCATTACTGGTGCCAATATTGGCCTCGGCCTCGAAGCTGCCCGCCATGTTGTTCGCCTCGGGGCCTCTCGCGTCATCCTAGGAGTGCGCAATGTGCCTGCAGGTGAAGCTGCCAAGAAAGAAGTGGAAACATCTACTGGCCGTCCCGGAGTCTGTGAAGTCTGGGAGGTTGACCTAGCTTCGTATAAATCTGTTCTCGCCTTTGGAGACCGCATCGCGCAGCTACCCCGCTTAGATGCAGCCATCCTGAATGCCGCACTGGCTACTCAGAAACACGAGCTAGCTGAGCAGTTTGAGCGCAGCATCACAGTCAATGTTGTCAGTACTCTACTACTGTCGCTCCTCATCCTCCCGGTTCTGAGAAAGACAGGCGAGGATGTACCAGGGAGCCAGCCTCGGCTAAGCTTCGTGGTCAGTGAAGTCCATGCTTGGGTCAGCTTGCCAGAGTGGAAGGCCGATAATATCCTGCAGACCCTTTCCGATGAATCCAAGGCTAAAATGCAAGAGCGCTATCCCTTGTCCAAACTGCTCGAGGTATTGCTTGTCCAGGAGTTGGCTGGTCGGGTACGAGGATCAGAGGTTATCATCAACATGATCAACCCCGGTCTCTGCCACTCAGCCTTGGGACGTGATGCAGGCTTTGCTTTTCAAGTTATGAAGCTAGTCCTAGCACGCTCCACTGAGGTTGGCTCACGTACATTGGTTGCTGGAGTCTCTTCCGGACTTGAGAGTCATGGTGCCTACATGACTGACGGACACGTCGAGAACACAGCATTGTCGCCATTTGTGCGGAGTGACGAGGGACGTCAGGCCCGCCTTAAGCTGTGGAAGGAGGTCGAGGGGGTTTTGGAAGCAGTGCGGCCTGGCATCATGCAGAATGTCTAATCACGCTAATCCCTCTGTTTCTTATCTTGTTCAAGTCTGCTGTATCTGAATTACGATGTATTACTACCATAATCATGATTCCCAATACTATCACCGTGCTCTATAATCCTATCTAATATGGCCGCACTTATTGTTCAAGTAATAGTATCTACTTATATTTACTAGTATTAACCTACACTTGTATCACTGGTTATGAGTATTGTTCTCTCTTGAATTTACCCCCGCTCTGCCAAATCTTGTGACTTTTTCTTTGCAAGTTTGACTTTGTGATTGACGTGGTGTCGCTGCAGGGCGTTCTTGGTGTTTCTGCCTCTCCTCACCAACCATCAACCACCAACTTCCCACCATCAACCCTGTCAGCTCAAAGATGTCAGCCCATGAACTGTGATCGACCGATTAACTTTTAGTACTTCTTTGGATTAGTACTTTACCCCCTGAGCTGCTTGAACCTTTCACGCTCGCCTCATTCCTTGCGATCTTTCCTATTCGTCTCTACCTCCGGCACCACTTGCCCGCGGGTGCACCGTTCTGCACTGCTCTGCACCATTCTCAGTCCTCTATGAACCACCGCACTCAGCCAGCCCACTTGCAAATGTGGCCGTTGGGGCAACCATCCCGGCCGAATCGATTTAGATCAATTCCCCGACGGTATGCAGGATTCGAACCGTCTGGCAGATACGCCCGCAGACGGGCCCTTTGGCTCGCATTCTCATTGATTGCTTTCTTTGTACAACAAAGGATATCCCTCGTCGTGCATCAGCCATGACCGTGGAACGCCCGTATACCCTTGTGGATCGTTACAGCTGTTAAGCTATCCGTCCCACATTTAACCTGCATCATTCCAGTTCAAGTTGACATCTGGCTGGCAGACATTAAATATCATTCATCTTCCCCGCTTCAAAGCTCACCAGAAACAAGAGCATTGTCACTATGGCACCCATTTTGTTAGACTCGAATACACTGGGTCAATCACCCCCTCTGGATAATTCAACGGACTCGGGTTCGTTAGTTGATAGGATAGGGGCTACCGTTAGCTTACAGCTTCTGGAGCACCCCAGACTTCTTCTGCGACTCTTCGAGGCCTTCAATGCACCAACAAATGTCAAGGCAGAGCATCCTGATATCCAACTTCAACGTCTTCTCCAGCTTGCTTGGGTAATCACGCTCCATGCATTTACGCCTTCAACCACTCTCTACGTTGGGGAGGAATACGCCAAGGGACGCTGCTTCATAGGCGAGAATGCTGATCCAGCCTTCGGTCCCACGGCACAGATTCATCTCGACGCACATGATGCATTGGGTGACCTATTCGGACAGGTTACGAATAGTCTGGATGCTCTCGTAAAGGAATCATACGCCAATGGCGTGCATAATAAGGATGACAAGGACAGCCGTTATAGTACAACAATAATTTACGAGCGGCAGCTTGCAACAACCTTGTCCTCAGGTCAAAGACCCTGCATGGGTCGGTGCCACGCCTGCTGCCCCATGCCAATGAATAGCCTGCTGGGTCCGGAAGTCTCTACAGGGGGGATTCGTCTGCTTGTCAGACGCACACCAGATGACTGTTTATATGCACAGCTAGATGTGGACGAATCTCAAATCGACTTACCGCTAGGGACAAGCTTGCTTCACGCTTTCAATCAGGCCTTGTCATCAATTGGCCTCGTATCCATTCAGTCAATCGGTGCTGTTAATTTGTGTGGGTCAAACGATCGGGACCAAATTGCCAGCTTTAATCGCTCTCTTGCACCATCCCAGGAAGCCTTGCTGCATGATCTCTGCCTTCGCCACGCGGAAACGACCCCGGACGCACCAGCCGTGCGATCATGGGACGGTGACCTCACGTACAGTCAACTCAGAGATCTCTCAACTCGCTTAGCACATTGGCTCGTTGAGCAGGGTGTGAAGCCCGGCATCTTTGTCGCGTGCGCCTTTCACAAGTCAACCTGGGCAATCGTAGCCCGTCTTGCCATTCTGATGGCTGGCGGTGCATACATTTGCGTTGATGGCAGCGACCCACCCCCGTATCTGGCATCAGTTCTGGAACGAACCCAGATTAGGATTATGCTGACATCGGGCGGGTATGCATCGAGGTATACGGATCTTGTGGAGACTCAGTTTGAAGTCAGCGAAAGCGCTCTCCTTGAACTGCCCTCGCAATCCGGGATACCCTGCAGTGCGGTCAGACCGACCGATGCCTGTGGAGTTCTCTTTACTTCTGGAAGCACTGGAAAGCCAAAAGGAATAGTTCAAGAACATCGAAGCTATGCATCTGCGCTAACCGACTATATTCGTGTCATGGGCATGGGTCCTCACACTCGACTCTTTCAGTTCGATGCCTATGCCTTCGACATCAGCAATAATGACTTCCTCGCCCCTCTAATAGCTGGTGGCTGCTGTTGTGTCCCCACGACTTCACTCTCAATGGAAGCGTTGATGACGGATATAAGTGATCTACAAGCTAACATGACGTTTGCAACTCCTTCGGTGGCCATCGAGATCGATCCTGGTCGAGTACCATCATTGGAGATGATATGTATCGGGGGCGAGCCTGTCTCCGACGCAGTCCTGGCTAAGTGGCTTGACCATGCGAAAGTTGTAAATCAATATGGTATGGGAGAAGTGGCATCACTCTGCGCTTACAACCCTAATCTCCAAATGGGCCACGGCGCCGTTGTTGGAAGACCAGCTAGTGGTGCCATATGGATTGTGAACCAAGATGATCCGAATATACTGATGCCTGTTGGAGCGATAGGAGAGCTGCTCGTAGAGGGCCCTCACATCTCACGAGGCTATCTGGATCAAGTATCTGGGAAGTCTGAGAATTTTCTCTCAGGCCCGCCAGTTTGGATGGAGCAACTTCATGCAGATCGACCGGCGCACCGATTCTACAGATCCGGAGATCTCGGACGGTACAATCACGACGGAACAATAGAGCTTATCGGACGTAAAGACACGATGCTGAAACTCGATGGAGCGCGAGTTGAAGCCGGCCAGGTAGAGTATGTTCTTCGCCAACACTTATCCACCGGGGATACCGCGGTAGTTGATGTTCTGGGAGCTGTTGATGGTGCCGGCGATCCCATCCTAGCAGTATATCTCTACCTGGCTAACAACCCGATGAATCTCGAGACCGGACCAGTGGAAGAGATGCAGTTCCGTCCAATAATGAAACAGTACGCTATTTACGCTCTCACTCAGGCTCTCAGCGAGGCTGTCCAGCAGAACCTGCCGACCTACTACGTCCCGAGTTTGTTCCTGCTTGTCGACCGAATACCAAGAACCAAGTCCAAGAAGACAGATCGTCGCAAGCTCCATATGCTGGGACAGAATTATTACATGACCCATCGAGAGGAGTTGAGAGAGATCACGGTGTGGCCTGAGTGGGACTGATATGAATGATCGGCCATACTTTAATATAATAAAATTGTTGGGGGGAACTGGACACTGCCTGTCTTGCCCGTCATGGATCCCGTCTATAGTACATTCGTGGAATAAAGACCCTTGGACAATTTTACCTGCTGTCATCATTTATTGGAAAGATCTAGTGTTAAAATTATGGTCTATCTTCATGCATCTACTGGGTGTGTTCCAGAAAAGGAAAGCAACGAGTTTCAGAGGTACAGCTAACGTGCAGATTTCCTCCAATCATCTATCAACTCCTATGACAAGAAACCCATCAAACGACAATCTGGACTGTGGCCCAGAACTTCAATGACTTCTGACAACAACAAGGTTAAAGTACAATCAACATCTCAAACAGGGGAAACGACGCGGCAAGTGGAGAATTCCTGGGGCTCCGTCTCATTCCCAATAAAAACACTCCACTGCTGGCAATATGTTCTCGCGCTCTGCTTACAGGCAACGAGTGAAACCACTGAAATGGTCGGGTTGCAGAAATTTCACTTGGGAATTCTATCAGATCACTTCTACATTGGATGATATCGCCGAGCTTCTTCCGAAGAATTCAAATTACCAAAGTACTTGCGACCACATCTCGTCGGGTGCAAGATAGATCCAATTTGGTATTTGTGCTGATATGACCTCGGACAATTGAGCAAAGACCTCGTCATAGCCTTTCACACCCAGGAGTTCGCGCATTGTTGTTCTAAGCGTCTTTTGACAAGGGTTCTATCAAAGATTATCCCCCAACGCCCCGACTAGGGCTTCGCTGAAACGCTCCAGTGGAGTCGATCCTTCGGAAGAAGGCAAGTGGCGGGCCGATCTGTGACCCTCAACGCGATATCATTTATGGACAATCTCTACACGATACAAGGGACAATTGACTGCGGCGGTGCTCGGTCGATTGGCACAAACAAGCATGGATCTTCATGGCGAGCCTCACGCCTACTCAAGCTCAAACGAAGCCAAGATCCCCATCATTGCCTGATTGGGACCTTCCAGAACAACCCTGGGAGGTATATAGGATGCCCTTGAACCGCATGGCATGAGCCTGTTGAGCCATCTGTCTTTCTTTTGCCCCCGTGGCCTCCATTGATTTCCTCCCTTTTTGCGCATTCATTCATTCTTATAGTTGACTGCTGGTTCAGTTCTTTCGTTTTCCATCTTGCCTTCACACAATGGCAATTCAACAGTCTCTCTTCGCGGCCTTCGCGCTGCTGGGAGCTACTGCCCAGGCCGCTGGCGTCTCTGGCAAGGCATTTGGCTTCGCAACTGGCACCACTGGTGGTGGAAGTGCAAGCGCTGCTGCGCCCAGTGACACTGCTCAGCTCACCTCCTGGTTGACCGATAGCACCCCCCGTACCATTCTGATCGACAAGGAGTTCAACTTCCTCGGTACCAAGTGCACCGACTGCAAGTGCTGCAAGCCCTCATCCAACACCTGCGGTAGCTCTGGCCAGAATGCTATCGATCTCGACTCGTCCGACTGGTGTGGTGACTACCCAACCCTGACTTGCACCTACGACAAGGCCCCTCTTGAGGGTATTGACGTCGCTTCCAACAAGACCATCGTCGGTGTTGGCAGCGAGGGTGTCCTCCGTGGAAAGGGTCTCCGTATCCGCAACGGCGTCAGCAACGTTATCATCCAGAACATTCACATCACCGAGCTGAACCCTCAGTACATCTGGGGTGGTGACGCTATTACTCTGGACGGCTCTGACCTGGTCTGGATTGACCACGTCAAGACCTCTCTGATTGGTCGTCAGCACTTCGTCTCCGGCTATGAAGCTAGTATGTATCAAATGGAGCTTGGATGGTATATCGAACACTTCAATCTAACATCTCTCAGGCGGCCGTGTTACCATTTCCAACAGCGAATTCGATGGACAAACCAGCTGGTCCGCCAGCTGTGACGGACACCACTACTGGACTGTGTAAGTTTTGAAATCCAATCTTTATTTCATTGAATGACGCGCTAATGCTTACTGTATTTAGCCTCGGCTACGGTAAGAATGACAAGATCACCTTCACTGGTAACTACATTCACCACACCTCCGGCCGTTCCCCCAAGCTCGAGTTCAACAGCTACTGGCACGCGTACAACAACTACTGGTTCAACAACACCGGCCACGCCTTCGATGTCGGTGAGGGCACCA
Source organism: Penicillium paxilli ATCC 26601 (assembly GCA_000347475.1). Lineage (NCBI taxonomy): Eukaryota > Fungi > Ascomycota > Eurotiomycetes > Eurotiales > Aspergillaceae > Penicillium > Penicillium paxilli. The sequence goes on from KB644876.1 coordinate 47,370, forward strand.
ACGCTCTCATCGAGGGCAACGTCTTCAACCAGGTCAAGACTCCCTTCCTGGACGACAGCTCCCCCGGCAAGACCTTCGCTGTCAGCTCCAGCTCCAAGTCTTCCTGCGACTCTGCTCTGGGCCGTACCTGTGTTGCCAACACCCTCACCTCCTCCGGTGAGCTGTCTGCCTCCGACGACGCTGTCCTCTCCAGCTGGCCCAAGGGCGAGTCCGGCATCTCCGTCATCGACGCCAGCCGTGTCCAGTCTTCTGTCCTGTCCAACGCCGGTATTGGCAAGCTGAGCTCCAGCTCTAAGCGCCGCCAGTTCAACGCCCCTCCCCAGGGCGCCCCTAACGTTCCTATCTTCTCCTCTGCTGGCCCCGGTGCCGGCCCCGCCCCTACTGGCGTTCCCTCCTGGAGCTGGAGAACCGTTGGCACCAAGCCCACTCCTCCTCCCCAGGATGGCCCTATCCCCAGCGGTTTCCCCAGCGGTGTCCCCAGCGGATTCCCTAGTGGATTCCCCGGTCCCTTCCCCAGCGGTAGCGGATTCCCCTTCCCCAGTGATGCTCCCCAGTCCACTGGATTCCCCGGTTTCCACGGAGGCCACGGTCACCACCACGACCACCTCCACCGCGCCGGCGGCAACTAAATCATCACATCGGTTGATACCAGGTGAAAACGATGCACATCAAGTGTATTCCCTTTCTAACATCTTTTAATTCTATTCATGCTGGGATGATGGAGGGTTGACATTGCCATTTCATTTTATTTCATCTGATTGGATTGGATTTGGTATTTGTGCAATCTTCTATGACTCGGCTCTTGTATTTACATCAACGTTGGCTTGTAGCTAGATTTTTGAAATCCCGAGTGATTTTCTTATAGCTTACTCCCATCGATTTTTTTAACCAATCGTTTTTGTTCCAAGGTTCTTGTCTCGCTTTTTTTCAGCAAGTTCATGTAGATCTTGTAACGACTGGTAGTGGGTCGGTTGTGTGCGATTAGAGCGCTCCTTGCACTCTCGCTTGGTTGGGCGGCGGTAGTATGCTCTGTTACCCTGCGCCAAAGGTCTCGACCCCGTAGCTCATAGACACTTGCGGTGATACATCAATTTCGATGGAGTACCTGGGACTCGAAGCTGATCCGTCCGATGTTAATCGGGTAGCAGCTTTGGGGGATCTCTTGCGCAGTCTTTCCTGAAGTCGCGGGATATCATGCTGAGATCAACAGACAATTGAACCCTCCAACCATGGACGGACGGTATCACAGGATATCCAGACAATTATGATAAAATTCCAGACATCGTGCTCCCCTCATCTAGCAGGGTTCCTGAAGAAAGCCCCCTCAGTCCCATCAAACTCCTTCCCATACAAAGGCTCATAAGAGTGTCTTCTCCCGCCAGACCCAATAGTAAACCCAGCACTCGAGTCAACAGGCAACCAATTAGCCGTGCGACGAGTAGATCCATCTGGCATTTCCAACGTGGTATAACATTCCACCTGTTCCCCAGCCCGATGAGAATGAGAATGAGAGAAATGATCACCGAGCTCACGATCACGTTCACGATCACTTGTACCAGTACCAGGTCCGCGATAGAGATCTGGAGCTGCATCGGGTGATCCGAGGCCTCTTGGAGAACAACTTGAATGCTCATGCTCAAGTTGTCCGAGTCTCAGACTCTCTTGATCTGGTTCAAAGTCCCATCTACTACTGCCAGTGGTCGACGAATGAGACATCTCGGGTGTACCGCATGGATCAGAAATCGGGGATCCCGGGAAATTCGGGAAATAGTTTTGTGCAGGTGGAGTCATGAAGAGGGCTCGTTCGGTCGCGGTTTGTGAGAGGAGTTGACTTTCGTCTGCAACAGGGTGTTGTATGGGTGTGGAAATTGTCGGATTTAGATATTCGGGCGTAAATCTATACCCATTCATTCACTTATTAGTCTCGAATTTATTTAGAAGGTAACAAGGTTGAAAGTGTGAGTACTTGGAAACCTTGGAATAGGAGCTAACTCACCCAGCCCAAGAAGCTTCAAACTGTTTCCTCTGCTCACTAACCAGACCCGCATCATACCATGATTGCGGATACGGCTGTAATCCAGCTAATTTGCCCGCCATTTCATTATTCCATTCAACTGGTACTTGTGAGCTTGAGTCCCATGTCTCGAAATCCGACGGAGGCATCATGGGAAATCCGGCTGTCATGAAGGATTGTTGCTCAAAGTCGAGTTCTTCTTGAGTCATTAATTGGGGCTCGGGTATTTGCGTCGGATTTCCCGGCCACTGGGCGTATGGGTAGAATTCAGTCGCCATGGTCATTTCTGTGGTGGTGTAAATGGTGAAGATGAAGATGCAAATAATTCTGAGGATGTAGACTGTCTCTGTGCTTCTGATAAAAGAATTTTTCGTTTGTTGACTAAAACTCTGCAGGTTCAAGTTTTGGGGACTGAGTAGCTTCAACAATTGCAGTTCAGCTTTCAAGGACTAGGTAAAGATAAATTTGCCACCCCCAGAAAAACCAAAAACCAAAATTAAAGCATGAACATGAAACCCCGCAAAGCCGGGGCGAACCTCCATTTTATTTAAGAATAAATTAGTTTTCTGAACTTGAACCAGGGGCGAGAGCAGGGAAAGACAAAGGCGAAATTGCGGAGAACCCAGGAAGGACGCGGCCGTATGCAAGCGAGCTCCGATGGGTCAATGAGAAGCAAAAGAAATAGTAAAAATTAAAAAGAACCCCGAAAAAAATAAATGAATTCAGAGGCAAGACCGCATGATCAAAGTTTAAAACAATCAAAATCGCGCAGATGTACTACTGTACCTAGTACCTACTCCGTGAATTTCAAGGGTGAATCGAATGTAATTAACCGAACCCCGGATTCCTCTCGGGCCGAGCCCGTTGGGCCACGAGGTGAACCGATCCACCAATCGGCATATTCTATCTTAACCTTGGACTCGGGTGTACTCAGATCCTGGGGGTCGGTACTAAGCAGCTGATACTATTAACCGTTGCCTCTTTTATCCCCCGCAACTGCACCTCCGCATTTGACTTTGACTCCGCTGGTTTCAACTTTCTGTTGTGCAGGGTCGTTTTTTACGAGCTGCAGGATGGATGCCAGGTACGAGGTACACGAAGCGACGAAGAATGATCCACGTTGTTTCTGCCGTGTACTCGGGGTACATGAGGACATTCTACTGGTGAGGGACTTCGGGATATACGAGTACCCCCTGTCGATACTTTGTACTAGGTACTAGGAAGCACCAGGTGGAACTGTCGGATATTTGAAGTTCACTGCCGACTCGGAGTTTCGAGCTTGTACTTCTACTAGCATGAGTACGCGTAGCACAGAGTAGTGTAGCTGAACTCCCAAGTTGAATAGCAAAGCCAAGTGTAGCGGTTTATCTTAGTTCCTTGAACTATGTGCTCTATTTACAATAGCGTGGCACGGCTATATTAATCACGCTCGGCCGTTGATCCTCTCGCAGAACCTACAGAACCTGCAGCTGCAGCTGCAGACACACCGCTCTCCACCTCCACCTCCACTTCCTTCTCACTGGCACTGGCACTCGCCTTCCCTCGCCGAACATAATACTGCGCACAGAGAATAGCCGCCAGACCCCATGACGCCGCAGCCAGGGCACAGATCGCCGTCAAACCGTGTCTATACTTCGGCGCATCCGACGTGCGAAAGATCTGAGAGCCTGAAATCCCGGCACAGTTCGCAGCCATCACGACCAGCCTACAAAAAAGGTTAATATCAACGTTGAATCCATGTTGGAAAAGACAAGACAGGGTTGTTACTCACGCCATGGCAATACTGCGCTCTTGTGGGGTTCGGCAGTATACCGATAACCAGCCTACATTGAGAATACTACAGCCAAGCACGTTAGCAGATGATCGATCGACAAAGACTCGGAGGAGGAATTCATTCATCAATTTAAATCCCGGTGGATTACGGTGTTGACTTACTGCATGCTGCAATAGGAGATGTTGGCGACTGCAATCACTCCGTATCGATGCCATTTACCCAGTGTGTATGGGGCTGTCTTTAGGCAGACGTATGAGATCACATTCCAGGTGATGGCAAGAAGAACGAAGGGTCCTCGATGACCGAGCTTGTCACTGTGAGATGTCAGCAAGATATTCATGCCTAGACTCGAATTATTGTGAATGTCGCGGTAAGCGGTAGACTCACGCGGCAAAAGAGAGAATCGTCAACCAAACAATACTGCAATACACCGGGACAGAAGTCAACGCATTAGCCTTGACCGCATCAAAGCCCAACGATTTGATCATGGTGGGCGTATACTGAGTCAGGCCCTGGAAGCCCGACATCGACACCAATGTCAGAAAAACATGCTGCATAATGCGCGGCTGTCTCAAGGTCTTCGCAATATCCGACCAGCGGATTTGGATGTGGCCCTTAGCCTTGCGCGGGTCATCTAGCAAGACCCTGTTGCGAATGATGTGTGACTCGCGCTCGGTGAAGTAGCTCCAGCGCCCGAATGCAATGAGAGGACGACCGTCGCCTGCTTTGGGTGGAACGAGCAAGGTGAAGAAAATCCCGACAAATAGTGAGATTAGACCCTCGACTGATGGCATGTTAGCTGACACTTTTCAAAAAGAAACAATAAGGCTAGCCGAGGCCAGTGATTTGAATGGCTTACTCAGAAAGATCCATCGCCAACCTTCAAGTCCATTTACTCCATCCAGACGCAGCAGGCCAGCGGAGATCAGACTAGACGTGGCTGAAGCGAACATCTGCCCATAGAAGAAGAGACTGGTCCGCAGACTCGTCTCCTCCTTTTTATACCAAGTTGATAGGTAGTATAAAGCACCTATCATTTTATCAGCCAAGTCCAGCACTACCCAAACAGTGCAAACTACTTACCAGGGATAAACCCACCCTCGCAGAAACCCAGCAAGATACGGGTAACGAGGAATGCAGGGTATGACTTCACAAAGGCCTGGAATGTAGCGACCAGCCCCCAGGCAAAGAGCTGACCAGATAGCCAGACGCGGGGTCCGATGCGTTGCATGATGATATTGGAGGGGATCTCTGAAAGGACGATGCCTGCCGATAGTAATTGTGTGCCGATGTTAATCTGGTTCGTCGTGATACCAAGGTCCGCTGTGATAGTCGTCGTGAGGACTGCGCTGATATTCCCGCGGTCCATTTGCAGACAGAAAAAGGCGAGGGCAAGGGTCGGGAGGAGGATGAAATCGATTCTGAGGATCAGTTGACATTAGTATCAGTTTCAATCCCGGGTTGAGTATAGCCCCGGAGACTCTGCCGAGTACTAACTTGCGCGTCACAGCAGCCTCTTCTCCATCCCAATCTTTAACAATGCCATGATCAAGTTCACTAGGCGGCGAAGAGCCAACAGCCTTCTCATCGATATGATTTTGCTTTTCCGAAAATCTATCCTGATCCATGGCTGACATGGTGAGGAAGGGATAGGATAAGAAGGAGATGAATTTCAAAGCGGGTTAAAAGTGTCACCAGCCCCGGGTGGGTACGACATTCTTATACTCGCTGATCTTCTGTCAAGAAAAAGTGAAAAAATCGGATATAGCCATCGGAATCAGACATTGCATTGACTGCATTAACGGCATTGCGTGTATTGAGTGTGTTAGTGCTGGCGACACGGCGGGGAGTTATGGCGCAATCAAACATCGTCGGATTCGCCCCATTTTTCTTGACTTGCCGAGTGATACTGCAATTGTCATTGGTACTTGCTGAGCAATTCGGCATTGATATGTCGAGATCTAATCTAGATCAGTTAGTTTTTGCCATGTGGTAGTTAGTTGATGGGTTCCTGGCAGTTCCTGGCGGTGCTACAACTTGCAAAGGTTGGTGTGGTAAACAATGGGATGAGGTGGTTGGTGGTTTGATGGTCGCCGTACTTCAAGTTCAAGTTCTAGACACAACTGGTAAGCCACAATTGCATTTTTCAATGGATTCTTAAGAGGTGATTATTTCATATTCAAATGATGGTTAATTTATGAATAATTCTATTTCATCGTAACACATTCAAGTGGTCATTATGATACATGATCTATTCTATACTCGTGCTCTAGGGTTATTACGCCCACGCATCCCATGGCAATCCATATCGAGTCGTTGGAACCTGTGGACCCTCAGCCTCGATAATATACCCTGCATCACACCAGTTAAAGGATACTTTGGGCTGCTCTTCATAGAAAACATCAAACTCCTCATCCATGGCGTCGCGAAGACTGTTTACCGAGCTCTGCGGTTGCAGCACATCCCATGGCTTGACACAGGTAGTTCCCTGGCACGATTTGAGGACCAGAAGCAAAGCATCTAATCTTCTGATTGCCTGGGTAAGACTGCGGCCGAGGATTTGGGGCTCCTCGCCTGTTTGGCTGGTGGTGGAATAGAGATTGTGTAGCTGGTAGGGATCAGCCTGAATTGGGTCAGTTAGTACTTGACTTGGTATATTATATGGGTAGATAAACGGCTCCACCAATGTGTGCACTCCTGTGTGGTTCGACATACCGATAGATCATATAGTTCGTGCTCATTGTTGCACCAGACGGAATAATACAGGTTATAGCCCTCTCCGAGAAGACGGACCGATTTGTAAGTGTTGTTAGAGAATGACGGCTTCTCGCCAGGGCCTGAAAGAGTCGACTGTGTAAGTGACATACTAACCATGTAGGCTGAAAATTCAATCGTAAACTCACCAATACGACTGTAGTCTCCCTCGAGAACTGCACGTCCCCAGTATTCCACCGTAACATGCTCGTGTCGCGTACCCGAGAAGTCCTCCTTAACGGGGATAGCCGTGCCATCGAAATCAGAACGCGAGGGAATGCCCGCTAAGTCAAAGATTGTCGGCGCCAAATCAATATGCGTCGTGACAGAATCTTCAACTTTGCCCTCTGGAATTCCGGGGCCTCGGATGAACAATGGCACACGGATATCCTCTTCGAAACCACAGGTCTTACCGGGCGGCAGCCGGTGCTGACCAATGTGGAATCCATTGTCCGAGGTATAGATAATATACGTATTATCCAGCTTGCCACTCTCCTCAAGACGGGTGACAAGTGATTCAACCAGTTCATCAACACCCTGCAACGCACGCAGTCGTTGGCGATAGAAATGGTCATTGTAATCCACAACAGTCTGGTTCTGCTGCTCCAATCCCCGGACCCAACTGACTCCACTGGGATGATCTGGGTTGAAGTGTTCTGTCCGAGGGACCTTGACATCCTCAAAGAGATGCTTGTGTCGGTCTAATGGGATTGGTGCAGTCATAACTGGTATACCGCCACCGCCCTCCTTGATCTGGCCGATCTGAACATCCGAATGCGGGGCGGTCGGGGCGACCGTCACGAAGAATGGTCGTTCGCCTTGAATTGCATCATCAAGGAAGCCGAGAGCTTTTTCTGTGATAACATCTGTTGTATGGTGTCCTTCATAGCTGACGGGAGCGTCTTGGTTGCGTTGATAAGTGGAGTTCAGGTAAGAGTAGGTGTAAGGGTCGAGCAGGAAATCGGAGCCGTTGAATCCATTCACGTAAGGGGCGTGGTAATTGTCCACTGTATGGGCGTTGAACAGCTTGCCGGTGTAGTAGGTATCGTAGCCGGCCTCCTGCAGCCACACCGGCAGGAAGTTCTCGTTGAAGCCGCGGTCAACAAATTTGGGGTATCCACCTGGTCTGGTCAGCTTTCAAGCTTTTACTGGGGGGTTTGTTCTCGTCTTACCGTATGGAGGGTGTACATCAGTGACATTGGTGTTATGAGCCTGACGACCAGTCCATAAACTCACGCGCGACGGGCAGCACAGGGCCGTAGTGACAAAATGATTACGATAGAAAGTGCCCTTATCACGGATCAGACTGGTAATGCGAGGGGTATAATCGACCGAATTCAGCTCCAAGTCTTGATCATCGGTAATGACAAATAGAATATTTGGTGGTGACTGGACAGTGTCTGTGTGCGGTCGGGCTGATTGAGTGAGGCTGAGGACGGCCTGCAGTTGATCCTGGAAGCCGGCATTGGCCAGGCCTGCCAGTGTAGGCAGTAGGATGTGAGTGTTGAGTTTCATTGCAGCTTGAACTTGAGCTTGCAGAGTTGAGCATGCATTCACGAGAGTTCAACAGTCACTGTAGAATCAGAATTGCCGTGTTCTCAGTATATATACCGAGTATCAGCTATGATGAAAGGGTGGAGCTCGGCAAACTGTGGGGAAAGACTAAGAAGGACTAAGATAGTCGGGATGATGCCATCGGACGTGAGGATGAGCATTGAATATGGAGAATTGCATTAATCTTGCATTTTGCAGTATCTCAGTAAGCATTGGTAGTGTAGTGTTTTGTGACACCCGATCTTATCTGGGTGATGTGGACTGGATCGGGATGAAAGGTGATACAGTCAGGATCTGAAGGGGAGAAAGAGATGTGAAGTTTTCAACGTCAAGTGACTTGAGTATACCCTCACTCACTCATAGTTACTCTTCAATACTCAATATTTGTGATTGACGACAACAGACCCACCGATGTGCAATTGACCCCCACTAATTGCGTGCTTGAAATTAACTCTGAAATAATAAAAAGATCAAATCTAACAATTATTTACAATGCAAATGCAGTCTTAATCTATTAGCGTGAGTCTACTAATGGCCAGATTCAACTACGCTGAAGCACGCAATACCTCAACTATTCATCAAGTTCGCTTAGAATCTCTTACTACTGCAGTATAGCAGTAGGAGTACCATCAATTGCTCTCTCTGATCGCTAACATTAACTAATCCCAACCTTAGAATGTCCGAGTCCAATGTGATTATACTGTACATGTCCAAACGCCCCATCCCGATACCAGTAACTACTTACTGTGCAGTTACACTACACAACTAATTTACACCATCACAAGACTACAAAGCAAGCCCTGTCCCCTTGCGCGTCCATCGATACAAAGCCAACACAGCCTTACGCCGATGCCGAATCTCACTCGGATTCACAGGTCGTCCACGAGCCTGCGCGACCGCACTGCGCATAACCTGTCGGAAACTCCGCTGATACTCCGTGTTCAGCGTAACCACACACGACTCCGTCGCCCGGATCATCGTCTCACACGCATTCAGGATTCCTTCACCCGCTTCCTTCTGCAATCGTTCCACAATGAGAAGGAGCAGGAAACTGCCTTGAAGCAGCTGGATCCCGAAGAAATACGGCATAAAGCTTATATCCGGGTCGAATCGAAGGATCTGTTGTACCGAGTCTGCTGCTTCCAATGCATGCGAAATGGTCGATGCGAATGCCGGAGAAGATGTCCAAAAGTCTTTATCTTCAATCAGTGAGACTGGGTCCCATTTGCCCACCAGCAGAATGTGAAGAACATGCACCAAATACGAGGAGTACGCAATCACTGTCTGCGTGTGCCAGGTATATGCCGGTGCATCTGCTGACTGCTCAGAACCATCAGGATCAGCTGACGTTGTCGCTGTTGCGGTCGCTGTCGCCGCAGCAAAAGTCGTCAGACTGGCTTTGTAAATCTCTAGTTGGCGGAGCACCTCCGACACATGAACCTCCCAGGCCTCCTTTCCTTGAAGCCGGAGACCCAATGTCGGATGATTCCGAGCCTGGTTCAGATCGATCAATTCTCCCGTGATAGTCATGAGCGGGAGGAAGAACCCCAGAATCGAATGGTCATGGCAGATGAAATTAGGGAAAACGCGTCGTTTATTCCGATCCCCCGATCGGATACATTGCGGCCCATCAGCTCGCGGGCTATTACTGTGGATGTTACCCGCCTGCCATGACCCTTCGTCGAGGGGGAGAAGCAAATCCTCCGATTCGGCATCTAGAAGAGCGAGGGGTCGATTGTAACAGAGCGCGAGATGGCGGTCCATAATATATAATAGCCACCATGTGCGACGACGCTCCTCGCGATGTTCCTCAGTGATAATGCTGCCACTGTGCGGGTCAGTCTTGTCCTCACAGACACAGTTCAAGCTGGGGCGCGATGGATTGGAATAGTCGAATGCTGGTCCACCGGGTGAACTCGCCCAGGCGGCGAGAGAGTACCCAAATGATGGACTCGAACCATCGCTTTGGCTATCCATGTTGGACATGACTTCCATTTCCTGGTTGAGTTTGAGTTCTCGAGCGAGAGTGAAGGCCGCATGCCACCTGGAATTTGTTAATTTATGCGAAATGATATCTGGCAAGGGTAGACTGCGTGCAAACCTACCAGCGCATACTTGCGGCCTTTTGCTCACTGGAAGAAATGATCGAGGCAACATGTATATAGGTAATCACATCATCTAAAGACCCCGCTGGGCCGACCAACCCTTTGTCATCGCCTACTCCTTCAAATGGGTGATGGACGACAGTGGTCGGGAACTCCTGGGGAGCATTGGGATTCTCTGGTGGTTCTTGGTCCTTGAACGAGACATGGATTAAGGGTCGCAAGAGCCGAATTGTTAATGCGCAGAGGAATTGACAGATCTTGCGACGCTGAAGCGGAGAGATGGAGAGGGAAAATGCGCGATCATCGACCGCCGCCACCCAGAGCATACTCGCTAGTAATGCTGGACTGCTCGGTCGCGGACGGTCGGTACTGAGGAATGAAGCTTTGCGGAGGACATAGCAATGGATGTGGTGGCAAACCGGGTGCATATGGGTGGAGAAGGCGCTGGTGAAGTATAGTTCCAATAGATCACAGACCAGACGACGGGGAAGATTGGATTCGAGGAATGGCATTATTGGTTCAAGAACGGGATATTTCAGGGCTGATCGCGCACTGCCTGGGAGTCCTCCTTGACCAGATTGGGATTGGGTCTGGGCTTGGGTTTGCGCAGAGACCGAGATGGATGGTAAGCGGTTTGGTCGCGGAGGGGGATGAGGTCCTCCCAAATCCACGGGATTCCAAATATCGTAGAGTCGCGGTAAAGGGCCTTCATTGCCATGAATACCTCCTAAGATATCATAAGACTCTGGGGAAAGATGTGCGCCCGACAACCATTCCTCCGTCGCATTGGCCTCGGGTCCGAAACGATGCGGGCGCGGATCCCGACTGTGACCATGATGACCTTCTAAGAGTGAGGGATTTCCCTCAACACTCGGCGCTGACAGACTGAGATTATTTGTATTATTTGTTCCTGGTGATCGAGCTTGGAAGGCAGATTCCGGTGAGCTCTGCTGTTGTAATGGCGATCGCGCTGACTGCGAGTGTGAATGCGAGTGGGAATGCGAATGCGAATGTGACTGAAGTGGAGGTTTCTGGTCCCCATTGATGGAGGATTTGCGGGCAAAGTTGGAGTCGGGTTTAGAGGAATATTCCGGCATGGAGTCGGTCGCTAACTTGGCACGAGCAATGCGACCCCGTTTCCGACGCTCGCGGGTGAATTCACAGTGAGTGTCACTTCGTAGACATCGCGAACAAGGAAATGCGCGGTCGCATCGGACCCGGCGGGTGTGGCAAGAATCACAAGCAACTCGATTGCGACGCCATCGACGTTTTCCATTAGGGAGGTCAACTGGACCGGGGCTTGGGGGATCCCCCAACTGGGATTCCATGTCAAGTCTGAGTTTGAGGCATGGATCGTGGGAAGAGAGTAGAGAGTTGAAGAAAGAGAAGAGAGAAGAGAGAAGCGAAGAAGAGGAAGAAGAAGAAGAAGAGAAGAAGAGGGGAAGAAAGAGGAAAAGTTGGGGAATTCGCGGGGAAAGCAAACTTACTTACAACATGCCCTAAGTTAGTTAGTTAGTACTAGGGTATACTTGTCTCAGCTGAACAGTTCCTGATCGGCAAACTCTACTAAAATAGATGAAAGTATTCTCTAGCCAACTAGTATACTCATATCCAGTGGAGTATTGAGTGAGTGATGCATTTAGTGGTGGGTGAAGTACTCTCTTGGGCAATCTCCCCCGTATACTCCATCCACTCCGTATTCAGTCATCCTGTCTATACGAGATCGTCAGAGCAAGCACTTCTTAGTATTCTCTTACTATATAAGTTCAAATTGAAAATTGGTCTTGAATATCTCCGCTTTGTCTTTGTCTTTGTTAGCGAGTATTTTGATTCCTCTTTGCTATACAATACTAGTAGAAGTACTCACGTGTAATATGAGTGACTATACTATTCCAAGCCCTAACTTGGTACTATAAGGTCACCCATACTTCAATAACCTTCGCTAAAGATCACTTCAACTTGAAATTATATGAGTGCTAGTATTGTCACTCATGGTAAAGAGAAGTACTAAAATCCGTGCGAGTCAATACCGGAGAACTCCACATTCGAAAGATGAAGCATAGAAAGGCATTCGTGCACTCTAATGAGGTGGTAAGCACTTGAAGTCAACAGTAGGACAGCATCCAACTCTTGTCAAACTGTCTGCTCCTTGCCATAATGAACTCCCAGACTCACACATCGTGAACCTTTGCTATGCTGGTCATGAGTAGGGTTTCACCAGATCCACGTTGTCTGTTGTCTGGGGTCCAATGTCTCACAGGACTCGTAACCACTGATCCACTCCAGATGGCTGTGCACACTTTGGGGTTCAACTTTGGTTTGTCTTCGAGTTTTTCTTTTGATACATTATCCATGGAATGAACTATTTCTCTTCCATCACACTTAATGCGTCCCTTTCCACTCTTAAGACAAAATGAATCGGCGTTTGGAAAACTGCTTGACCCCGACAAAGTACGCCAAGTGGATCATGGCCCCTCTTCCATCTTACCCAAGTTGTCCACGCTTAAATCTGACATTTTGCGGTCAGATTCAGAGTCTCTTCTCATTGGTCCGTCCGTACATATTGAATTCTCCATTCACATGGCCGATTCCCACTATTCCCTTTTGAGAAAAACCCGCGAGATGTGGCAGCCGGACTATACAAAGTCATCACCGACGAGGTCTAATGAACAACATCATCTTTGCTTGCAAAAATAATATAAATACGCAGAGATAACTCGTCCAAGAATTAGTATTATCTACAAAGCAACACTGTGAGTCATCTCAAGCATTCCAAGGCTCAATTTCAAGCAACCATCCACGAGTATCTCAACTTGAACCATCATCAACACCAACTCGATCAACACAATGTCTCTTCCAATTCCACCCACTCTCCAAAAGTCTCTCGACTCTACCAAAGTCGAGTACTCTCAGCTAGGTGCCTCTGGTCTCCGAGTCTCCTGTCCAATTCTGGGAGCAATGTCATTCGGCACACCCCAGCCAATTGTTCCCTGGGTTCTGGACGAAGAGACTTCCTTGACTCTTCTCAAGGCGGCATATGATCGCGGAATTAATACCTGGGATACATCCAACGCATATTCCAATGGACTGAGCGAGACAATCATCGGCAAGGCCATTCAGAAATTCAACATCCCTCGCCAGAAAGTCGTGATCATGACCAAATGCGCCTTTCATGTCGGAGAAGATCTGAGTACAATGGGCGTCGCTTTCGTCGACCAGATGAATCAGAGTAAAGACTACGTTAACCAAGGAGGTAAGAAAATCAGCATCCAGAACTTAAGCGAATATAGAATCGACTTCTCAGAATCCAACTAACTATCCCAGGTTTAACCCGAACCGGCATCTTCAACGCAGTCGAAAACTCCCTAGCTCGCCTAGGCACATCCTACATCGACCTCCTTCAAATCCAACGCTTCGACCCCCTCACACCCCCCGAAGAAACAATGAAAGCACTACACGATCTCGTTCAATCCGGCAAAGTCCGCTACATCGGAGCAAGCTCAATGTGGGCCACCCAATTCGCCCAGCTCCAATTCATCGCCGAGAAGAACCACTGGACAAAGTTCATCAGTATGCAAAACTACTACAACCTCTGCTACCGTGAGGAAGAGCGTGAGATGATCCGTTTCTGCAAGGAAACTGGCGTCGGTCTTGTCCCTTGGTCACCTCTCTTTGCGGGGAGATTGGCCCGTCCATTGGGCTTTGATGGTTCGCTGCGATCGAAGCGTCCTTCGCCTCATCACCCGAGCATTACGCCAGCTGATGAAGAGATCATCAATCGAGTTGAGAAGGTCGCAAAGGAGAAGGGCTGGAAGATGAGTGAAGTAGCCTTGATCTGGTTGAGAAGTAAGGGCACCGTGCCAATTGTGGGATGCAACTCGGTTGAAAAGATGGACGATGTCTGCGATTTGCGGGGGAAGACGTTGACGGAGGAAGAGGTCAAATTCTTGGAGGAGCCTTATGTTCCTAAGCCTATTGCTGGACATACTTGATTATCATGGGACTCTAACGACATCTCTACTCTTGGCTTCGTCGGGTTACTGTTTTGATTTTCATGTTTCTTCTCAACTGGAGCAACTTTGGCTTTATTCTAGATTTCTTAGTACAACTTGGCTCGAAGGCTGGAAGATTACTTTTTTTGATATTGATAGATTTCATTTTTGATACACAAATAATTCATTTCTTTCAAGTTGAAGAATCATCTGATCTTTCGATAATTTCATCATCACTCTTCCGCGTCAGAGTCAGAAATTGATATGAGCATATGCACCCCAGTAGCCTTTGCCAAAGTGTGTATCTTTTCCCGTAACCATTTCTTCTGAGTACAAGAAACATACTTCGTGGTAATAGCTATTGTCAATGGCCAAACCAGTAAAGTTGCCATTCTAGGAGAGATTGGTTGTTCATAGGTGGAGCTCGCGGCCGCGGTGTTTGTCTGAGGGCTGTAAAAGAAGGCTGCACTGCGACACATGTCGGTCACCAATGTATCAATCATAGCTTGACAAAGGTGGATCTCATTGAGATGACCGATGTAATCACCCTGATTGGACAACGCTTGCATCAATATACGATTAACGATTAGACGAGCAGCACGATGCCGATTCCAGACAGTAGCATGGCTGAGCGTAGAGTAGTGGTGAGTCTGACCGTCAAACATGATGTCACTCTGTTCGCCTTTGATGCTGGAAATAACAGAGAAGTCCCAACCCTCCGGAAGCAAATATGACCAAGCTTCCAATGCCTCATCTAGCCTTTCGGCTTCACTACTGATATCTGAACACGCATCGACCTGGTATTCAGACAAGTCCCTCATCTGCTGGAATACCCCCAGCGCCTTCGACTGGAAAGCCGCAACTCGAACAAGAATCAGATCCAATTGCAATACAGGATCATCCTCAGAGTACAGCTCCTCCTCTAAAAGCCAGCCAGGAACCGCAGTCCCATTCAGCAAACAAGATCGCACCTATAGAACGTCAATCAATCAAACACTACACGATCACGAGCCAAAGTTCACATACAATTGGTCGTCTGGCCATCCCATCAAGTTGTGGATTGATCTTCCACCCATTCCCTTGACGAGCTTTCAAAAGACCCGCAGTCCCTTTACAATGGCCCAAATCAGGTGCAGCTCGTGAACCCGATTTCGTAAGGAGACTCGAATTATTGCGAGAACCAATCCGACCATGAGCGAGTCCCCGTTTATCCTGAAACATGATATTCTATTTTAGAGTCGTCAGCCTTCATATCTTCCAGTTCAATTAAAGCCCCTCTTCAACTTACATCATAATAAGCCAAAATCATAGTCGCAATAACAAGTTGATCAATATTCCCCGTCGAAAGCGCCGCAACCTCTCTCCTCATCGCCTGAACACTGCGCGCATAAGCCGCACTCGCATCCCTCAATGCCTTTTCAGATCGCATAATCTTCCCAAAGAACGCGAGAGAAAATGCTGAGACGGATAGTCGGAGTGTTGACTCGGGCGATGCATCTTTCCAATAGTGTAAGGCGTATGCGCCGTATTCATGCTCGATATCGCGAACATTCAGAGGCCATGCGGTGAAATTGGTTATCCAGTGATTGAAGGCGTATGTTTCGACTGGGATAGTAATGTCTAGCACCGATAATGGTCCGGGGTTGACATGTTGAAGATACTCTGGCTGTACTTTGCCAGAACGTCGCTTTTGGCCCTGGGCGAAACTGTTCTCGGATTTGAAGACGAAGGTTGTTTGGGCGGCATGTTCCCATAGACAACACCGGTTTGCTTTGTGGCAGCGAACGCAGTTTGGTCTCACAAAGTCACACTAGAATATGAAGAAGGACTTAGCAGTAAGTGGGAAGAATTGGGGGCGCACCGCTCACCTTGACACGACGCTTTTTGCATGTAATACATGCAGGACTGGGGAATCCCATTTTCAATCGATGCTGGTGAACTAGTATTCACAGAGAGTCTGGAGATACAAAATGGAGAAGTGTACGGAGTAGAATCCAAGTTGCTGTGCTGGATCTCCGTGGTAGGCGGATTTAGCCCCATTCACTGTCCGCAAAAACCGGCGATGTTATCGGGTTTTGAAGCTATCCAAGTGGATACCTTTCTTAGCTCTATTGGGCAAGGCGTGGAACGGATTTGAACGCTCTGATGATTATTTCTAGAAATACATAGTTCGTGTGCTGATCCTTAGGATATTTGGCCCCCTTCTTCTCTCGCTCAGCCGTCTCACTCAGCCTTTCTGCAACGCGCTCTTGAATCGCTCTAATGCCCGCGTCCGACTCTCTGAATGATCCACAATCGGCTTGGGATATCCATTCTTCTCTGCTGTCGCCGCACCCTCTTTGCTGCTGTACGGATCGTGGATCGCTTTGCCCTGGACATCGCGGAGTTCAGGAACCCAGTGCCGAATGTACTCACCATCTGGATCGAACCGCTCACTCTGTCGCAACGGATTGAAGATGCGGAAATAAGGCTGTGGATCAACACCAGTACTAGAGCCGAATCCCCAACCACCATGATTGGACGCAAAGTCACCATCAATCAGATTCTCCATGAAATATCGCTCACCACGTCGCCAATCGATCATCAGATCCTTGGAAAGGAACGAGGAAACGACCATTCGTGTACGATTATGCATCCATGCACAGTGTCGCATCTGTCGCATCGCCGCATCAACAATCGGGAATCCAGTTTTACCATCACACCATGCCTGGAATAGATCGGTATCATATTCCCACTTGATATTGGTATGCTCAGGCTTGAAGCACTTGTTCATGCAGATGAATGGCCAGTGCGCTAGAACATGTTTGTAGAAATCCCGCCACGCCACTTCGCTGATCCAAGTCATGTAGCCCTGATCGCCACGATCGAGTTGGTTCTTGTTTCGGCGTTTCGCCGTAACCACTGCAGTTCGTGCGCTGAGAGACCCGCATGCAAAGTACGGGCTAAGCATAGAAGTGTTCTCCCCAGGCAACACACTCCGCATATCAGCGTACTTGCGACCTTTCTCTTCTAGGAAAGTTTCCAGTCGACGCATTGCTTCATGCTCGCCGGCTGGGTACATTTTCTCGAATCGCTTCTTCTCTTCATCGAATAACTGCTTATTCTTCGGTGGAGCAGGAATCTTACAATCAAAGAGATCAGAGAGCTTCTTTCGCGTATCGCCGGGGTTAGAACCGGGTTCCTCAGATATCTCCAAGTAATCCGGGTTTTCCTTAAGAAAAGCCAACCAGGAGCGAAACCATGGTGTGTAAACTGCATATTGCTTCCCTTGTTGACTGCTCAGTCCACCTGGTGAGACGACGCAGGTATCGGGCGTGGGGGTGAAATCAATGTCATTCGCAGCGCAAAGCCGAACAAGTTTCGCATCGCGTCGGAGCTCGTCGACCTCGTACTCGATATTTCCGCAGAGATGTTTCGCTTCCCATTTCTTGCACAGCTCCACGACACGATCGGGGATCTTGTTCCTCTTCTCTTGGGTTTCGATGTAGAGAGGTATATCCAACTCGGCCAGATCCCGCTGCAATCGCTCCAGCGTCCGTAGTGTGAAATCAACACGGGCCGGACTGGTCAGGTGGGCCGTGAAATCCTCCGGTGATACAATGTAAAGACAGATCAAAGGTACATTGCTATCTCGGGCCAACTGAGAAGCTGTATGTAGACCCCGATTATCAGATAGACGAAGATCACTCTTAAACCAATGCACCACAGCTTTACCACCCTCAATAGAATGACGCTTGTCCGCAGTATCCCGACAAGCCTCTTCTAACGTTTCAATCGGACGTTGAATGGTACCGTCGTTGTATGCCTTGCAGCGCTCATTGCTCATCTCCGGAGGGTAGAATTCGCGAAGAACAATGCCAAAGTCTTCAGTCTCCTTCGCATTGGGATGCGGGTCACGCAAGTCAACGCGACCTTTCTTCGGCGCGTGAGACCCGTTTGATTTCTGGTCTGAGTCCGCATCAGAGGTCTTTCGTTTCGGTGCCATTGTATAGGATCGGAATTCGGGGATGCGGGAGGGTATGGATGGTAGAAGGGAGCGGGGGGATGATAGAGGATGGCGGATGGTCTGGGTAAACAGGCGAACAGGAGTCAATCGATACATGGAGGTACAGGATTGCGCGCCGTCGCGTCGACCCATTTTCAAGGGACGCGCAAGATGTCATCGATCGAGCGATCGAGATTCCTGACGTCACCCGATCTGGGATCGGTTGGATCATGGTGTTGTAGAGGGAATTCCATGGCTCGAGAGTGGTTTAGGCAGGGAATTCAAGTTTGAGGAGAGTGAACCTGAATTTGAAGGGAAGAGTATTGCAGTGTGTAGGGGTTGTGTAAGTGTTGAAGGAGTCAAGAATACTATACCCCGGTGGTTAAGGTGCCTCGGAGTTAAGGCAGGAATCTGTTTCTTAGAAAAGAAAAGAAAAGAAAAGAAAAGGTTCCCTCGCCTGGATTCGAACCGACGACCTGCAGATTCCAAGTAAAAATCGAGTTTATCCATGTCTCGAGTAACTCTTCAGCCTCTCGTGGATCTCTCGACAACGCAAAGTCCCACTACCTAGGTACATTTTTAGGTAGAATAATCCTATTTATACAACAATCTAGTAGATATATTTAAAAAGAAAAAAGAGTATCAAAAAGCTAGTATATTATAGAGAATATTAAGATTTTTTAATCTTTTTTTATCTTTAGAAAAAAAGAAGAAAAAGAAGATGACCCACGGCGGTCCCTACCCTCAGGCTGGACCGTCGCGTTTCCCATCCGCCCCCCTGTTGTCTTCAGCGTTACTTGACCCAGGGATAGTCAAGCAACGGCCACTCTCTCCGTCTGTGAGTGGGCTCGGGCAGTTGGGGAGAGTTATCCAACTACGCTATGAGCGAAGACTCTGCAAATATTTCCCCTGTAATGGTTATATTCTCAGGTCCTCTTACAATTTAAGTTCTCCTGTGATTATTGAGCTCTGGACTTGGATAGCTTTGGTACTATAGATCGAGTATTCTACTTGTAGTTAACTATAACAAGTAATTAGTACCAACTCAATATAGTATAATTTAGTGTTAGTAACAATTAAATACCTAGTATTGAACTAGAATTGTGAGCTAAGAGTGGCACCACCTGGTACTAACTACTCCGTACATACCTAGTCATAGTATTCTAGTAGTAACCCTGTACAATGGCATTAACATGAAACATGCACTTGTGCTGCATTAGTTAGTATGCAACTTTGAACAATTCAGGAGAACTTCAATAAGCATTGCAATTGCAGCCTTGCTACAGGTATAATGTTACTGTTGAGTAATAAATTGGTTTAAGCCGTGCCGTGCATATGAATTGAATTGATGTGCATTGATGTGCAGAGTACGAAGTACTCGGTAGTGTTGGGGAGTATCCAGTATCCACCGGCAGTTTACCGTCAACACTGCCATTGTCACTGTCACTGTCACTGCTAACTACTACATACTCCGTATAGTTACTTGCTTCTCCTCCTCCTTCAACTTCTCCTTCTCCACTTCCCCTCCTTTTTCAAGTCATCCCCCTAGCCAATCATTTCAAGTGTTGACGACCAATTTCTGGTGTCTCAAAATAAGGGATTCTGAGATCTCCAGGTTACAGCTGGATCGCTGGGTCCCCCGGCCCCATCGCTTGCACTCCCGCACCAACGAGATCGCTTGATCATGATCGGCGTCTAAGATCTACCCCATCGCCTCCTGCATGTAACCACTATCATTGGAACCTTCAATAGTTCAGGATGCCCAGACTTCCAATGGTGTGGCCAGATCCATGGGGCCGGATTTCCCCGCCTTGAATCCGCAGAGCCAGAGAGACTTCAACTTGGAGTCAAAAAAGGATGATACTCCACAATAAACCGCTTGGGGTACCTCCAGTCTCCATTATCCATGGAACGAGGCCCCTGAAGCAGCTGTCATACACTTTGAGCTCCGACCTCTTTTTCCTATTTTCAACCTTTCGAACGGCTCTCGAGCATCGCTCAAACAGCCGCGCGGGCATCCGATACCCTCCACCTCCGCGTCCCCACGGAGATATTCAATTCTTTCTCTCTTTTCCACCGCACACGTCCGGCGAGTCCTCTCATTGTTAACGCTTGGACCTAGGATGTGCAATGCCGAATGATCTGCTCTTCCCCCCCATCCCGCGTTGTTCAACTCATCCCTGTACATGTACACCGGAGCCTCCGCAGAAGGCGACCCTTGATCGACAACGTTGAAGACGCCGGACTGCCCAGTTGGGGTATCCCTTTTTTCTGAATCCGATTTTTTTCCTCTATTTTTCTTATTTTTCCTCAATTGATTTTAATTTACCTTTTCCCTTTGCGAAAAAAGAAATCCCTTTCTCTCTCCTCTTCTATTCAGAGTTTCCCACCGACATCTCTCCCCCCTTTCTTCTTCAATTTCCCTCTTCGATGCGTGTCTTCGACTCACGAGCGATGTACCCCTTCCGCCTATGTCGAAGAACACTGCTTCGGAGATCGCGGAGTCGCTGATACACAGCACCGCAGCCGGAGATCAAGTGCGAACGCATATCTTCGCCGCCTTCGCCGCTATCGCCTGGTACAATGCGATAGAATTGATCGTGCTGTGTTTCGTCTCATTCAAGCGACGCCGCGGTTGTTACTTCTGGAGTCTCCTCATCGCATCAGCCAGCATCATCCCTCATGTCCTCGGCTATGTCCTTCTTTTATTCCCTACTGGGGTCACCCCCTACGTCTCCATTACGCTCGTTGTCCTCGGCTGGATAGCAATGGTGACCGGTCAATCAATGGTCCTCTGGTCCCGTCTGCATCTGGTTCTGCAAAATTCCAAAGTCCTATGGGGCGTTCTCTGGATGATTATCATCGACGCCATCGTATTCCACCTCCCAACAACAATATTATTATACGGAAATGTCCGATACCCCGTCGGCGCCTGGGCCAGCGGTTACAATGTCATGGAAAGAATCCAACTCGTCGGCTTCTGCTTGCAAGAACTCATCATTTCGGGAATATACGTTTGGGAAACTGTCAAACTACTCAGACTTCGCCCGACGGGTCGACCAAACGGTATACTCCACCAACTCCTCATCATCAATGTCATCATCCTCATCCTAGACGTGGCCATCGTGGTCATCGAGTACGTCGGCTATTACTCCATCCAAGTGATGTTCAAACCAGTTGCCTACGGCATCAAATTGAAGCTCGAATACGCCATCCTTGGTAAACTCGTCACAGTCGCCCGTGGGGGTTATACAAGTGAAGAATTACCCTCCAGTGCCCGGGAAATCAACTCATATCCATCTTCCGACCCATCGAATCTTGAATCTCGTCGCAATATGCCGCGACAATATAGTCCGCCTTGGTTTTGGGAAGATACACACCAATCATGACATCCATCCATCACCTCAAAAACAATACACAACTTGACACCTCCGACCATCGCCCTCCTTGTCTACTCCAACTTGAACGTCCAATCGAACTTGAAACTCACTACTACTTATATACCCCGCAACTTGCATTTTATCACAGGGCGTTATCATATACTTTCATTACTACTTGTACCCGGAGGACAGCATGTATCGCATAAATATTTCCTTGGTATCCAATAAAGAAAAGCTAACCTTGACTTGAACAACTTCAAAACATCAACTCCTCCACTTCACCGCTCATGGTATGTTCATTGGTAGTCAACAACAGCAGTGCCAGCCTGTAGCACAAGAACGCTGCCAAGCACCTTATTCTGCGGATCAACCATACTCGAAGCGACCGCGCCGAGGTTAGAGTACGTATCAGTCCCAATATTATCATCAATTGACGGGCCACTCGAAGCTAGATTGTTGTTCCTGCCAACAACCACAATACTGCCCGTCTTACCGGAGATACTATCTAGCTCATTCCGCACAGCGGAGAGAGCCAGTTGGGCCGGGTCAGTGATGGCGTCCTGAGTCGCTGGTTGTTCAAAGATAACCCGTTCCTTCAGTTCATCCGGGATTGAATCACGGAGAGACTCGAAGAAGACGATATCGGATTGACTGTCCCGTGCCGCGGATGCGCTCTTTGATTCTGACGCTGCAGCCGATTGAAGACCAGGTACTTGGATGATGGTTGCGGTGACTTGATCATTCTGAGCTAATTGCAAGATAAAGCGAAGTGCGAAGCGATCGTCTTCGCCGCCCAGGAATGGAAGGACAAGGTGATGGGACCGGTCGCCGGATGCCTTGCGTGACCACACAGATTGAATACTTAATCCACTAGCAGCGGGATGAGGAATGGATGGTCGTTTGGTATTGAGAGAGTGAGAGTCGGGGTTGTACTCGATGAAAATGCCCACGTGGCCAGTGACGCGCTGAAGGACACTGGAAACAAAGTCGGTGTATGTACCATTAGCAAAACGACCAGCCGGGTCGACCTCGAGACCATTCTGACGATCTGCTAGGGTACCTGTTTCGCTCCAGGGTAGGAGGAGCAGGTCTGTCGTTTCGCGACTAGCCATGTTGACAATGGTGTCTGCGTAGGAGTGTTCAGGTATAACCGAGACACCTGCCATGAGGGAAATATCGTGCCATTCGCCAAAGGCACGGAAGGTGTTAACGACTGGATCCCATAGAGCCTGTTCGCCGGCAGATACTTTCATGACACTGGAGTCACGATCTGTCAGCTCCATTAGCCGGACACCGTGGACTCGCAGTGCGGACTCGTCGTGTCCATCAGTTGAAGGAGCATCTTCTACTGTCTGCTCGGTTTTCTTCGGGGCCTTCGAAGGGTGAACACGAGGTGATGCCAGTGCAGCTCCACGATTCGGACTGAGTAGGGCTGCCAAAGTACAGATACCCGAGAGACCGTCGAGGCGGAGGTATGCTAGAAGTTTGCGGACGGGCACGGTCTTGAGTTGATCTTTGACGGCGGTGACACTGTCAGAGCGACGGCCTTCTTTCAGAGGGTTACCTTCCCAATCGATTTCTCCCCGACGCCAGCGTTCGACCTTCACCTGGTACCACTCGGGATAGAGGGCAGTGGTGAGAGGGGTAGTCAAGAATGTTGTGACAAGGGCCATGACGACAAAGATGGTGAAAGTGCGAGTGCTCAAAATCTTCGCTTGAAGACCAATGTTCTGTTATTAAGTTAGCCTCGGTCCTCGCATTCGATTACTACACCTTCGCTCGACAACGAGAATTCGGAGACATACCAATACAATCAATTCGACCAGACCTTTGCAACTCATGAGTACACCGATGGAGAGACTTTCTCTCCACAGGAGACCGGTCCAGCGGGAGGCAAGAGTGCCTCCAATCACCTTGGCCAGAAAAGCGATGACGATAACCCCGACCACGTATCCCCAAATGATTCCACTGTTCAGCAAGCCCAGATCCGTACTCAGTCCGGAGAGAGTGAAATAAAGGGGGAGGAAGAGTGCTGCCACAATATCCTCAATCTTTTCTGTGAGCTTGATAGCAAAGCCGCCGTCATGAGGACACATTAAGCCGATGACGAATCCACCAAAAATGGCATGCACACCAATAACCTGGGTGAAGAAAGCCGAGGCCAATGCAATCAAGAGAGTCAGAGTCACAACGGACTGACTAGGTCCCTTTTGCAAGCTACCGGTGCGTTGTAGGAAGCGGAGGAAGACAGGGCGGAATCCATAGATCAAGAAGAGCATGTACCCCACACAGACTAACAAGACATACAATGCCGTCAGGCCATTACCAGCATTCACCAAGGCCACGCAAAGGGCCAAAAGCACCCATCCGACAATATCATTTCCGACACCAGCAGACAGGGTAATGACACCAACTCGAGTACCGAGCAATTTCAGCTCAGTCAGGATACGGCAAAGCACAGGGAAAGCGGTGATGGCCATGGCAATACCAATGAAGAGCAGATAGGTGCCGAACTCGATGGGGACGGTGCCTGGGTCATCTTGGAACTGATGATACAGGCCGTAGGAAATTGCGCAACCCAGACCAAATGGGAGTATCATGCCCGCAGCAGAGACGCTCACTGCGGTACGCCAGTTACTGACAAGGAAATGGATATCGGTTTCTAATCCTACGAGGAAAAGAAACAAGACCAGACCAAGATTGGCAACCACATTGAGACTAGGGATACTGGCGGTGGGGAAGATCGCATCTGTAAATCCGGGGATATGGCCCATGACCGAAGGACCCAGGATGATACCGCCGATAACCTCCGCAATGACTCGAGGCTGACGGATCTTGGAGAGTGGCCAGTGAATGATCCGACAGAGGACGATGATGATCACAGCTTGGATGATGAAGATGACAATTGGGTTCTTCGAGTCATAGTGAGATGGGTTACCTCCTTCAAGGATACCACCTTGAGGGGTAGCTCGGTTGGCAGTTGTAGCAGCCGCTGCAGCGGTAGTAGTGTTTGCCATGCTGAAGCTGAAGCTGAAGCAGAGCAGCGCAGCGCAGAGCAAAGCAAAGCAACAACAGCGCAACAGCAGCACAACAACAATTAAACAGAGGGAATAAAGAGATTCAGAGAAGAGGTCAGATCAGTTCACATGGCCCCCCTCACCATGTGCCCCATGTGGAGGCATCCAAGCCACGAGCGGTCAAAGACGCGTAGTGCTGCCAATCCGCATAGTGGGAAACGAGACCGTTCTTGGCCGTGATCCTTGGCTCGCCAGTCCGCATTTGAGCGTGCGATGTGGGGCAAATTTTGGCGAGAGAGGTGTTGATTGGGTATGTCGAGGTAGAATCCCGGGGGATTAATTGATGAAAGCATGTCAAACGGGCTGATGTCACGTGGTCTGCTCAGAGCTGCGCGCCCCCAGCCAATGAGATATACATATCCAGGAATTGGATGGACAAAGAAAGGCAGCCCAGCGAGGGAAATGCTATCCCTGAGGAGCCGAAGTTAAAGCTGTTCTTTTCAACGTGATCTTTCGAAGTCTTGAGACTTTTTCTACCTCGAGGTTCGCATGATGGGAATCCCATCGGCTCGATACCTTTGTTTCGTTCTTCTCCCATCTCCTGAAATGGAAGAAATTTCTGCCCCAAAGTTGTTCGAGGAGCAAGAGGAACAGGAAATTGAAGACAACTGTTGCTTCAACTTGATAATTTTACTTAAATTTGGTGAGATGGCTACTGGTATTCTGTTTCCTTCGAACTTGAGTCGCATATGCCAGTCTGGTACAGCCTTTTGCCAAGCACTGGCAGTGAGTCGAATGCTAGTACTTCAGATTGATACTAATAGGGCATAGGTCAGAAGGGCTCCGATTTCGTCTGAAATATTGTAGTAGTATGTCCAACTCGAGTTTCACTCTTTTCAGTGTTAGGAGAAGAGGAGGGGAGGAGGCGAGATGGACGAAGTTATCTGCTGAATCTACTTACATGTGGCAGGTCCCATGTGCGGATGGACCCACTAGCGAGGTGTGCCTGGGTGCCTCAGCCACAGACTCCAGCATTCTTGATTATAGATCTGAAAGCGTTCAAGTTAGTAGTTTGGAATGGCAACTTGAATTTCCTAGTCTGCAACACTGACAGTTCATACCTAGGTAGTAGGTACCTACTATTAGGCATTTGAGTACTACAATTCCCAAGGCTCCAAGGCTGTGAAAACTCCAATGTATCTTGAAGTGGATCGGTGCCTACTACAATTGTAGTAATTCCCTTGGACCACCTTGAGGCATTTCTGTATCATATGAGGAGGGCCTTCGAAGAATGTGGGATACTGTTTGGACACCTTAGCCCCTTGAACGTGAGATTTAGGGTGGTTATATGGTAGTGGAGAGGGCATGATTGCTAGAGCATCACATACGATGGCCAGATACATGACACTCAAGAGGATGCTGAGAGGAAAGTTCCTGTTCGATAGTCATATGACCATGCACAAATGCCGGCACTCAAGTAATTAGTTCAAATAGCGGAAATGATAGTCTAATCAGCATAATTGATGGTCTCAATAACAGTCTTCGAAAGAATTGGGGACTCTATAGCAGTAGTATGCAACGGGGCCCGTGATGGAATGACTCGGGGTCACCGTAGTCATTACTTGGTCCTATATTGCGAGTCAAGCTCAAATAGTCTGACGTCGATCTATGTTATGCCAAATCGAGGTGGTTACTGTGAGTGGAACTGCTTGAGGAGTCTAGAATCAAGCATAAGGGAGATCCATGGTACCAGTCCAACTGGCCCTGGCAGTACTTACAAGGCTTACGGTGTTATCAGTTTGCACTCTGCGAGTCCTATTGGGGGCCGACGTCAGCAAGGCTGTACGACCCGCAGATACTATAGAGAAGGATTGTGAGCTGACTAGAGTTTTCGTTTGTACTCCATCAAGACTCGGCGGTAGCACGACTCGGAGAACCTTATCAAAAAGAGTCTGTGGTCGTTGAAGTGTAAAGGCAACTTGAACTTGAGGCGTGAGTGTATTCACACCTGGACAACTTCAAGAACAGTAGTCAAATATTCTGACGAACTGACTAGTCCGAAAATAGGTAACAGTGCTCCGAGTCCCCAGGACACTAGTAATTAGTGTAGCTTCAGACTTCACCCATAATTTAACCATTAATTGAGTGCTAGGTTAACTGTTTATTAATCTTCAAGTTCATCCGGATGGATAGATACCCGACCAAGCTTTCCACGTTTCCTGTTTCACCCCTGGATCGGCAAATGGAATCCCGCTCCTCCATTATGAAACCAAACGTTTGGACATTATGCGTGCCAGAATCATTAGTGACTGGGGTGTCCCTAAGATAGAAAGTGGGGAAATTCTCGGCTTTAAGTAAATATTGAAATTGTATTGCACTGTTTATACTCCACTCTGACCAATCAGACAGCCGCAAAGCTTTCCCCAAATGGACTAGCGTCGGCAAGTCGGGGCTCCGTGTCACCGACCCCGTGGCTTCAGTAAAGTGCCGGCAGTCCAGACCTCCGACTGGCTCGCACAATTTGCATATCTCAAGTACACTTCGGTGTTAGGGCTGAGTGGTTTCCGTCTCCGAGCATGGAGTTAACTAGGACGATGTCAGAGATTTTTGGGAAAGATCAATCTTGGAAGGTTATGGACATAAGTTCCTATTTTCCTTATAAGAGCCCCTCTCCTCGCCTGGGCTGCTCCAAGCAGTCCCCACAACCTCATCTATCACCACCACCCCCTGTCCTTTCGAGTCCATAGGTCCTGGTTGATTCCCTCTCAGCCAACATGGATTCTGATAAAGACTCAGAGGTGGAGTTCGCTCCCATCACTGAACGAACACAAACAGCTCTCACTGCCATTGATGAGCGCGAAATCGAAACCCTCGGCCGCATTGCTTCGAGTCGACTTGGCCAGGCCTTGTCTGCAACAGCAAGCCAAAATAAAAAAGATCCCCGACTGGACCCCAATAGTCCGGATTTCGACCACTATCGATGGGCCCAGAATCTATTCGACCAAGCCCAGGACGCTGGTATCAATATTCCGAACCAGGGTGTCGTTTTCTCGGATTTGTCCATCAGTGGCTCCGGTGCCGCTCTCCAATTCCAAGAGACCCTGATCTCATCCCTCACAGTTCCCTTCCGTGCTGCTACAAGAGCTCTCTCTGGGCAAAAACAACAGCCCCGACGAATCCTACACAGTTTTGATGGCCTCTTACAAGGAGGAGAGCTTCTGCTGGTACTAGGACGCCCCGGAAGTGGTTGCACCACCTTCCTCAAGACACTCTCAGGGCATCTCGGTGGCCTCACCATGGATCCCAACAGCAAAATCCACTTTGAAGGAATTGATTATAATGACATGATGAAATATCACCGCGGTGAAGTCGCCTACAACAAAGAAGTTGATCTTCACTTTCCTCACCTGACTGCCGGTCAAACCCTCTCCTTTGCTGCACATGCCCGAGCTCCTCACCGTCGCCTGCAAGATGTGAGCCGCGACGAATGGGTTGATACATTGGTCAAAGTGGTCATGTCTATTTTTGGTCTCTCGCACACCTACAACACCAAAGTCGGCAGCGACTTCGTGCGTGGTGTAAGTGGTGGTGAGCGGAAGCGTATTAGTATCGCCGAGATGTTTCTCTCTCGTTGCAGGATCGGCGCTTGGGATAACAGCACCCGTGGTTTGGATGCTGCATCGGCCCTCAAGTTTGTTAAAGCCCTCCGCCTCTCAGCTGATATGAGCAAATCTTGCCATGCGATTGCAGCGTACCAAGCCTCCCAATCCATGTACGACCTGTTTGACAAGGTTGTGGTCCTTTATGAAGGCCAAGAAATTTATTATGGACCAAGAGAACGTGCTATCTCCTACTTCCAAAATATGGGTTGGGCTCGTCCTGAGCGTCAGGTAAGCGGTGACTTCCTCACTGCTATCACCAACCCAGGTGAGCGCAAGGCACTCCCTGGCATGGAAGACAAGGTGCCTCGCACTTCTAAGGAATTTGCCGAGTTCTGGAAGAAGAGTCCCGAATACAACGCGCTTCGCAAACAGATTCTTGACTTCGAGCAACAGCACCCTCCAAATGGCCATGATGCCAATCTGCTACGCTCAACTCACGAGACAAACCAGGCCCGACACACTCGAGCCAAGAGTCCGTACCTCCTCTCCATTCCTATGCAAATCCGACTATGCACGAAACGAGGTTTCCAGCGCATGAAAGGCGACCTCCCCACCGCTATTTCCCCACTGGTTATTTCCGTCATTCTCTCTTTGATTATTGGATCTGTCTTCTATAATACCCCCGACACTGCCGACTACTTCTTCCAAAAGGGCGCTGTATGCTACTTTGCGGTACTGATGAACGCCTTGCTTACGATTAACGAAATTCTCCAACTCTATAGCCAGCGACCAATTGTGGAAAAGCAGGCAGGCTATGCTTTTGTTCACCCGTTCACTGAGGCTCTTGCTAGTATTATCGTTGACCTGCCGATCAAAATCGCACGTATCTCGATGTTCAGCATAGTTTTATACTTCCTGGCCAACCTACGACGAGAGGCCAGCAACTTCTTCGTCTTCTATCTCTTTTTGGTCGTCGCCGTTCTCACGATGTCTGGCCTGTTTCGCAGTCTGGGAGCTTTGACCAAATCAGTCGGCCAGGCTATGGCAATGGCCGGTATTATGGTACTTTGCATCGTCGTCTACACCGGTTTCACTCTTCCTCAACCTTACATGCACCCCTGGCTATCCTGGATCCGATGGATCAACCCAATCTACTATACGTTTGAGTCCTTGATCGCGAACGAGTTCCACGGGAAGAACTATGAATGTGGGTCTATCATTCCAAGCTATGGTACTGGAAAGAACTTCATCTGCTCCACTGTCGGTGCTGTGGCAGGTGAGAGCTCTATTTCTGGCGATGCTTTCATCGAGCAAAACTACCAGTACCACTACTCCCACGTGTGGCGCAACCTCGGAATTCTCATCGCATTCTTTGTATTCTTTAATGTGCTCTACCTCACTGCCACCGAGTTTATCTCTAGCGACAAGTCAAAGGCCGAGGCTTTGGTGTTCCGACCTGGACACGCTCCGAAGTACCTCCAGAATCAGGATTCCGAGGGTGGTGAACCGGACTCAACCAAGCTGGAAGTGCAAGCAACCAATGATACAATCGGTCTCCCAGAACAAAACGACGTCTTCACATGGAGTTCTTTGAATTACGACATCCCTGTCAAGGAAGGAACCCGACGCTTGCTGGATGATGTGAATGGCTGGGTCAAGCCTGGAACTTTGACAGCCTTGATGGGTGTTTCTGGTGCCGGAAAAACAACTCTTCTGGACGTTCTCGCCCAGCGGGTGTCTATTGGCGTCGTCAGCGGTGATATTTTCGTTAATGGTCTGCCTCTTGCCGCCAATTTCCCTCGTCGTACCGGCTATGTGCAACAGCAAGATCTCCATCTCGATACCACCACTGTGCGCGAGGCTTTGCGTTTCAGTGCTATTCTCCGCCAGCCTAACTCCGTTTCAAAGCAGGAGAAGTACGAATACGTTGAACAAGTTATCAAGGTTCTGGGCATGGAAGAATTTGCTGAAGCAGTCGTTGGTTCCCTTGGAGAAGGTTTGAACGTGGAGCAGCGTAAGCTTCTCAGTATTGGCGTTGAGCTAGCTGCCAAACCTACTCTTCTGATCTTCCTTGATGAGCCTACCAGTGGTCTCGACTCTCAGAGTTCCTGGACAATCTGCCAATTCCTTCGGAGATTGGCCGATCATGGACAAGCTGTTCTTGCAACGATTCACCAGCCTAGCGCAACATTGTTCCAAACTTTCGATCGGTTGCTCTTCCTGGCTAAAGGTGGAAAGACAGTCTACTTTGGCGATATTGGAGAAAACTCATCTACTCTGCTAGAGTATTTCGAGAGAAACGGTGCGCCTCCCTGCGAAGAGCTAGAAAACCCGGCCGAGTATATTCTCGATATGGTTGCTGGAGATGGATGCCCACACGTGGATTGGCCCACGGCATGGAACAAAAGCAGCGAACGCGAAGAGGTTCTTGTTGAGCTTGATAGAATTCATTCAGCTCGTCGTCCCTCGGTTCATGATCCTGTTAGCGATGATGATAGCGCCGAGTTTGCTATGCCTCTGTCAACACAGCTGTCTGTGGTGCTCACCCGCTGCTTCCAGAGCTACTTCCGCCAGCCCGACTACATCTATGCGAAGTTCATCCTCGGCATCGCTTCCGGTCTCTTCATTGGCTTCTCCTTCTGGAAAGCCGATAATACCCAACAGGGATTCCAAAATGTGCTTTTCAGTATCTTCCTCCTGTGTACCATCTTCAACACCCTTGTCAACCAGATCATGCCTCGCTTCGTGGCCCAGAGATCTCTTTACGAAGTCCGCGAACGCCCATCTCGCACCTACTCGTGGAAGGTGTTCATCGTGTCCCAGATTCTAGTGGAAGTTCCCTGGCAAGTCTGCCTCGGAATTTGCTCATGGGCTTCATTCTACTGGTCCGTTTTTGGCACTGATCAGGACTCCGAGCGTCGTGCATTGATCATGCTCTTCATCGTGCAATTCTTCATTTACGCCGCCAGTATGGCCCAGTTCGTCATTTGTGCAATCCCTGAGCCAACCCTCGGTGCCATGATCGCAACCATGACCTTCGGTCTTTCCTTCATCTTCAACGGTGTCATGCAGCCACCGAGCGATCTCCCGCGCTTCTGGATCTTCATGTACCGCGTCTCTCCATTCACATACTACATCAGTGGTATTAGCAGTACTGCCCTGCACGGTCGCCAAGTCCAATGCAACGCAGCCGAACTCCGAGTATTCGACCCTCCAACCGGCCAAACCTGCGGCGAATATCTTGGCAAGTACGCCGAAGCCGCCATGGGCTCAATCTACAACATGAACGCCACATCAGACTGCCAATACTGCAGCATGAAGGAAGCAGATCAGTATCTTGCCGCTCGTGAGATCTACTGGGATGATCGCTGGCGCAACTATGGAATTTTCTGGTGTTATTTTGTTTTCAACATTATTGGTGCTATCGTCTTGTATTATGTGTTCCGAGTGAGAACTTCCCGCGCGAAGGTTGGGAAGGCAAAGGCCTAGGGGCTCTTTTGTATATAGTAATATCTCATCAGGGGCTTGATGCCGCTGCCTTGAA
Source organism: Penicillium paxilli ATCC 26601 (assembly GCA_000347475.1). Taxonomy (NCBI): domain Eukaryota; kingdom Fungi; phylum Ascomycota; class Eurotiomycetes; order Eurotiales; family Aspergillaceae; genus Penicillium; species Penicillium paxilli. The sequence continues at coordinate 79,091 of KB644876.1, forward strand.
GCGTTTAGATACATCTCCATAGCTTATAATGATGGCTATTAATTGTTTCGAACTTGTGATAACCTTCCTTGTTTATTCTTCCTCCAACTTTCTCCAGATTCCACGCTCACTGGCAGGCCTCGAGTCGTTCAACTTGAAGTTTATAGTACTACTAGTAGCAACGTATTCCAACCTTGGAAGGCTCCAGGCCTGTGGAAATAACTTCAAGTTGGAAATACTAGTACTACACTGTACCAGTGAGGGACCCGAATCCTTACTAAGAAAGTTGAAGCTCCAGACTACTAAGGTGCCTGCAAGCTATTCTGCATTCAAATGTTCGGGATTGATTCCCGGGCATGCAATTTTTCCCTCCAACCTTCGCTTGGAACAATCCCTTAATTAGTCTATCGCCACTTTTGCCAAAATGTGCCCCCAGCGTCATACTGATCTCAAAACTGAGACAGGTCAAATCTTTTCAGGATTGCTCGCTCGTTCACCATAAGCAGCGTATTCCACCACAAACGCCTGTCACGCTAGCCATCACCACATCCTTGAGAGTCAAGATGGCAGCTGCTAGTGTATTACCAAGGCAAGTCACCTCATCCAATACCTCTAATAATCAAACCTGCGCAGATTACTAACAATTAAACAGCCCGATCACACGGGCTGACTATAAACCCCACCCAACAAACAAAATGAAAGCAGCACGGTGGATGGGCACACGACAAGTCGAAGTTGGACTGGTCCCCAAACCCATGATCACGGATCCCAACGACGCCATCGTTCAAATCACCCACTGCACAATCTGCGGCTCCGACATCCACCTCTACGAAGGCGAATTGAACAATGAAATGAGAAAAGGCGATATCCTAGGCCAAGAAGCCATTGGTATCGTCGAAGAAGTTGGGCCGGAGGTCACCTCCCTTAAAGCGGGTGATAGGGTGATCATTCTCCCCGTCATCGCGTGTGGGAAATGTGATTTCTGTATACGACAGGAGTACTCGCTGTGCGATATGACGAATCCTTGTCCGGAAATGGAGGCACTGTATGGACAACGCTTATCCGGAATATTGGGCTATAGTAAACTCTGCGGCGGATATCCCGGTGACCAGGCCGAGTATTGTCGAGTCCCGAATGCAGATCTTACCTGTGTCAAAGCACCTCGAGAGATCGACGCTCGGAAGATTCTCGGGCTCACGAATGTCATCACCACTGCCTGGCACGCCCTCGAACTCGCGGAGGTCCAACCCGGCGATGTTATAGGGGTCTGGGGCTGTGGTCCGGTTGGACTATCCGTTCAACGACTGGCGAAGCTACGGGGTGCAAAGAAGGTATACGGCATGGACCGGGATCCGCAGCGATTGAAGCAAGCAGAGGATTTTGGCATGAACTCAGTTGATATTAGCAAGCACCCAGAAGTGGGAGATTACATCCTCTCGATTGAGCCACGGGGTCTGGACCGAGCCATTGAGGCAAGCGGGTTTCGGACTACGACTCGGGCTCCTCCTGCTTCTTTACGAGCGACGCAGTTGGAGAGGGATAGTACTGATGCGATCAGGGCTATTATCAAAGCAACTAGAAAGGGTGGAAATGTGGCACTGATCGGGGACTTATTCTTTACCACACAAGATTTCCCAATTGGACCTTTAGTGCAGAAGGCAATTACCGTGCGTGGAGGACAGTCCTGGCCTCAGAAGGTAAGATTTACCGATGTAATTGAACAGAAAAGATGATTTCAGCTTGCTAACACTGGACAGTATCATCCATTTTTACTGGATCTCGTCGTTCAGGGGAAACTTGATCCCTCGTGGATGTTTACTTACGAAGACGAGTTTGAGAACATTGCCGATAACTATCAAAAGTTCGCACAGCATGATATTCCCGGCGGTCTGAAAGTGTGTCTAGTGACGGCATTTGGACGCAGTGAGCGTCTGCAGTCTACTAGTGAGTTGCCAGTGAACCAAGTGGAATCCAGTGGAGAGTCCAGCGAAGCGGGGGGTTGAGAGGCGTTATTCTGGAATGCAGACACTAAAGTAGTGTCTTCGAGTAGCTTTGTATCCTTAAAATGTCATTCGTAACTCGAATGGCTTGTGAACAAGTTCAATACATCTGGGCCGAACTGGAATCAATTTCAAAGCTTCAAATAAAAAGTTATTGATGCCCAGGAAGCTAATAGCTAGTAGGTACTACTCCTTTTTTTCCATTAGTTAAAGTTGTCATCCGGCCTGTACTACCTGGCACCTGGCTGGTATGACGATGGAACTTCAAGCTCATGATTATTGTCTTTCAATATTCTTTCCTTGCACTAATGTAACTCGAATGTTCATCAATATTCACCTAACTAATTCTATTCGTGATGCCACTGTGTATAGAAATAAAGTAGAATTAGGGTTGAGTTTCCTAAAGAGGCCAGTGGACTTAACATAATCAAGTCAGCCTGTCAGCCTGTCAGGTGCCCCTCACTACCCTAGTTCAAGTTCTCTTCACTTCATCTCTTCCCTCATCTCTTTTCTCTTTTCTTCTCTCATCTCTCCCACTGTCACATTGATACTCGATATCGATATTCCACCTCTCAACCAATTCATCTCAATCATCTCAACCTTTCACTCCACTCGAATCCCCCCGCTATCCACTCCAACTACCCACTACCCCACAATGTTCCCCCCACCACCCGCCCCTCTCGACTGGAACGACATCGGCTTCAAAGTGCGCGAAGGCAAGCCAAAACCCCCCAATCTCTAAACACCACCTATTCAATTCCACCCCTAACATCCCCCAGTAAACGGCCATGTCGAATGCCACTACTCAACAACCGGCAACGGCCAATGGTCCAAACCCCGCTTCATCACCTCCCCATACCTATCCATCCACGGCATGGCCCCAGGCCTAAACTACGGCCAACAAGTCTACGAAGGCCTCAAAGCCTTCCGCCACGAAAACAACAGCAAAATCACAATTTTCCGCCCAGACCGCAACGCAAAACGAATGCAACATTCCGCAGATGTCGTCTCAATCCCTCCCGTCCCGGAAGATCTCTTCCTAGAAGCCGTCTCGCTAGCCGTCGGCGCTAATGCTGAATTCGTGCCGCCGTTCGAGTCTGGCGCGGCCATGTACGTGCGTCCCTTACTATTCGGTTCTTCCGCGCAGTTGGGTCTTAGTCCGCCGGATGGGTATACCTTTGTTGTGTTCGTGATGCCGACGGGTGTTTATCACGGTGCGCATGCAGTCGACGCATTGATTCTGGAAGACTTTGATAGATCCGCACCCCACGGAACCGGCGATGCAAAGGTAGGTGGGAATTACGCGCCTGTACTCCGCCACAGCGACAAGGCGCGAAACGAAGGGTTCGGAATCACGCTGCACCTGGATAGTGCGACACGGAGTGAAATTGATGAGTTCTCTACCTCTGCATTCACGGGTGTCAAGCGGGATGGCGATTCCGTGACTATCGTTCAGCCTGATAGTCGGAATGCGATTGATTCCGTGACTGCTGCCTCTGTTGCGGACATTGCGCGGAAGCTGGGGTATAAGGTTGAGAAGCGCAGAGTCGGGTATGAGGAGCTTGGTCAGTTTGATGAGGTTTTTGCTGCTGGGACTGCTGCTGCGCTTGTGCCTGTGCGTAGTATTACGATGCGGTCTCGCGATGAGAAGTTCGAGTATCGCTCTGGTGAGCAGAGTCAGGGTGGTGAGATTTGTGTTAAGCTGTTGAAGACGCTCCGTGGGATTCAATCTGGTTCGGTGGATGATGATATGAATTGGAATTATCAGGTTCCGGCTCCTCCCAAGGAATGGTTGGAAGAAGCTAGCAATGAGAAGACGGAGAGTGGCGCAAATGTACCTTAATGGTGTGGATTATGACTACTTAGAAACGCTGAAAGACAAAAATCAAACCCCTACAGGGGAAGTTTTGTTGCTTTAGCACAGCAAGATAGCCGTACAGTAGTAAGAATACCAGATAAACTCGGTGAAATGAAGAGACAAAATCACAGGACATGGTATGGTACAAGGACACACGCAGTATTTAGTGCCGTAGACATCTGTTCTAGCACACACAAACAGGGAATCACAGTCAGGCTGAAAAGAGATACAAGGGGATATCAAAAAAAGAAAAGAGTAGTATCGCTAGGTTCAAACCCGAACCCCTATGCAGCATCACTGCTTCACTTCATATGACGAGACACCTAACCCCGTAGCGAGTAAGGTTTGCGTGGCTTGCGAGCGTCTCCATTAGGGAGAATATCACCCTGTTCACTATCGTCGCTATCGTTACTTTCTTCGTCTGAGGATGGAACCTCCCACACGCTCGATTTGGCCTTGGTGGGCTTAGGCTTGGTCGCAACAACCGGGGAGGATTTCTGCTGTCGAGTCGACTCTTGCTTTGCGGCTTGAAGCAAACTCTTCAATGTAGTCTTGGGGGCTGCACTGGGCTGAGAAGCGGATATTTTCTGGCTAGATTGGAAGCCTGAAGCTGTTGCCCTGGGGGTATTGGGTTCGCTTCTGGCTGATCGGCGGAGTGATGGCAACCTAAATAATTCGTTAGACATGATTCATCAGGATTGAAGAATAAGATGTGCTCCAAGCTTACTCTAGGTCATCAGAGTCAGAATCCGAACTCTCGCTTGAGTCGGACTCGCTGTCGGAGTCCTCTTTCGCCTTGGGAGGTGCCTCTGCCTCTGCCTTGTCGGTCTGGGGGCTCTCTGACGCCTCGGCCGTTTCCTTTTCATTATCTTCATTCGCCACGACATCATTTGATTCGACTTCGACTTGGCCAGTGCTTTCATCGGATGTCTCCAGCGCCTCTTTATGAACATCCTCGGGTTCAGCGTCCACGAGTTGATTCGCGGCATCCCGACCAGAATCCGTGGACTCGTCATCATCAGAGTCAACAGTTCCATCATCGATAAATCCATCCATACTACCACCAGATCCATCTTCCTCGTCCTCGTCATCTTCATCATCCACCTCGTCAGCTACATCATCGATGAATCCGTTAGTAGTAATTGCCGGAGACTCGTCTTGATCCTCCGCAACCTGAGCTTGCTCATCAGCCCCTTGCTCGGAATCATCTTCTTTGTCAAGGTCGATCACTTCAACTGGGTCAGACATTTCCACGTCTTCAGTAGGTTGAGGGGCAGCTGCTTCGCTGCTCTCTTTCTCGGGTTCAGCTTTGCTGGGTTCCTCATCACTTGATTCCTCGCTAGACTCTTCGCTGGATTCATCACTCGATTCCTCGCTCTCTTCTTCACTCGCCTCCTTTTCTTGTTGTTCAGTGTCTTCCATCACAACATCCTCCTGCTCGGGAGCAGGAGACTCCGCTAGCTCCGTAGGTTCACTCTGCTCGACAGTCCCATTTTCGACTGGTTCATGGGACTTCGTGGGTGACTTTCTATGCTTGCCAGTCACACCGGCTTCCTGAGAGCCTCGTGTAGGCGAGACGGGGACGACAACAGAAGGCGACTTGCCCCGGTGGGAAACGGGAGATTTGGCAGGAGACGGTTTCGACGGGAGATCATGGGTTTCCACTTCTGAGGACTTCGACGCTCGGCGCCCTGGTTTCGATGGTGTTCCTTGAGTAGCCGGCTTCTCCACAGAAGAGGATGCGATGTTACCAAATGACCAGGATGAGCCATTGGTAGTTGTTGTTGGTGCGATTGCAGCCGGGGCGGTTGAAGGTGGTGATTTCATAGACCGAGTAACCCTAGTAGTGGGAGCAGACGATGGAGGTTCTTGTTCCTTTTCATGCTCATGCTCCTGTTCCTGCTCCTGCTCCTGCTCCTGTTCCTGCTCTTGTTCCTGCTCTTGTTCCTGCTCTTGTTCCTGCTCTTGTTCCTGCTCCAGCTCTGTCTCTTGTTGAGGCTGCGAAACCTCCGGGTCTGGTGATTGTTCACCACTTTCCTCACTCTCAATACTTTCAAGCTTTTTCCTCAGACCTGCCAGTCTCCTCATCCTCCTACCGATAGAACGCGCCGAGTTTCCCTCCTTTGACTGGGTATCCTTTTGCTGCTCGTAAATTGCCAGTATTTCATTGATGACTGACTTTTTCTCAGGTGAAATTTTCCGGTCCGCGATTTTAGCTTTCAGCGCTGCTTGTTCCTTGAGCCGGGCGAATTGTTCATCCAGCTTTTTCCGTTTGTCTTCGGCGTTACTGCCGGATGAGACTTGGGGAGATCCATTAGATCCAGACTCGGGGGTTTGCAACAGTGTCTTATTTTGCGACTTTCTCTTTTTATTAGATTTGGCCTTCGCGGAACTTGCTTGAGGGGTTGACTCGGCCTCGTCATTCGCGATCGGCTCATTGAAAGAGACAGATAATCTCTTTTCCGAGTGACCGCTTGCCGGCGGGGACTTTCGCATAGCAGAGTTCAGCTGCTTGCCCGCGGATTGACTTGAGGCATTTGTAGGAGTGGAAGTTTCAGGAACGGACTTCTGACTGGAAGTAACATCAGATTTAGTAGGCTTCTTGAAAAGAGGACTCTGAGTGACCCCAAGCCCGATATTATCATTTGCAGTTGGACGTTCAGAAACACTGGGCCTGCGGCGTGGACTAGCAAAGGTGGGCACGGAGGACCGTTTGCGCTGAGATTTGCTCGTAGATTTGCTCTGCGACGATTCCTCTTCTTCCACCCGGCGTTGCTTCACAGGCTGATCAAGCTCCGGACTCTGTTTTCTCTTTTTAGACCCACGTCTTTTTTGCGGCGGACTCGGCGAGTCACCGAGCTCCTCACTCCCTGAGCTTCTCAACGGAGGAGTGCCTGGAATTGCCTCATCGCGACGGTATGTTTGCTGGGTTTCGACAGAGGGAAGGGGCGCATCATGTGGTCCATTCGCAGTCGTAGAATTCGAGACGGAAACGGGAACGTATTCTTCTTCGGCAATCGGGCTGAACCGGTGTATATTTTGTCCTTGGTGTGTTCTATCCACCGCACCATCCCAGTCCTGAACAACTGATGAAAACCGCTGGGTGCGATCTGGGGCTGGCTTTTGTACAACTCGTACGATTGCGCGCTGGTCGTGGCCATCGGCTCGGGCTTTTCCGGTATCAAGAAAGACATCGGCAACAGTCATTGACATGCTGAGGTCGACGGTAGGGTTCGCATCGTCGAGCAATTTCCGAATTGCAAGCGGTCTTGTCGCGGGGGAGGGGTTGTTAGTCGCGTGCCTATTAAAGAAACACTCAGGGAACGCTCACTCTTGATCTGATCGAAAGGTCGCCCATTCTTCTGCGATTTTACCAGCGAGGTCTTTCAGCGTGAGATCCTCCGAGTTGCGCAGGAGCATGAGAAATGAGGCGTATTGTTTGACGGGATTCGCTTCTCGTAGGTTGTCATGGCTGCTTTCTTTGCGGCGGTCGGCGCTATCTTCGTGCTCGCGATCCTTAGTTCCCTTGCTAACTCCATTTCCCATGAAGCGGGAAATTAGGCTCGAGGCAGACGCGCCATTTCCAGATGGGATCGGGGCCTGTTCCTTGGGAAAGACCCTCACTTCTAGGCGCAGGAGAACCATCTTGACGAAAGTGAAAGTAGATGTGCGAAGTGGTAAGGTTGCAATTAAAGGGACCTCTCAGTGTCGCAACACCACTGAGAGAGAAGGAGAGAAGAATGCAAGCAGGATTGACTGGCAGTGCGAAGTGGAGCAAAGGTGAGGTTGGGAACTTGGAGTTAAGAAAAAGTAACCGCCGGCCTGGTGGAGCCCCGAGCTGTGAGTTGCCCGCCTTCGAATTCAGGCACGCAATATCACGGCTGTTCCCGACAACACGCAGCACTCTTTAAGCATACTACGAGAGGGAAAAGAGCCCTGCTTCGGAGGAATAAATGGAGTACTAATTGCAACAAGACGGCACTATGCGAAAGGAATGGATTGACTACTAGGAATACTAATACTACTACGAGAAGACTATATGTAGTAGGATGGTTGAATGTGAGTTGAAAGGCTTCAAATTGTGGGCGCAATATCGCGTGGGTAGTATGTATGTCCATTACATTTATACATCAGACGATCATCAACTAAGAAATTCTAATATGCATTCCAGCCCAAATCTAGGCTACTCAGGTGGCGAGAAGTATCGGTGGAAACGATCAATATCGGTCAATCCCAGCTCGACAATAACCCAGTGACAGCTCATGAGCAGACTAGGGAAACGGACAGTCCAAAAGTTCAGATAACCTTCAGGCAAACCTCCGATGTTGTTCTTCAGATGATCGGGCATGTCGTTGTAGTGATTGCGTTTGTTACGCAATGCACGAAGAAGATCAAGCATGCGAGAACCCGTGTATTTGCGTTGTTTGCCCAGGTTATCCTTGAAATCACGTGGGAGAAGCTTCAGGAAGTCCATCTCAGGGCCAATCACTTCGGGAGCCACAGATTCAAGACAAAGGAGCGCATCAGATGGAGGATCACGAGGCTCAAATTCAAAATGGTCGGAAACATCGCAGAGGAAGCTGAGGCGGTCTGAGGGTGGCCAGAAGAATGGATGCGTAAGGACTGCGCTTGCGTCGGGTCTGAAGTTGAAAGTCAGTAAGAGCGAAGATAAATTGACTGGAATAAGTCAAGGAAACATACCGTCGGCGGGGATCAAGTGACAACATGGAACCGATCAAGTCTTCGGCTTCAAAGGCGTAATCACCAAGGCGGTTCAGCTCTTCGAGATCATACTGACCCTTGACGATATTTGCTTCGCGCATAAACTTGCCGTTCTTGTCGAAGGGATGGCTACCGCGGGTGAGAACATAGTAGAACACACAGCCCAAAGAAAAGATATCAATGGCTCTCGTGGCACGGCGGTTGGTTTGCGGGTCGACAACGGCTGGCTCGGACGTTTCCGTGTGCTGGGATTCCAGATTTTGGATGAGAGGGCCGGCATCGTCGTCCACGAGAAGTTCGGGTGCACGCCAGCCAGAGGTACCAGCAGCATGAGCTGTGGTAGCTCGGAAGGAGCTTTGATTGTCCTCCAACTTCTTGCAAAGACCGAAATCCGAGATGAGAAGTCGAAGAGCCCGGGCAACAGCCTTGGAAGAAGCTGCTCGGCCACGAGGCATGGCTACCAAAATATTCTGAGGTTTGAGATCGCGGTGCACAATCTTGAGAGAATGAAGATAACGCACACCCTGTGTGATTTGACGAAGAACATCAGGCATATCAAGGCCACTTTGAATCAACTCTGGGAACTGGGACGGCCGTTCAATGATATCCTGAAGAGAAGCGGGACAAAGCTCCAGACCGATGTACAGGAACCCTGCTGCTTGCTCACGACAGAAGTAGCGAATAACATTATGATGATCATCACTCTCCTGTAGAAGACCGACTTCATGAGAGGCAATATCGTAGAATTCCATGAGCATACGCTTGACAGCAACATTTCGCCCATCGAATACTCCGCGGTAGACAACTGTACCATGACTTCCGTGCCCAAGGACAACATCTGTGAACACCTCCAATCTTCCAATGCGCACCACACCGTCGGCAGTCATCTCGACAACATCGCTGGAAATAGTGCGAGAAAGGGGAACGCCATGGTCGGAATGAATGGAAGGCGTCAACTGACTGTTTTGATCAGGCGTTGCGTTGTTCTCGTTTGCTGGCTTAGCACCCTTCTTCCGGTGCGCCTTACCACCGCGTGAGCCTCGCGAACGCTTCTTTTTGGGCTTTTCGTTTTCAGGTTTCTCGCCATCGCCTTCATCAGGCTCCCTTGACGGTTCACGAATCTGTACACGGGGAGTAGACTCAGGCGGTGTACTCTGATCTCGCGAAGGCCGTGGGGTGGCATCGTTGTCAGGAGATGCGTCTGCCACGTCCATGTCGACTGTATCGATTGTGACCTCAGGGACCAGTCCTACTGGAGCATGGCGAACTGGGGTTGATGTCCGCTTGATGTCAGGAGTCGCACCAACAATGGGTGTTGCTGGGGTCGAAAAGGATTTGTCATTGGAGTTGATGATATTTTTCAGATCAAGCTTCTGCTTGGCAATATCACGGATATGATGCGAGTTCAAATAAATGAAAGTGCCGATAAAGAGTAGGATCATCGTAACAACGATATCCAATGCATTGTCCCAGCTCTTGCGAATGATTGTACTATTCCGCAGAGCGGGAGGGAGAGCCAACTCGGATCGCAGCACATCACGCGGGGTATCATTCGATGCTTCAGGCGTGCTTGCGATACGGGGAACAGGCGGGACAACCGTTGGGCCACTCAGAGAGTGAACACCAGCCAGTGCGTCTCGCTGTTGATTTTGTGTTAAGCTCATCAAGGGCTGGCCTCTGCGGAAGAAATCCTTGTTATAGCACTGTGCCATCGGGGCTCGACCTGTGACTAGGGGATACGTTTCTTCAGACAAAGCGAACCATCCACCGGCGGAGGTGGAGTCGATGAAAACCCGTTGGTCTCGGTCATCCGAGGCGTAGTCCGGGTCTGGAGGCTGCAAGGGCTGCGAAAGAAGGACCAATGGCGTGGATGCATCTTGAGTCTCTTTGTCAGTAGGCCGCTGGCGAACAACATCAAAGACACGAGCCACTGGAGAGGGGAATCGCTGGGTATAACGAGGTCGGTCCATTCGAGAATGATCGAATCCCAAGACGACGCCATCATACATGCTGTAGATATGGCTTTGGTCCATAGTTTGAAAATACTGGCCTTGCAAATCCACATCGCGATTATTGGGTGCCCATTCGGAATACTTCAAGGTGCAAATTGGGTCGCCAGTCTCAGTGTTCTGAATAGCCACGGCGTACTCGACACGACCGAGGACCAGAGTTCCCGAAGTTGTTTCACACTCTTCATTGTCGGGGTCCAAATCTTGACCATTGACCTTCTGACACTCCTGTCGGGTTGCAAAGGGCCCGCGAGAGCTAAAGACGCGGAGGATGCTGCCGGTTCGGGCATCGATAGTATACAGGGTTGTTTCTTTGCGAGCGGTATACGTCACTGCAGGCTCGATACCGGAGTACGGGGTTTCATCGACCAGTTGTTTAACTGTAAGGCCGAGCTTTTGGAGCCCGGCATTCTCTCCCGGGCTATAAATGTAGAGGCTTCCATCCTGACTTGGCTCGACGATCCACAAGAAATCCTCCTCGGGGTGTGTTTCGTCGAAGCTCGAGCCGGATTGGTTAGCCCGATGGTAGATACTTTCGACCAAGGGGCTGCTGGGGACCTCCAAGGCCCAGCGAGGGGAACCAGTCTTTCTATCACGGGCGTGAATGGTTCCGTCGATGGTCGCCATCAAGACAAAGTCCTCAACCTCCCAGTCCTGCAAGGACCGCGCGTTAAGCTGCGAAACCAGGCCAGCAGAGGTGCTAGCCTGGCTAGGAGGGGCTCGAACGGCGCGGCCAGAGCCCGCCAGAGCCAGAGTTGCCAAGGCGCTCGCATCGTTGGATTTTACGACGTGAGGGGCGGCGATGGTAGCCGCATGTTGTGTTGTGTCAGTCCCGGCCGCCAAGGGCACGGAGACTCGAGAAGCAGAGTCATGAAGCTCAGGTTGCTGCTGCGGAGCGACTAGAGTCGGGAGTAGGAGGAGGGCGACGCTGGCGGGGAGGGTCGTTCGAGCGCCCGGCAGCCGCCAACGCATGGTGGGAACGTCAGCACGATCTGCGCGGATTATAGAGAAAGGGTGTTGTAGGTGTGAATCAGGTCGAGGAGGATAAGTTCATGGGTCAGGAAAGAGGCACGAGGAATGTCTGGGTCGATTGGGGGGTGGCGATTGACAGTGTGGAATGGAGTGGAGCGAGATAGGAGATTGGGTGACGGATCAGGCCCCCACAAAGAAATGATTCAATGGAAGGAGAGTTGAAAAAAAGGGAAAGGGGAGGATAATAATGCTTGATGAGAACCCGAAGGTGTCGGGTAGTAGATGGAAGAGAACACAAAAGAGAGGAGAGAAAAGGGAGAAGGGAGAAGAGGAATAGAAGGGGGCTGAAGAGAGAAAGAGAGAGAAAGAAAGAGGGCGAAGTTCTCAGAGTCAGAGAGTCAGCCTAGTCTAGATTGTGTGTGTATGTGCGGTAATACCGTGTACCGTCGGGTAGTCTAAGGGTACTCCCGTGGGGGCCCAGAGCGGCCCAGAGTGATTGTCACCCGTGTAATTATGGTAATGACAGCGTAATAATACCTGTGATTTGCAGTTTGCAGAGTGCATTGCGTGTGCGTTTCAGCCTGGACCAACTCGGCCAATTTGGTCAATTTGTATGCGGATTGGTCAACTCCCGAGGTACAATACACAGTTAGTTAGTACTAGTTACATAACTGTACTGTAAGGCTAGGCTTCAATATTTCAATATTTACATTGACCTTTACATTTACATTTACATTTACATTTCAATTTCAATTCCTTCCACATCATCCTAAATAGGCTTACCTTCCGAGTATGAGCAGTTCCTGCTCCTAGATTGTGTCACCCAATTGCATAGGCCCGGCTCATTTGTGATATACTAGCATCGGGCAGAATACTACTAGGCCCCGGGGACTCGGAGCTAATCAACAAAGATATCTTAGTATCGAATGAAAGTATCCCATCATTTAACGGGACTCTGTACCATAATGAATACAATTGTACTACTATGTGATAGTTATAAATTACTAGTATGAGTATAGTCAGATCAGTCTCTCATCCAGTAAAGATTACAGACCCCAAAGGACTCGGAATTATTCACGTTGTTCATTGTTGGGGCCAAAAGACGCAGATCCCTCCTCAAGGTATAGTTACCCATAGTAGGAATTACTAGTAGTAATTAGCAACAAGAAAATTGAAGGTAAGAGATATCACAATCCAAGGAATTATCTAAGCTGTCTTTATTTCAAGTTGCTTACAATGATCGAAGCTGTCCACGAGGCTTCAATGCCGCGGTTAGTATGTAGCCTCTTCTTAGGCTTCAAACTACTACAGCCTGAGCATATGTGCAATTGCTAAACAGCAAATATTGCTGGAGAGCTTGGCGTGGCACTTCAATCAGGCTTGATCCTATATGACTCGACCTCTACGTGGAAGACAACAGTACTTAAAAGACATACTAACACAACAGAGGAATTCCGATTGGTAAAATCAGTCTCGTCTCGTCAACCGAGATGCAGTCCATTGTTCGATACAGATCATAAAGGCAGTGTTCCAGACGCCGACCATCCCAGGTACACGCCATCGCCGGGGTAAAAAATAAGGGGAAAGTAAAAAAGGTGAAACAAATGATGAAAAAAGACCCAGGCAAGGACGTCCAAACATAAATACAGGAAGAGGTAAGGTGGAAAAGCAAGATAAGATGGGCAGATACGAATAAATCATCGAGAAAAGGGAATTTATAAGAACAGAGGGAACCCACGGGGTGTCGCCAAAAAAAAACCTGAACAGGCAGAAACGGAAAAGAAAAGGTGCAGAAGTGCGTGCTTGACTGTGCTGTTTAACCACCACGGATCATCCAGGTGATGGCAACCACCCATCCAGTCACGAAGATGACGGTCAAGATTCCGGCACCGGCACGATCACCTGTAGTGATCGGTTTCTCGATGAGAGTGTTGGTATTTGACGAGTTGGTACCGGCGTTCGGGTTACTCTTCGAGGTACCACCATTGGTCAACGAATAGGGAGATTTGTTCTTGAGCGGCACCATGTTGGCGTTGAGAACACCCAGAACTGCCATCTGCTGCTCGAGGCCATCCGTGCCATCCGACGCCTTCTTATACCATTGGATACCACAGAGGTGGCCATCCTTGACACAAGTGGAGGCAGCAGCGACAGCGGAGGTCTGGAGCTTTGGCATGATCTGATCAGATATGCCAGGGACGATCAGAGTCGCCCAGGCCAACCAGGAGGAAAAGTAGGCTTTGAAGGTTCGCTGGTTACGGTCGCATTTCTCGATCGATTCGCAGGTGATCTCCACCAAGACGGAGCCGTCGTCGGTGCCAAAGTTCTTGGTCGGGAAAAATTGATCGGAGGTGCCCAGCAGGCCCTCAACTCCCTTCTTCCACTTCGATGCAGTTCCGTTGGTCTGTGTGTGAGTGTGGAGTGGTTAGCGATCGGCGCGTGGGTTCAAGAATGGAATGCGGGGGGGAGGGGGAGAGGATGAGGGAGGGAAGATCATACGTAGTTGTGCATGTAAGCGGCACCGCTGATGTAGGTTCCGTAGTTGTAAGTCCATTGCCAGTCACCGTGATCTTTACAATTTGCCTCTGTGCTGGTAGAATCGGCGATGTTCCAGTTCTTCTCCTTCAAAAGTGGTGTGGTGGCACTCCAATCCCAGATGCGTTCGGCCCAGTTGGCATAGGTCTCGTTACCGGTGTAGAGAGCAAGACGGGCGGAAAGTTGGAAAAGACCACCGTTGGAAATGGCGTTCTTGGTTGAATAGCCATCCTGGTAAGGCCAGATCTGCCAGCGCAGACCACCCTGACAGCTGCTCGTGTCCCAGCGCGGGACCTGGGTATTAAACACACCCTGCGCGAGAGACACCCAGGAGGGCTGACCGTCCTTTTCGGGGAAGTTCACTTCAGCGGCGGTGATAGCGGCAAGGCCCCAGAAGACTTGATCGTCGTTACCGAGATATTGACTGTAGTTGGAAGGGAAGAAGTCGTCATCGCCCTTTTGGAAATACATGCCTTCCTGGACGGCGGCGTTGAACTGGGTATCGCCCGTCAAGAACCAATATTGGATGAGGGTCATGAACATCGAACCACCTTCCCACCATGTGCCGTCGAACTTTCCGGGAATGTTTTTGGAATCGCGATTATCGTAGTAGTTCATCATATCAGTTGCAACCTGCTTGGCAGCCTTGGACAAGGAACCTAATCAAAGACAAGCCTTGTCAGCGGGGCGAAAATTGCTTGGAAGATGGGGACAAAATTGGGGGCCCTCTTTCAGGAGAACAGAGGCCACAAGAAAAGTCGAAACGAGAACTCACTCTGGTCATTTACAGTGATGTCAATAGCAGAAACCGCCTGGACGGCAGCAAGGCCGCCCAGGAGGGAGGGAATCCAGTTAGAGAGGATCATATCAAAACGAGTGGAAGATGTACAGCATCAGAAAGGAAAGTTGGGGGAACGGTGTAGAGAGAGGGAGGAAGAAGGTCAGGAGTGGGAAGCTGAGGGTGGGGAAGTTGAAGAAGAAAAGTGGAAGTGGAAGTGGAAAAGGGAAAAGTCTAGATTGGGGCAAGAAGGGTGAGGGTGAGTGTCACTGGGGAAGTGAGAAAGTGAGAGACCATAGTATTGTACTAGTTGGGTCTGGGTGGGCCCAGTGGCAAGGTTACCTTGACACTTTCCAGGGAATATATGAGGCTGTTTCTATATTTCTATATTGTACAGAGTATTGCCATTTGTTATAATCTCGTCTATTCTACTCTGTTCTACGCAGAGTACTCTACTCTATCCTACTTGACTCTGTTCTAAT
Source organism: Penicillium paxilli ATCC 26601 (assembly GCA_000347475.1). Lineage (NCBI taxonomy): Eukaryota > Fungi > Ascomycota > Eurotiomycetes > Eurotiales > Aspergillaceae > Penicillium > Penicillium paxilli. The sequence continues at coordinate 94,426 of KB644876.1, forward strand.
ACCCAAGCTCATCTAGTTCAGGGGCTAGCGGCACCAAAAATACGACAAGCCCACTGCAGAAATGAGACAGCTTGGCGAGTGGGGGCTCGGACTAGGCCCCCCCTCGCGCGCCAGGGGAAAGACAAAGGCAATGGCTGAGAGACAGGAAGACGGGGACACCGGGAATACCTGAATATCTCTGAGATAAGGCTGTGGGACAATAAGGTGAAATAAGGATGTCCAGATGCACCAACAATGAGGCCCGTAGTCCACTCATCGACCCACGTTGATCGACTGGGGTCGACATGCCAAGCTGGTGGGGGAGTCAACAAGCTATGAAGGAACGGAGACTACATATGCATATAGAGTGTGGACTGTACTTTCCTAGAGGAGCAGACAGAGAGGAAGACTCTCTGTCAGATGTCTTGGATGGCATCAGCATGCATCTCATCGGCTTGCATAGACGAAGAGGGTCCAAGAGGGTCGATGAGGGTCGTGGCTTGAAAGGGTCCAAAGGGAATTGAGGAGTCCAGGGTCCAAGCGGGACTGCTGACTGATTACTTCCGGAAACGGTCAGGCAGTAAGGCAGTAAGGCAGTAAGGCATCAATACAGTAAGTCTGAAGACATTACGTAAGGCTACAAGGCAACAAGGCAAACATTATCAGCATACTGGTTCATGACCAGTGAGTATCATGCAAGCTATTCATGGCCATATTAGGGCATCATCTAATGTACGGTATTTTTGTTGCGAAAAAGATACACTTCGCCATCACCATCTCCTCCTACTCATCTCATTCATTTCACATCCGCTCCCGACGTCGGGGAGCTGCCCGGATAATGTTGTCCACCCGGAGAAGAAGCTGCACAAAAGATCATATATTAGTATAAAACAATCAAACAATATACTTGTCCAGGATGAAATGATTACCTCCGCTGCCTCAGAGGCAGATGAAACAACAGCCTTCTTCAGCTTATAAGCCTCCACCACTCCCAACTCGCGCATATCAGCAATGCCACCACCAGGCGTCAACAGGTCCAGTCCAGAGCTGGTCATGCCGTTGTTGATGGCCTGGCGCAGACGAGTGACCAGGTCACTGGAGTCCAGACCAGCATTGTCAGCCAGAATGGTCGGCAACTGCTTCAGAGCGTGTGCGAAAGCATCAACCGCCAATTGCTTCTTGCCGGTGGTGTTCTGTGCGGCATGCTCAACAGCCTTGGCCATAACCATCTCAGCACATCCACCGCCCAGAGTAGCACGGGGGTCCTTGACAGTCTGGGACAGCACAGCAAGGGCATCGTGAAGTGATCGCTCAGCCTCGTCCAGCAACTGCTCAGTGGCACCACGCAGCACAATGGTACAGGCTTGACCGGCAGACACGCCGGAGAACTTGATCAGAGTATCCTCTCCAATAATCACCTCCTCAATAAGATCACAAGAACCCAGCTTCACCTGATCGGGGTGTTCAAAAGTAGAGGCGATCTCACCACCAGTAACCAGAGCAAGACGCTCAATACCGTCGAAGTCGGCGTGCTCAATAGACATGATACCGGCCTCGGTGAACAGCTGCTCGGGCCAGTTGTAGATCAGCTGACGGTTAACGAAGCAGTTAATACCGTGTGACTTGATCTGCTCAACCTTGGCGCGCATCTTCTCGCGCTCGGCCTTCTCCAGGTCGGCCAGCTTGCCGGTCGAGTCAACCTTCACGCGAGCACCGAAGATCTTGACCTTGTCTGTGTCCATGGCAGTGTTGGCCACGAGAATCTTAGCGTTCTCCAACCGCTTGGGCTGGTTGACACCAATCTTCTTGTCCATGATGAATCCCTCGTCCAGGTATGAGTCGTTCAGCTTGCCGCCAGCCTTCTTGATAATTTGGATGTGGCTGAGATCGGTGGATCCCTTCAGACGCAGAACAGCCTCGCATGCGAGACGGGCGAAGTGCTCGCGATCTTGGGCGAGAACCTTGGAGCTCAGTGTGGTACGGGCGATAGAGTGCAGGTCCTTGCGGAAGGCCTCGGGGTCCTTGCTGCGGTCGACGGCGACGTTCTCGAGAGCGGCCAGGGCGGCCTTGCTGGCTATCCGGAAACCATCAATGATGGTCTGAGGGTGAATCTTGGAGTTCACCAGCTTCTCGGCCTCACGGAGAAGCTCTGCTGCCAGCACGGTGACGGAGGTTGTGCCGTCACCCACCTCATCGTCCTGAACCTTGGAAATGTTCACCAACACCTTCGCCGCAGCGTTGTCCAGAGCAATCGATTTCAGGATGGTAGCACCGTCGTTGGTCACAAGAATATCACCGGTCGATCTGCAGGTTTGAGAGAGATGTGTTAGTTGATATATGTTATATGTATTTCATTGTCGATGCTCGCCCGCACTAGCTCGATAAGAAATTGGGGAACCCCTCCATCACCGACGTACGCAGATTGCAGAATCTTGTCCATTCCCTTAGGACCCAGGGTACTCTTCACCAAATCACCAACGGCGATGGCACCGACGAAGGCCGAGAGACGGGCATTCTCACCCTTCTCCTCAGTGACATCGTCCGCAAAGATCTGTGTGGGATTGCCGAAGGAAGCCTGTCAAGATAGTGTCAGTTTAAGGGGAAATCGCACCAAGCTTTTCAGCTTCAAAAAAGGAGTCATCAAACAATCAATGCGTACCATTGTCACCAGCTAAATAACGAACAGTCGACCAAAAAGATCAAATGTGTCGACAGCTGGAAGGTGTAGCAACTCGTCAACAGTGGGGGGGAAATCTGAGGAAAGATACTCGGGTCACGTGTTAGATCGTCCGGGTTCCCAATGATTCTGCTGTTCTCCCCGACATAAAGGGGGTAGAGGCGGTGAACAACTGCCATGTCATTAAGCTTACTTTAAGGCAAATATAGTATCTTCATATCTTCAATACACTTCATCCGAATGTGTTCCTGCCACCATTCGATACAATGATCTTTTACTCTGGAGTCTGCTGAGTGCTCCTTTGACCGTCCAGACCTGGCAGAGAGGGTTCCGAATCAACGCCTTTAACGTTCCAAATGAAGAACCGAAACGATCGAGAAAAGATAAGAGAATTACTTTAAACTTGTATTCATCATTGCTATACAGGATACCTCTCAATCACCAATGGATGGTCACTGGAACTCAATTATTTTGCCCGGAGAGAACTGGTGGTGGATCCCACGGGAGGGACTTCAGTTGAACTGTTTTCTCCCATCTTGCGGGGGAAATGATGGGTCTGATAGGCATTGTCAATTCAACTCGTACTACTAGATGTGTTTGCGATGTTATTGTAGGTACAACTTAAGAGATCACTAGCAGAGTTGACGCGGGATTCCCTAATCGGATTACTAGTAGTACTAGCCTACGCCAGATCTTAACAGGAATTAATACTCACGAGAGGTGGTAGTAAATATGATCCTCTGAAGACTGCCCAGGTGCTTTAGTGGTAAAATCGGTATTGAAGCCATCCGGTGATGGATTCCCCGGGAATCACCGTGACTCAATCCACATGTTGAAAGCGAAATCAAATTCCTCCGAGACGCCTTTCAGCATTCTGATGGTGATGCGAACTTAGCGCCTTCAGGTTTGAGTTGTTTTTTTTTCGCAGCCTCTTTTCCGCATCCATGAAGTACTGTATATCTTGAGAGACGTTAAATTAGTATAATCAAGTCACCTCAATACTAGTACTAGGTAGTACCTTTTCAGATTGAATCCCTGTCTCTTCATACCCCTGGTAAGTTGTCTCTATTTGTCCTCGGATTCTGCCTGTACAGTAGATTCCGGGCCAATAGTGGATGCCATATGCCCAGTACTCAGAATCATCGTCCGAAAGTGGTTCGATCTGTAGTATTCTGATTGTAGCTATGCTGACTCCTGAGTGCTGTTTCGACCAATCACTCCAGTTCTGATTCAAAGATTGACAGACCAGGAATCATCGATGATAATATGGCGGGATCTTACTCCATCGTGTCTGGGAGTGGGAGAAAAGTGTGCAGCAACTATTGGGATTCTCGTAAATTTTCAAAAGATATCCATTCTTTCTTTTTGAGGAAAGAGCTCAGAACCTTGCATTGAAGAGGAACCAACGATCAAGACATTCTAAGACGTACTTGCCCTAACATGTACTCCTAATTCAACACTCTCTGGACAGGATGATGCCTAATTAGGCATGGTATAGTATTTGAACATTACATAGATCTGCATTCAAATTTGAATATTATTTTCCGAGCCCCATATTGAAGCTCTGTATTAATCTCTTTTATCAAGGGCGGATCAGACGTCCTGCTGTCCGGTAGACATCTTACGGTCTTTATTTCCTGTAACCTAATGTCAAGCTGCGTCGAGGCTTTCTAGTTCTTCCAGTACAGAGATCGGGTGACTTCTTTATGATTTACTAAGTCTAGTCTTTGAAGAACTTGTTTAACTCTCCGGCTATACCAAGACCTTGTGAATCGTTCATTTACATAGCTATCTAGTGTTTCTTGAGTAGATATTGCGCTATACCGGATCAGGCCTAGTGCTAACCTACAGGATCCACTTGAGGACATCTTATAGTCTAACCACATCTGGAGTCTCGATCATGTGACCTATACAGGCTCCCAGAGGATCCATCATGGCAGCACCATAGTCTACTCCGACCACCTAACTTCAGACAGAGATTAATTAGAACAGAGAAAATGGCTGGACCTGAGGATATCGCTGCACCTGCAGCGCCAAAGCGACCACACTCTGCCGTGGAAGAAGACAACGGTAAGCGCAATTGCTACCTCTAAAATCCCCAATCAGAGGCCCTCAACTTTTGCGCAGCTAGACTAACCTAAGTCTTCCCAATGACCAGACGACGACTCTTCCTCAGACGATGACTTCGGCCCAGCACTACCCTCAGAGGTCGCACCAAAGAAGAAGCGCAGAAAGCTACCCTTCGAGAAAGTCTACGTGACAGCTCTACCCACCTCGGCGCGGTACTCCAAGTCCCTCATGCACAAGGAGCAATTGTCCTTTGTCACCGTTACGCCCTTTACCGATTTCGTCATCACCAGCTCAATCGATGGTGTCGTCAAGTTCTGGAAGAAGGTCGCGGACGGTATCGAGTTCGTCAAGGAGTTCCGGGCTCATCCAGGCGAGATTCGGAGCACGACTGTTAGTGCCGATGGACGAAGCTTTGCGACTGCGGGAGTCGACAAGACCGTCAAAATATTCGATGTGATTACTTTCGGTGTGTTACAGTCGATGCGATGCTTATATAATTCTTTCTGTTCATGCTAACCAAACCAGACCTCCTGGCTATGTATACCCTCGAATTCGTCCCACGATGCGTATGCTGGGTCCACCGACGAGGCGCCTCCCTCCCCCTCCTAGCAGTAACAGACGAATCCAGCAACACGATCCAAATCTTCGACGGCCGCGGCGAAAATCCCCAACCCCTCCACACCGTCACCTCCGTCCATCGCAAACCCGTAACCTCAATCGCCTTCAACAATGCATTCGACTGTGTCGTTTCCGCCGATGAGTCAGGCATGCTCGAATACTGGCGCGCTGGAGACGGATCATTCGAGAAACCAGATAACGTCTTCGAACTGAAATCATCCACGAATCTATTCGCTTTCAAGAAAGCAAAATCGGTTCCTACAGCCATCACAATTTCCCCATCCGGCGAACAATTCGCAACAGTCTCCTTCCCGGATCGTCAGATTCGAGTCTTTGAGTTCGCGACTGGAAAGCTTTACCGTACATATGACGAGTCAATAGCGACCATCACAGATATGCAGCAGGCCGGTACAGCGCCTTATCAACTTGACGAGGTCGAATTCGGTCGACGGTTAGCAGTTGAGCGCGAACTTGAAGGAGAAGCGACCCGGAACAAGGTTAACGTCTCCTTTGACGAGTCCGGTCATTTCCTTCTCTATGGATCTCTTTATGGAATCAAGTGTATCAACACATACACTAACCGCGTGGTTCGAGTATATGGTCGTGACGAACCCTTCCGCGCCTTGAACCTGACCCTATACCAAGGCCAACCACTACGAAAGGGCGTAGTCACCGTGTCCATGGCAGCAAGTAGTAACCCACTGCTACAAGAAGCCGAAGAGCGCGATCCAATCTTGATCAGCACCGGCTTCGCCAAGGTCCGCTTCTACATGTTCACCAATGAAACGGATATATCCAAGTCATCGCGTGATGTACAGAACGAGAAACCTACCGAAAACATCGGGAAATCAGACAACAGTGCCCAGAAGGCAGGTGAGACTGGAACTGCGGCTATTCTGCACACTACTATGGGTGATATCCATCTGCGTCTGTATCCGTCTGCTGCGCCTCGTACGGTTGAGAACTTCGTCACGCATGCGCGACAGGGTTACTATAATAACACTATTTTCCACCGTATCATTCGCAAGTTCATGATTCAAGGTGGTGATCCGCAGGGCGATGGTACCGGTGGTGAGTCCATCTGGGGCGGTGAATTCGGCGACGAGTTTTCCAGCTTGAAGCATGACAAGCCTTATACGCTGTCTATGGCCAATGCTGGACCCAATACCAACGGCAGTCAGTTCTTTATCACGACGGAGAAGACTCCTTGGTTGGACAACAAGCACACTGTCTTCGGGCGGGCTGTGCAAGGTCTGGACGTGGTGCACAAGATTGAAAATACCAAGACATTCAAGGAGAAGCCGGAGGTGGATATCAAGATTGTCAGCATCAGTATCTCTTGAGGTAAAGTGGGTGAAATATGACGTCGAAATATGGATAGCACTTGGGTACGAACACTACTTGAAAGATCTACAATATTGTACAGTATATAAATGCGAGATGAAAACAAGCGCTGAAATTCACTTGCTGTGGGCTCATGAGCCACGCAAAAAAAAACTAGTTATCGTTATGTACCGTGTACTTTCCGAGAGAGCGGTGGTAGAAAGCAAGTGACGAAGCTAGGGGAGCTCCACATTAAATAGTATCTTCTCATGCTCTCCAAAAATAGAAGATTGAGCATAGCCAAATGAATAAAAAAAAGATGAAAAAGAAGTCCAAGTAATATCCGATACCATGACCACGCAGAGCGCCGAGAAATGCAAGTTGAATGAGAGGAAGAAACTCGCAAATGATCATCCCAAGGTACGTCGTAGCCAGGTCACATTTGCTCATCATATACCAGAGATATCACGCATCATTAGAGAGGAATAGGGGCAAATGATGATCTCATTCCTTTTTATGGAGAAAGGAGAGATGGGAGAATTCAAGTTTGAAAAAAAGCAAATACATAGCAGGTAGATCATCGTCGCACCTGTCGAATCTCCACATCGGCCGCCGCAGTCGAACCACCTTTCTGCAATCTGCTGGTCGATGGGGGACCCTTTGGCGCAACATCGGTGCGCGAGCTGCTCGCCAACGAGCCCGATGCCACGGGAACAACGCCGACGCCCACACCTGAGGGTGCTTGGGCGACGGGGGGTTGATTCCAGGGTTGGTGCGGGGGACTCAGAACACCGGAGGCAGACGGGGAGGCGGTTTTGCCCAGGGCACCACTTCCACTTGCGTTGGGACCGGCGTAGAGGTTGGGGCGCTTTGCTTCGTAGCGACGTTTCCACCAGACGCCTAGCACAGCGAGGATGGAAAAGCCGATCACCAGGACGATCAGCATGATGACCCATTGGTAGTGGGTGCTCCACCTGTGCGGATCTGATCAGTACGGGGTCCAGTTCAAATATTGGTTATTGGGCTATTATTGGATCTATTTTGATCTGGACTGATCTGTCCAGGGACAATGTTTTTTTTGGGGGGCGCAGAAATGCGGGATATTGGAATGGGGAAAATTCCAACAAGGAGGGGTGTGTGCTTACCAAGACTTGTCTTCGTCGGTGGTCGCATTCTTGGAGGAACTCGACGCGACGGTCGCGGTCGAGGTGGAAGAAGTGGCAGTGGTGGTCTTTGTATTATCGGAGTCGGCAGTCGTTGTAGTAGTTCCTCCAGATTTGCAGTAATTCTTGTACCAGCTGGATAAGGTCGTCTGGTCGGAGGAGTCGCAGTTACTGCACAGACTGCCGGAAGTCTTAAGGGAAGTAAGGAGGGAGGACTGGCAGAAGCACGAGGTCCAGCTGGACTCGGCCCCAGCAACACAACTATCCTGGGCAGAGTTGAGGACGTCACATTCGATACCACATTGTGGGAAGGTGGAAGAGGCACTCGTGGGGATAGGTTTGGAGGCGGCCGATACGGTGGTGAAGAGGGTGCAGGCGAATAACAACCAGGGTTGGAAGATCATAATGGTGGTGTAGGCAGCAGTTTGCAGCTGCAGGAGAGAGAGAGACGGATTGTAATGGTCAGAAGGAACAGTCCATATCAAAAGGGAGAGAAGTCGAGTGTTGGAAGTAGCAGAGACGAGGTAGTCAAAGTCGAAGAAAAGCAAAGATGAAAGATGAAAGGGAGTTGAAGGTGGAGTTCAAGTTGGCCACACCCTTTGGTCTTGGGGCCGGAAAGGGTAGGAACTTGGAACATACCAGGCTGGATTCGGAAGGTATGTATGGTACAGTACGAGTATATTATACAGAATACTGTTAAGTAGAATAGTATAAGCATTCTAGACTATCATAATTAGGACTAGTACGGAGTACTAGGGTTATTATTATAAATTGTGGAAGTAAATAAAATCATACATGTTTCATTGGATCATTGTCATCTGCCAGAATCATCCAAGCTATCAACTCCAAACGGGCCCACTGCCGATCGCACCGTTAATCTTACAGTACCGTCAATATGGCCATGATTATACTAGGGTAGGTAAGCAGTTAGCTAGTCTACTGCCTAGGATTAGTAGACTCTATAGATGGTCATTTCTGCCGATTGGTCTAGTCTATATCTAGACAATGGACTAATACCAGTACCAGTACCAGTACCAGTATTAGTCTGAGAGTATTTATTTATTTACCCGCGAATCCATGGACTGGGCAGCAGTGGACCCTGATATACCAGCAGTACTACACAATACAGCGGAATAGTAGTACCCGTGGACGCTACATCTATCAAATATTATTCTCAATAGTACTAGTATGAGTAGTAATAGTAAGTATTGGAAAGTCGACACCTCGTACTTAGAGTTAACTAGCTAGTAGTACTACTAGTACTGCTAATATTTAGTATATTAGAACTTGAAGCCAGACAATCTAGTACTATCCCGTCAACCTCCTAGCGCAGCGGATGGCTGAAGGATGGGAAAATACCATTCTGGATGATTTATCACTGAAATAATTGCATTGACGGAACAACTTGAAAATGTTTGGTTTCAAAAGAATCGAGACTTTGGAGAGAAAGGAACCATTGAAATCAAATAAACCCTGAAAAAAAAGTTAACAACTTGAAGAGCCTTATTACTTAGAGAAATTGCCGGACATTTCCAATCCGAGCCTCTTCAAATGCCATCTAAAGATAATCCGAACATATTCTGAAAAGCTTCCGGAAGGCCAGCCAGCTATCAGCAACCGTGTAACTAGTAGTGATAATAATATTATTAAGATGAATAATCTGCCCAGGAATCGATTCAAAGAGAGTCCTGCGAGTGGGGAGAGAGGGCTAGAGAATCTTGCTCGGTATCCGACTTGTCCTTTTCCAGAGTACTCAGCTTCGATGACTCAATGATGCATTGTGTAATGTGTGCTCTATATGATGGCTCTGGCTCGAGTATCCCGGCTGCTAGGGTATTGCTGGCATCCAGATCTTCATGTTGGAGCTCTGTATCTCCAAAGGTGTGGGTCTCTGTGATTTCCTCGGGGATGGAGGAGCCCGAAACACTGCGAGCGAGTGCTTGCAATGTTGACTTGTGAAGATACTCACCGCCACTGGGCCAGAATTTCCGGGTTTCAATTGGGACTGTGATATTTCCCTTATTCAATCTCTTCGCATTGAGGTAAGAGATCACAAATCTGAAGTACAGATCCCGGCGTCGAGGCCGATTTTCGTTGATGAAGGTTAAGGGTTTGTTATGAAGATGCTGCAGTGTAAAGATGAGCAAACAAAGACCTAACCGCTTTGTCAATAATGAGCACTAACCTGCACTCTAACGATTTCGAAATCGTTGTTCCCTCGATAGACCTTGCATACCATATTTGAGTCGACGGTCCGGTCTAGAACTAAACATCTCCACTGTGTCGGGGAAGTAAAGTCACCGGCTCCGGGGACTATTACAATAATACCTTGATCCATCAAGCCTTCTATATTCTTGTGTAGCGACAATGCTATAATTTGATAGCCTATTAGCTCTAAAACCCACTCAAGGTAGTAGGGTTGGCACATATTCACCGTTTTGCGGGTTGGATAAAACTTCATCAACATCACCAAAGATATGGGCAACCTCGCTCTCATGTAGGCTCTTTGGGACTAAGTGAGCGACTTTGGCCGACTCGCTCGGGATCCAATCACCGATAACATGGCACCATGAATATTCTTCGCTAGGTCGTTCAGAGGCGATACCATAGTACTCGTTTACAAGCGCCTTGAACTTGCTCTTGTTGAACGACGAACGGGTCTGCTTTGCGCAGGCGCTCATAACCCTAGATACAATAGTATCAGAGTATGCGCGCTCTAGAAGCCCGGGATCGGATGGTTCAGTGAGGCGAGGCCGTTGGGTAACTTCTTCGATATCATCAGAGATAGCACGCTTCTGTCGCTTTAAAACTTGTAGTGTTTTATTTGCAGCAGACAACCTTCCCAGTACGGGGCTTATGAGTTCGGAGAACTCGCCAATTGGAACGCGCTCTTCCTCTCGTGCTTCGATGATACCCGCTTTGACTATTTCGGCGAATGACTTGTATTCAACTAATTGCTGAATTTTCGTCTCCAAGAACTCGGATGCAGTCGATTCCAAGGAAAGATTAGAGGCTTTAGATGCGGTGCTGGAGTGACGTAAACCAGCTTCACGCATAGCTTGCAGTCGATTTTCCCTTAGAAGAGAAGATGTTCTTACTGGGATGGGGAAGGGAGGGTCTGGGACTTCTGGTGAGGAAGATGTGGACATTTTGTGAATCTAACAGCGAAAATAGAGGTATTGATGGAGCTGTATAGCAGTCGGAGAAAAGAAAGAGTCTGTTGTCCGAAGCTTTATTTAAGTTTAGAGCCTTATTTCTAAGGTTATGTATGCTGGGAGAGCACATTACAGTAGTTACTAGTAAGGCATAGTAGTTCCCGAGGTCCTGGGGCCGGCACCACCAAGTCCATGGATAGGGTAGCCCTACAACCTTATTTGTTACTTGTACCTAGCAGACACCGCCCTATTTATATGTCTATATGTCAGTAACACTGTGAAACAATGGGAATACTTGTATTTTACCTCGTGCAGCTCAGGCAAATCTGATTCGTGCGGAGACTCCCGTCCCGTGGGCCTTCCAAGGCTTGTTGCGTAGCTTCAACCTCAACTCAACCTCTCTTGAACAGGTCAACTTGCGACATTGGAAATTCACACTTCTTCCCTCACACCCCTGATTCCCCCCCTCAACCCTCCCTCAATATGCCCTCCCGCCAACTTCTCACAACCCTCTTCCGCTCCCTGGGCAATTCCCGCTGGTCCCTCACCCGCGTCCTCCGCAGCGACAACCCCCTCGACATCAACGGCGAACTGCGGGGCACCGCCTCATTCTCACCCCTCCCTTCCACCCACGACTGGCTCTACAGCGAAGAAGGCGAAATCCCAAATACAGTCGGAGGTGCCGCAGCAGTTGCAGGTCTCCGCTGGACAAAGAAATACATCTGGCGCACCAGTGACTCAGGTCGCATTAGCGTCTGGTTTGTCAAGATTGCCCCAGGTCCCGAGGAGGCCGACTACCTCTTCCACAACTTCGATTTCGCAGACACCGAGAAAGAGAATGCCACTGCGGCTGTGACTACCTCGGAAGGTCAAGAACCCGCTGAGTTCGTCACGCCACCCACGCCACCCGCCATTGAGTCAACGCACCCGACGACAGTCCTCGAGGCGCAAGGAAACCATTTGTGTATCAATGACATGTATCGCACCGCCTACGCCTTCCGGATCAACTCCGAGACAGGCGAGGTTCTCAGCTGGGCAAGTCGGCATGTCGTGAAAGGTCCAAAGAAGGATCAGGATATCGTCAATTCTTATCAACAGCTGGTATGACTGTACCATCGCCAGAAACCTAGCATTTAAATTACGATAAAAAGAAGGGGGAAAAGAGGCCGCTCTCACGACATGATGAACTTCAAGCGTTAATTTTTCGCAACAATCTATCTGATCTACATCGATCATTTATTTACATCCACATTGAACTCATTGAATTTTGCATACTGCATTGCACAATGCATCTCATACTATCCTATCTACAACCTACATCGTGTAGATGAAATCAGGTCGCTTATCACCCAGAAGCTCAATCTGGCTCTGATCCAGACCCTCAATCCAGTGATCCCGCTCACCACGCCGACGCTTGTTGTTCTCCCGCTTAAGCAAGATGTACTGCAGCAGGGACCCGCCAAATTCAAACAATACCAGGTAGGCGAGGACGACTCCATGACCAGGGTAGTAGCGAGGTTTATCCTCGTCGCGGTAAATGTTGGACGAGACGATGCCGTTGAGGTTTCCCCATCCGATGATAAACCCGAGAGAAACACCACGCTTGTAAACACCTGAAATGGGTTAGTTGGGGAACTTGGAAACCGGAGACTTGAACAATAGGATACTAGTATACTATAACTCACCTTCGGTATTATTGCTAGTCCACGAAATCGTATTCGCAATGGCGGGGTAGATACCCATGGCACCCAGGAATGTACCAGCATAGCGAGCACCAGGCGCCTCACAGCCCAACAACATGGCAAAACCCACCATCCCCAGAATAGAGACAGCCATGTTACAGATACCACGCTGCTTAGTGCGATCTGCAACGAAACCGACCGTAACGGTTAAAATTGCAGCGGCAGCATAGGGAGGCACGCTAAGCAATTGCGCCTTGATAGAACTGTAGCCCTATAAAGGAGTCAGTATTACTCCGAGTCCCAGGGGATATCAACTTATCCAGCCCAACACTCGAGTCTCATTGTAACTCACCAGTTCATTAATGATAGTCGGGACAAACAACGAAAACGCATAAAGAGTACCATCCGCACCCATGTAGATAATAGCACCAGTATACGACTTCCAATCCTTAACACAAGCCCAAAAGTAATCCATCTTAAACTCCTCATGCTCAGCACTAGACTG